>NDFG01000087.1:152026-170615 GCA_002167245.1 Sporophila hypoxantha
GTTGGCCGAGAGCAGCTCGGCCAGCTCGGCCAGGTAGCGCCGCTCCTGCTCGCGCCGCCGCTTCTCCGCGCTGCCAAAACACAAAAATATTCCAATTTTATCTCTTATTTTCCTAAATATTCCAAAGTTTTCCTGGCTTTTCCCCAATTTCTGAGCAATTTCCCCCATTCAGAGCAGCTCGGCCAGCTCGGCCAGGTAGCGCCGCTCCTGCTCGCGCCGCCGCTTCTCTGCACTGCCAAAACACAAAAATTCCACATTTTATCTCTTCTTCCCAAAGTTTTCCACATTTTCCTGAAGTTTCCCCAGTTTTTCCCCAGTTTTGAGCAATTTCCCCCATTCAGAGCAGCTCGGCCAGCTCGGCCAGGTAGCGCCGCTCCTGCTCGCGCTGCCGCTTCTCCGCGCTGCCAAAACACAAAAATTCCAAATTTTATCTCCTTGGCCCCGGTTTTTTTCCTGAATTTACCCTGAATTTTCCCCCAAATTTTCCCCCCATTTTCCAAAATTTCCCCTGAATTTTCCCCAATTTTTTCCCATATTTCCTCCGAATTTTCCCCGTATTTTCCCCAACTTTATTCTGAATTTTCCCTGAATTTTTCCAAAATTTCCCCTATATTTTCCCCAATTTTTCCCTGTATTTCCTCCAAATTTCCCCCAATTTTGCCCTGAATTTTCCCCGAACTTCCCCCAAAATTTTCCCCATTTTCCCCTGAATTTTCCCCGATTTTTCCCGTATTTCCTCCGAATTTTCCCCCATTCTCCCCAATTTTCCCCTGAATTTTCCTCGATTTTTCCCTCAACTTCCCCCAAAATTTTCCCAGATGTTCTCTGATTTTCCTCCAATTTTCCACTGAATTTTCCCCAATTTTTTCCCATATTTCCTCAGAATTTCCCCCGAATTTCCCCCAATTTTTCCCCAATTTTCCCTAATTTTTCCCCGAATTTTCCCAAATTTCCCCTGTATTTTCCCCAATTTTTCCCCAAATTTCTCTCGAATTTTCTCTGAATTTCCCCCAAATTTTCCCCATTTTTTTCCTGAATTTTCCCCTAATTTCCCCCACATTTTCCAAATTTTTCTCCAATTTTCCCCTGAATTTTCCCCATATTTCCCCCGAATTTTCCCCGAACTTCCTCCAAATTTCCCCCTGAATTTTCCCCAATTTTTTCACGAATTTCCTCTTAATTTCCCCCAATTTTTCCCCGATTTTCCCCCAATTTTCCCCCAATTTTTCCCCAATTTTCCCCGAATTTTTCCCTGATTTTTCCCTGATTTTGCCCCAGTTTTCCCCCGATTTTTCCCCAATTTCCCCCCAAATTCCCCGGAATCCCCCCGCCCATGGGTACCTGTGGCCGGGCTGCCCGGGGGAGCCTCTCCGTTTGCGCCCCTCGCCCGCGCTGGCAGCGTTGGCGGCGCCGTCCCCGAGGCCGCTCANTGGGTACCTGTGGCCGGGCTGCCCGGGGGAGCCTCTCCGTTTGCGCCCCTCGCCCGCGCTGGCAGCGTTGGCGGCGCCGTCCCCGAGGCCGCTCATGCTGGGAGGGACCTACGGAGCTCCTGGCAACGAGACCGGAAACGGGAATTTTCCCTGGGAATTCCGGAATTTTCCTTGGGAATTCCGGAATTTCTTTGGGAGTTCGGGGATTGGCCTCGGGAGTTCGGGATTTTCCTTGGGAATTTGAGAATTTTCCTTGGGAATTCGGGATTGGCCTGGGAATTTGGGATTTTCCTTGGGATTTTGGGATTGGCCTCGGGATTTTCCTTGGGAATTTGGGAATTTCCTGGGAATTTGGGATTTTCCTCGGTAATTCGAGAATTTCCTTGAGAATTTGGGATTTTCCTGGGAATTTCCTGGGAATTCGGGAATTTAGGAATTTTCCTTGGGAATTTGGGAATTTCCTTGGGAATTTGGGATTGGCCTCGGGAATTTCCTTGGGAATTTGGGATTTTCCTTGGGAATTTGGGATTTTCCTTGGGAATTCGGGATTGGCCTGGGAAATCGGGAATTTCCTGGGAATTCGGGAATTTCCTCGGGAATTCAGGAATTTCCTTGGGAATTCGGGAATTTCCTTGGGAATTGGAAATTGGGAATTTTCCTTGGGAATTTGGAATTTCCTTGGGAATTGGGAATTTCCTGGGAATTTGGGATTTTCTTTGGGAATTTGGGATTGGCCAAGGAGAAGGCGAAACTGGGAGGGGATTCCCGGGGATTTGGGATTCCTGGGATTCCCAGGAATTTGGGATTTCCAGGGATTTGGGGTTCCTGGCATTGCCAAGAATTTGGGATTCCCAGGGATTTGGGGTTCCTGGGATTCCCAGGGCTTTGGGATTCCTGTGGATTTGGGATTCCCAGTATTCCCATAAATTTCAGATTCCTGGGATTTCCAGAGGTTTGGAAATCCCGAGATTCCCGGGGATTTGGGATTCCCGGGGATTTTGGATCCCAAGAATTCCAAGGGATTTGGGATTCTCAGAGATTCCCAATATTACCAGAGATTTGGGATTCCCAGGCATTTGGGATTCCCAACATTCCCAGGAATTCTGCATTCCTGGAATTCCCAAGGTATTTTCAATTCCCAGCATTCCCAGGGATTTAGAATTCCTGATATTCCCAGGGATTTTGGGGATTCCCAGGGATTTGGGATTCCCAATAATTCCAGGGATTTGGGACTCCATGGGATTTAGGATTCCAAATATTCCCAGAGATTTAGGATCCCCATGGATTTGGGATTCCTGTTATTCCCAAGGTATTTTCAATTCCCAGCATTCCCGGGGATTTGGGATTCCTGGAATTCCCACGGATTTGGGATTCCCAAATATTCCCAAGGATTTGGGATTCCAGGGATTCACAGGGATTTGGGACTCCTGATATTCCCAAAGTTTCAGATTCCTGAGGATTTGGGATTGCGCATATTCCCAGCGTTTTGGGATTCCCAGGCATTTGGGATTCCTGGGATTGCCAAGGATTTCAGATTCCCGGGATTCCAAGGGGTTTGGGATTCCTGATATTCCCAAGGATTTGGGATTCCCAGCATGGAACCGTTCCCGTTCCCAGAATGGAGCCATTCCCATTGCCAGCATGGAACCATTCCCATTCCCATTCCCATTCCCGTTCCCGTTCCGATTCCCGTTCCCATTCCCATTCCCAGCACGGAGCCATTCCCATTCCCATTCATAGCATGGAGCCATTCCCGTTCCCATTCCCATTCCCAGCATGGAACCGTTCCCATTCCCAGAATGAAACCATTCCTGTTCCCGTTCCCATCTCCAGCACAGAGCTGCTCCCATTCCCATTCCCATTCTCGTTCCCAGCACGGAACCGTTCCCATTCCTGTTCCCATTCCCATTCCCAGCACGGAACCGTTCCCATTCCCGTTCCCGTTCCCATTCCCGTTCCCATTCCCAGCACAGAGCCGTTCCCATTCCCATTCCCATTCCCAGCATGGAGCCATTCCTGTTCCCATTCCAAGCACAGAGCCATTCCCATTCCCGTTCCCGTTCCCATTCCCGTTCCCATTCCCAGCATGGAGCCGTTCCCATTCCCATTCCCATTCCTGTTCCCATTCCCAGCACGGAACCGTTCCCATTCCCATTCCCAGCACAGAGCCGTTCCCATTCCCAATCCCAGCACGGAACCGTTCCCGTTCCCATTCCCAGCACAGAGCCATTCCCATTCCCGTTCCCATTCCCAGCATGGAGCCGTTCCCATTCCCATTCCCAGCATGGAGCCATCCCTGTTCCCATTCCCAGCACAGAGCTATTCCCATTCCCGTTCCCATTCCCATTCCCTTTCCCTTTCCCAGCACAGAGCTATTCCCATTCCCGTTCCCATTCCCATTCCCATTCCCAGCACAGAGCTGTTCCCATTCCTGTTCCCATTACAGAGCCGTTCCCACTCCCATTCCCATCATGGAGCCGTTCCCATTCCCATTCCCATTCCTGTTCCCAGCACAGAGCCATTCCCATTCCCGTTCCCACTCCCATCATGGAGCCATTCCTGTTCCCATTCCAAGCACAGAGCCATTCCCGTTCCCATTCCCATTCCCGTTCCCATTCCCATTCCCATTCCCGTTCCCATTCCCATTCCCAGCATGGAGCCGTTCCCATTCCCGTTCCCGTTCCCATTCCCATTCCCGTTCCCATTCCCGTTCCCGTTCCCATTCCCATTCCCGTTCCCAGCACAGAGCCATTCCCATTCCCAGCATGGAGCCGTTCCTGTTCCCATTCCAAGCACAGAGCCATTCCCGTTCCCATTCCTGTTCCCATTCCTGTTCCCATTCCCGTTCCCATTCCTGTTCCCATTCCCAGCACGGAACCATTCCCGTTCCCATTCCTGTTCCCATTCCTGGCCCAAGGGAAAAGCCGGAGCGCCGGGAGCCGGCACCGAGGGAACAATGGGGGGGCACCGAACACAACCCAATGGAACCCAATGGAACCCAACCCAACCCAACAGAACCCAACCCAACCCAACAGAACCAAACAGAACCAAACAAAACTGAAAACAACCCAACCCAACAGAACCGAACCCAACAGAACCCAGCCCAACCCAATGGAACCAAACCCAACCCAACCAAAGCCAACAGAACCCAACAGAACCCAACAGGACCAAACAGAACCAAACAGAACCAAAAGGAACAGAAAACAGCCCAATCGAACCCAACCAAACCGAACCCAACCCAACACAATGGAACCCAACAGAGCCGAACCCAATGGAACCAAACCCAACTTGATGAAACCCGCTGGAACCGAACCGAACCCAACAGAACCCAGCAGAACCGAACGGAACTGAAAACAACCCAACCAAACCCAACGGAACCAAACCCAACCCAACGGAACAAAATGGAACCCAACAGAACCCAACAGAACCCAACAGAACCCAACAGAACCCAACAGAACCCAACAGAACTGAAAGCAACCCAACCAAACCCAACCCAATGGAACCCAACCCCATCCACCTGAACCCAACGAAACCAAACCCAACGGAACCCAACAGAACTGAACCAATCCCAACCAAACAGAACCAAACCCAACCCAGCAGAACCGAACAGAACCAAACAGGAACACAACTGAAAACAACCGAACCAAACCCAACCCAACCCAACAGAACCCAACCCAACCCAACGGAACAAAATGGAACCAGACAGAACCCAGCAGAACCGAACAGAACTGAAAACAACCCAACCAAACCCAACGGAACCAAACAGTACCAAACCAAACCCAATGGAACCAAACCCAACCAAACCCAACCCAACCAAACCCAATGCAACCCAAGGGAACCAAACCCTACCAAACCAAGCCTGACAGAACCCAATTGAACAAAGAGAACCCAACAGAACCAAACCCAACCCAACAGAACCCAACAGAACCAAACCAAACCAAACCAAACTGAACCCAACAGAACCCAACCCAATGGAACCAAACTCAACTGAACCCAACCCAATGGAATGAACAGAACCCAACCCAACCCAATGGAGCCCAACCCAACTGAACCCAACAGAACCAAACCAAATCCAACAGAACCCAACCCAACTCAACAGAACCCAACGGAACCTAACCCAATGGAGCCCAACAGAACCCAGCCCAATGGAACCAAACCCAACTCAACCCAACCCAATGGAATGAACAGAACCCAACCCAACCCAATGGAATGAACAGAACCCAACCCAACCCAGTGGAACCCAACCCAACAGAACCAAACCAAACCCAACAGAACCCAACCCGATGGAACCAAACGACACCAAACCCAATGGAACCCAAWGGAACAAAACCCAACTGAACCGAACAGAAATGGATCCAACCCAAGAGAACCAAACAAAACCAAATAGGAACGCAACAGAATGGACCGGAACTGAAAACAACCAAACCAAACTCAACCCAACCCAAGGGAACCCAACCCAACTGAACCCAACGGAGCCAAACCCAACCCAACAGAACCCAGTGGAGCCAAACCCAACCCAACGGAGCCAAAACCAACCCAACAGAACCAAACCCAACCCAACAGAACTGAACAAAACCAAATAGGAACGCAACAGAATGGAATGGAACTGAAAACAACCAAACCAAACTCAACCCAACCCAACAGAACCCAACGGAGCCAAACCCAACCCAACAGAACCAAACCCAACCCAACAGAACCGAACAGAACTGAATAGAACCCAACTGAAAACAACCCAACCAAACCCAACAGAACCCAACGGAGCCAAACCCAACAAACCCACCCCAACCCAAATAGAACAAACAGGAACACAACAGAACCCAATAGAACTGGAAACAACCGAACCAAGGGAACCCAACGGCACCTAATGGAACCCAACCCAATGGAACCCAACCCAACAGAACGCAACGGAACCAAACCCAACGGAACGCAACGGAACCGAATCCAACCCTACAGAACCGAATAGGAACACAACAGAACTGAACAGAACTGAAAACAACAGAACTGAAAACAACCGAACCAAACCCAACCGAACCAAACCCAACTCAACCTAACAGAGCCGAGCAGAACTGAACGGAACCAGAACAAACCCAAACAGAACTAAAAACAACCGAACCAAACCCTACTGAGCCCAAACCAACTGAACCCAACAGAACGCAWCCCAAGGGAACCAAACCAAACCCAACCCAACGCAATGAAGAGAACCCAACAGCACCCAACCCAATGGAACCAAACAGAACCAAACCCAACCCAATGGAACCGAATGAAACCAAACCAAACAGAATCAAACCCAACGGAACCAAACCCAATGGAACCAAACCCAATGGAACCAAACCCAACAGAACCCAACGGAACCCAATGGAACCCAATGGAACCCAACCCAACCCAATGGAACCCAACCCAATGGAACCCAACCCAACAGAACCAAACCCAACGGAACCCAAAGGAACCCAACAGAACCAAATCCAACCCCACCCAACCCAGCCCAACAAAACCAAACCCAAGCCAACAGAAGCGACCTGAAACCCAACCCAACTGAACCCAACGGAACCACACCCAACCCAACGGAACCCAACAGAACCAAACCCAACGGAACCCAACAGAACCCAACCCAACTGAATGCAATGGAACCAACCCAACCCAACAGAACCCAGTGGAACCCAACCCAACTGAGCCCAATGGAACCAAACCCAATGGAACCCAACAGAACCAAACCCAACCCAATGGAACCAAACCCAACTGAACCCAATGGAACCAAACCCAACCCAATGGAACCAAACCCAACTGAACCCAACGGAACCAAACCCAACCCAACTGAACCCAACGGAACCACACCCAACCCAACGGAACCAAACCCAACTGAACCCAACGGAACCAAACCCAACCCAACTGAACCCAACGGAACCACACCCAACCCAACGGAACCCAACAGAACCAAACCCAACTGAATGCAATGGAACCAACCCAACCCAACAGAACCCAGTGGAACCAAACCCAACTGAGCCCAATGGAACCAAACCCAACTGAATGCAACAGAACCAAACCCAACCCAATGGAACCAAACCCAACCCAACTGAACCCAACGGAACGAAACCCCAACTGAATGCAACGGAACCACACCCAACCCAACGGAACCACACCCAGTGGAACCAAACCGAACAGAACTCAACAGAACCAAACCCAACCAACAAAACCCAACCCAACCCAATGGAACCCAAAGGAACCCAATTGAACCCAAACCAACGGAACCAAACCCAACCGAACCAAATGGAACCCAATGGAACCCAAAGGAACCCAATGGAACCAAACAGAACCAAACCCAACCCAATGGAACCCAACGCAACGGAACCCCAAGAGAACCCAATGGAACCCAAACCAACCAAATGGAACCAAACCCAACCGAACCCAATGGAGCCCAACCGAACCCAATGGAACCAAATCCAACCCCACCCAACCCAGCCCAACAAAACCAAACCCAAGCCAACAGAAGCAACCCCAAACCCAACCCAACTGAACCCAACGGAACCAAACCCAACCCAACACAACAAAACCCAAGTGAACCCAACCGAACCAAACCCAACCCAACAGAACCCAGTGGAACCAAACCCAACTGAATGCAATGGAACCAAACCCAACTATACCCAACAGAACCAAACCCAGTGGAACCAAACGAAACAGAACCCAACAGAACCAAAGCCAACCAACAAAACCCAACCCAATCCAACTGAACCCAATGGAACCCAAACCAACGGAACCAAACCCAACTGAATGCAACGGAAGCAAACCCAACCCAGCAGAACCAAACCCAACCCAACAGAACCAAACCCAATGGAACCAAACCCAACCCAACGGAAGCCAACCCAACCCAATGGAACCCAATGGAACCCAAACCAATGGAACCAAACTCAACCGAACCCAAAGGAACCCAACAGAACCCAATGGAACCAAACCCAACCCAACTGAATGCAACAGAACCAAACCCAACCCAACGGAACCAAACCCAACCCAACTGAGCCCAATGGAACCAAACCAAACTGAATGTAATGGAACCAAACCCAACCCAACAGAACCAAACCCAACCCAACTGAGCCCAATGGAACCAAACCCAACCCAACTGAACCCAGTGGAACCAAACCCCAACTGAATGCAACGGAACCAAACCCAACCCAACTGAACCCAGTGGAACCAAACCCCAACTGAATGCAACGGAACCAAACCCAACCCAACTGAACCCANCTGAATGCAACGGAACCAAACCCAACCCAACTGAACCCAGTGGAACCAAACCCCAACTGAATGCAACGGAACCAAACCCAACCCAACTGAACCCAATGGAACCAAACCCAACCCAACTGAACCCAATGGAACCAAACCCAACCCAACTGAACCCAACGGAATGAAACCCCAACTGAATGCAATAGAACCACACCCGACCCAACGGAACCACACCCAGTGGAACCAAACCGAACAGAACTCAACAGAACCAAACCCAACCAACAAAACCCAACCCAACCCAAAGGAACCCAACCCAATTGAACACAATGGAACCCAAACCAACGGAACCAAACTCAACCAGCAAAACCCAACCCAACCCAATGGAACCCAAAGGAACCCAACAGAACCCAATGGAACCAAACCCAACCCAACTGAGCCCAACGGAACCCAACCCAACTGAACCCAATGGAACCAAACCCAACCCAACGGAACCACACCCAACCCAATGGAACCAAACCCAACTCAACCCAACCCAACGGAGCCCAATGGAACGAAACCCCAACTGAATGCAACGGAACCACACCCAAGAGACCCAATGGAACCAAACCCAACTCAACCAAACCAAACAGAACCTAACAGAACCAAACCCAACCCAACAGAACCCAGTGGAACCAAACCCAACTCAATCAAACCCAACGGAACCCAACAGAACCAAAGCCAACCAACAAAACCCAACCCAACCCAACTGAACCCAATGGAACCCAAACCAACGGAACCAAACCCAACCAAACCCAAAGGAACCCAAAGGAACCCAATGGAACCAAACCAAATGGAACCCCAACCCAAGCCAATGGAACCAAACGCAACCCAACAGAACACAATGGAACCAAACCCAACAGAACTCCACCCAGCAGAACCAAAGAGAACCAAACCAAATCCAATGGAACCAAACTAAACAGAATTAAACAGAACCAAACAGAACCCAACAGAACCAAACAAAACCAAACCCAACCTAACGAAACCAAAAGCAACCAAACAGAACTCAACCCAAAGGAACCCAATGGAACCGAATCCAACCCAACCCAACAGAATCCAATGGAACCAAACCAAACAGAACCCAGTGTAACCAAACTCAACCCAGCCCAACGGAACCCAACGGAACCCAACAGAACTAAATCCAACCCCACCCAACCCAACCCGACGAAACCAAACCCAACCCAATGGAAGTGACCCCCAAACCCAACCCAACTGAACCCAACAGAACCAAACCCAACTGAATGCAATGGAACCCAACCCAACAGAACCCAGTGGAACCAAACCCAACTCAACCCAACCCAACAGAATCCAACGGAACTCAGAGGAGCCCAATGGAACCCAAACCAACCAAATGGAACCAACCCCAACAGAACCCAACAGAACCAAATCCAACCCCACCCAACCCAGCCCAACAAAGCCAAACCCAACTCAACCTAACCCAACAGAACCAAACCCAAACCAACGGAACCCAATGGAACCAAACCCAACTATACCAAACAGAACCAAGCCCAGTGGAATCAAACCCAACCCAAAATAACCCAACAGAACCAAACCCAACCCAATGGAGCCCAATGGAACAAAACCCCAACTGAATGCAACGGAACCACACCCAACTGAATGCAACGGAACCAAACCCAACCCAGCAGAACCAAACCCAACCCAACAGAACCAAACCCAATGGAACCAAACCCAACCCAACTGAATGCAACAGAACCAAACCCAACCCAACTGAATGCAACAGAACCAAACCCAACCCAACGGAACCACACCCAACCCAATGGAACCAAACCCAACTCAACCCAACCCAACGGAACCCAACAGAACCAAACCCAACCAACAAAACCCAACCCAACCGAACATGATGGAACCAAACCCAACCCAACAGGACCAAACCCAATGGAACCCAACAGAACCAAACCCAACTCAACAGAACCCAGTGGAACCAAACCCAACCCAACCCAACCCAACGGAACGGAACCAAATGGAAGCAAAGTACAACAAAATAAAATAAAACACAACAGAATTGACTTCAAAGTAAAACAAAATAAAATGTTAAATAAAATAAAATACAGAATAAAAAAGAATGGAAAATACGKAAAAACAGACAAAGAAAATTKAAAAATAAAAAGAAAAATTTAAGAGAAAAGCTAAAAAAATGTTGAGTGAAATGAAATGGAAWTAAATCAAGTTTTATAAGAATAAAATAGGATCGAATTGAAAATATAAAATAAAACAAAACAAATTCCTTGGGAAATCCCAAAAATCCTTGGAAAACCCCAGAATCTTTGGAGAATCCAATAAAAACCTTGGAAAACTCGCAAAAAAATCTTGGCAAATCGTCCCAAAAATGCTTGAAAAATTTCCCATGCCAAAATCGGGGAGAAATCCAGGACGTTTTTTGCTGTCAACAAATTCCCAAATAATTTTATCGCCAAAAAAAACCGCAAAAATTCAGGAAAAAGTTCAAAAATCTTACCTGGGAATCTGGAGGTGAGGATGGCCTCAATGGGAAATTTTGGGATTTTTCCAGGAAAGATCCCCTAAACCTCGGGAATTCGCATGGAATTTCTTGGATTCCAATCCTGGCAGAGGGAAAAAATTTGGATTATTTGGGGATTTTTTTAAGAATTTCTGATGGGAATTTTGGGATTTTTCATAGAGAGGGTTGGTTTTGAATCGCCAACAGATCCAAGGAAAAGGAATTTTTTTCATCAATTCCAGATGGAAAAGTGAGAAAAAATCCTGGAAAATTGAATATTTCCATTTTAATAATCTAAAATAATTTATTTGTTTAAATTAATTCATTTTTCCAGTCTTAGGAAATGGCAGGCGGAATTTCCCTCAGTTTTCCCCGAATTATCCCACAATTCACACCAAAAATCCCAGCAATTCCCAGAAATTCTGTGAAAAATTTTGAGGAAATTCCAAAAAAAAAAAAAACTGGAAAATTGTGGGAAAAATTCAGGAAATTCTGGAAAAATCTGGAATTTTTTTGGGGAAAAGCTCCCAGGAAGTAATGAAAATTGGATGAAATCCCAAGAAAAATTCAGAGAATTGTGGAAAAAGTCCAGGGACATCGTGGAAAAATGAGGAAATTGGGAAACGCTCCAGAAAATGCGGGACAATTGGGAAGAAAGAATTATGGGAAATATTCAGGAAGTTCCAGACAAAATCCGGAAATTCTGGGGAAAATCTGGAAATTTGGAAACACTCCAGGAAATCTTCTGGAAAATGGAGGAATTTGGGATAGATTCCAAGGAAACCAAGGAAATCCAGGAAAATCTGGGGAAATACTGGGAAAAATTCTGGGGAATTTTTGGGAAAAGCTTCGGAACTCTCCAGGAAATTTTGAGGAGGAAATTCTGGGAAAAATCAGGAAAATTTGAGGGGAAATTCTGGGAAAAACTGGAAAAATTCTAAGTGTGAAAATTCGCAGGGATATTCCAGAAAAAGTTGATTAAAATTGCAGGACAATTTGAAAAGAGGAGATCCTGGAAAATTCAAGGAAAATGTGGGAGAGGGGGGTGGAGCTCCAGGAAATTCCAGGGAAATTCAGAAATTCTGGGCATCTGAAAGGGATTCCAGAAATTTCCAAGAGCACTCCAGGAAATCCAGAAAACTCGAGAAATAAAATTTGGAATTTTCCAGCACTAAAATCCCTGAAAAGTGGGGGAAATTTCCGCAAAAAAATTCCTCGAATTTTTCCTGGATTTTTCAGCGATTCATCCTGAATTTTTTCACAGGGGATTTATCCCTAAATTTTTCCCCAAATTTTAATGATTTTTCATGGAATTATTCAGATTTTTCATGGATTTATCCCGATGAATTTCATGGATTTATCATTCATTTTCTCTGGAAAATTTTTCAGTGGATTTTTTCCCAAGGTTTTTTCTGGATCTTCTCTCTGGAATTTTCGAATGGATTTGTATCCTGAATTTTTCCTGGATTCTTCCCTTGATTTTTCCTGAGCATTATTTCATAGTTTTTTCCAGGGATTCATCCTGAATTTTCCCTGGATTTATCCTAATTTTTTCCTGGATTTTTCATGGGATTTTTTCTGGGAATTTCTCCTGGATCTTTTTTCCCCCAAATTTTTCCTGGATTTCTCCCCCATTTTTTCATGAATTTCATCCTGGATTTCCTCCAATCCCTGGCTTTAATCCATTTTTTCCCACAAAAATTCTCTGGTAATTTCCTCCATTTTCCCTAAAAATCCACAATTTTCTCCTAAAAACCAAATATTTTTCCATTTTTCTCCAAAAAAAATCCTGGAATTTGTTCCAATTTTTCCTTAAAAAATCCAAAGTTCTTTGTCTGATAATTTGTTTGCCCAAACATCCCAAGATGTTCTCTCCATTTTTTTCCCAAAAGGATTCGCTGGATTTCTTCATTGTTTTCCCCCAGAAAAATCCACAAATTTCCCTCCTTTAAAAAAAACTCAAATATTTTCCTCCATTTTTTATTTTAAAAATGCCAGGAATTTTCTAATATGTTCCATGAAAATCCAAGATTTCGGTCTAATTTTCTTATGAAAATCCTGATTTTTCTAGTTTTTCGCAAAAAATCCCATTTTTTCTCATTTTTCCAATGAAAACTGGGATTTTCCCTCCATTGTTTCAAACAAAATCCCAGGATTTTCTCCATTTTTTCTCCCTCCGCAAAAAACCAAATATTTCCTCATTTTCCTCAAAAATCCCCAATTTTCTCCATTATCATTAAAAATCCAGGATTTCTTCCATTTTGTTCCCGTAAATAATCGCAACTATTGCTCACTTTTTTCCTATAAAATCTCTGTCATTTCTCATTTTCCCAAAAAATCCAGGAATTTCATCATTTTTCCCCAAAATCCTGGAATTTTTCCATTTTTCCCGACCAAAAATCCAAATATTTCTCTCTCTTCAATTTTAGCGCAAAAAAAAATACAAAATTTTCTCCATGTTTCCCGCTGAAAATCCCAAACAAAAGAGAAAAATTGGGGGAATGGATTGGGAAAATTTGGGGCGAAAAAAAGGAAAAAATTGGGGAAGGTTCTGGAAAATTTTAGGGCAGGGAAAAGGAAAATTTGGGGAATTAATGGAAAAATGAAGGGAAGAAAAAAGAAAATTGGGGAATTCTGCGAAAAATTCGGTGCAGGAATCTTGGGAGAAAATTTCTGGGAATTATGAGGGAAAATTTTAGGGAAGAAGAAAGGGAAAAAATGGGAATTACAGAAATTCTAGGTAAGGGAAGGGAATAGAATTTGGGGAATTCTGCGAAAATTTAGGGCAGGGGCAAGGGAAAAATTTGGAAACTTAATGGAAAAATTAGGGCAAGAGCAGGGAAAAATTATGGGAATAAGGAAAATTTAGGGGCCAGAAGGAAGGTGAAAGATATGGATTATACAGGCTGGGAAAGGGGGAGAAAATTGGGAACTATGGAAAATTTGAGCGGCGGGGCATGGAAAGGGAATAGATTTTTGGGAATTTAATGGAAAACATTAGGGCATGGAAAAAGGGAAAATTTATGGGAATTATGGCAAATGAGGGGGCAGAGGAAGCGAAAAAAAATTGGGAAATTGGTGGAAGATTTTGGGAAGAAAAAAGGGGAAAAATTGAATTATGGAAAATTTAGGGTGGTGTTTATATTTTATTTCATTTGTGATATTATATTGTTGTTGTGTTTATATATATTATGTTATTATTATTTTGTGTGTGTGTGGTTTTATATTTTATATTTTTTATTTTGTGTTGTGTTATTGTATTGTGTATTTTTTATTTGTGTTTGTATATTTTTTTTTGTGTTGGTATTTTGTTTGTATATTAGTTGTTTGATTATTTTTTTTTGTGTGTGTGTATTATATTTTTTTTTGGTATATTTTTATTGTTGTGTCTCTTATTCTTATTGTTTTGTTTATATATTTTTTTTTGTTGAATACTTATATTGGAAAAATTAGGGCAAAGAAAGGGGAAAAAATTATGGGCGATTTACAGGCCATGGAAAGTGAAAAATTTGGGAATTATGGAAATTCTAGAGCAGCGGAAAAGGAAAAAAATTGGGGAATTATGGAAAAACTGCGGGGGGAGAAAGGAAAACAATTTGGGAATTAGGGAAAATTTGAGGGCAAAGAAATAAAAATTTGGGAAAATTCTGGAAAATGGAGGGCCCAGAGCCCCCTGCAGGAGGCTGCTCCCGATGCACCCTGGCTCGTTGAATTGTGGCTCAAGAGGCAACTGAGCTGGTGGGATCTGGAGATTTTGGGTTTATTTTAGGCTATTTTGCGATATTTGGGAATGATTTCCAGCACTATTTTAGGATATTTTGGGAATGTCACCCCACACAAAGCGCTGCCAGCCCGGCTAGCCAACCCCACCCAGGGCCCGTCCCCATTGCGGCGGCGGTGCCATTTCCAAGCGGGAATTTAAAAGAAAAAAGAAAAAAAAAAAATTTAAAATAAAAAAAATCGATATAAAAAAAAAAAACAACAGCCGGGAATGAGGTACGGGAATTTCGAGCAGAGCAAGGAAGGAAGGAGAAGGTGAAGAGGCGGAGCGTCGGTGGGACTTTTGCAATCACTTTCAACGCGCACGCCGAGCCGAACCCTGAGGGGGCGGCTGAAGGAAGGAGGGAGCGCGGGGTCCTGGAGGGGGAGCGTGGCGAGGGCGGGCACGGACGAAGGGGAGGGGGACGGAGCGAAGGAGAGGGAGACGGAGAGGGAGAGAGAGAGAGAGAGAGGGGGAGGTTCGGCCGGCCGCCAATGGCCCGGGAAGGAGCGAGAGCGGGGGCCGCGCCGCCTCGCCGCCCTGGCCAGCCTGGTGGACAGCTGCCGGGGAGCGCGGGGGAAAGGCGGCGCGCCGCGGCTCCGCCGCGGGCGGCCCGTCGTTCGCTTCGCCTCGCGTCGGCTCGCACTCGACCTGCCCGCCGCCAGGGCCGAGGCCCAGCGGGCAGCGCCGCAGCGTACTTCCCGCGGCGGGCCGGGCCCGGGGTGCGGTCCGTGCGGGAGCCGCCCGAGGGGAAGGGCGCGGGCGGTGCTGCGGCCCCGCGTCCCCTCAGGGTTCCCCCCGGGCCGGGCCCCCTCGCTGGCGGCGCCCGCGCTGCGGCTCGGCTCGGGCTCGGCCGCGATTCCTCCTCCTCCCGGCGGGTACGCGGGCGGGCTGGCATGGGAGGACGAAGGGGGCGGTGCGCGGGAGCTCCGCTGGGATGGATCCTCCTCCTCCTCCTGCCCTTCCTTCCTCTCGCTCCGCCAGCCGGAGGCCTCCGAGCCGCAGAGCCGCCATCTTCTGCCGCCGGCCACCGAGGTGCGAGCCGGGGCGGCCCCGCCGTGCGGCCGGGACGGGGAGGGAAGGGGAAGGGGAAACGGGATAGGGGAAGGGGAAGGCGGCGCCATGCTTGGGCGGCTGAAAGGGCGGGCCCGAGCTGAGGGGCGGCTGAGGGCCGGGCCGGTATTGCGCCCGGTGCCTGCTTGGCTCTCTGCCTCGGTTTCTGATCCTGCCGGTGCCGACGCTGTGCCTCAGCTCGGTGCCCTCAGCCCCGGAGGCTGTTTCGCTGCTGTCCCCTCGGTGCCTCACCCCGGAGCCCTCTCGCTGCCCATCAGCCCGGAGCTTTTCGCAAATTATAATGGATTTTTCATGAATTATTCCATTTTTTGTCATGGATTTATGCCCGATGAATTGTTTTCATGATTTATCATGTCATTTCCCTGGAATTTCATGGATTTCCCAGGTTTTTTGGTTTCTCTCTGGAATGTTCATGGTTGTCGCTGAGCATTTTCTGGATTTCTCCTGAATTTTCTAGACACTTTTTATAGATTTTTTTCCCAGGATTCATGCCTGAATTTTCCCCTGGGATGTTATAACTAATGTTTTCCTGGATTTTTCATGGATTTGTTTCTGAATTTCTCTGATTTTTTCCCGCCAATTTTCCTGGAATTTCTCCCCATTTTTTCATGAATTTACTCTGGGATTTCTCCTCCGATTCTAATCCATTTTTTTCTCCAAAAATTCTTTTCGGAATTTCCTCATTTCCCCTAAAGAATCCACAAGTTTTCTCCTAAAATCCAATATTTTTCCATATTTCTCCAGAAAAAAATCTGGAATTTTTGTCCAATTTTTCCTCTAAACTTTCAAATCTTTTAGAATTATTTGCCCAAAAATCAAGATTTATTGCCTTTTTTTCCCAAATCTGGATTTCCGTCATTTTTCCCCAAAAACTCCACAATTTTCCTCCATTTTAAAAAAATATCAAGTATTTTTCTCTCATTTTTATTTAAATCGGAATTTTTATATGTTTCCATGAAATGAAAGAATTTCATCTATTTCTTTCTATGAAAATTCCTGGATTTTTTCTCAGTGTTTTCCCATAAATCCAATTTTTTTTCTCCTATTTTTCATAAAACCCTGGGATTTTTCCCATTTGTTCCAACAAAATCCAGGATTTTCTCTCCATTTTTTCCAAAAAAACCCAAATATTTCTGCTTTTCCCCGTAAAATCCCCAATTTCTCCATTATTCATTAAAAATTCCAGATTTTCTTCCCATTTTTTCCAACTAAAACTCAAAATATTGCCTCAATTTTTTCCATTAGATCTCTGTATTTTCTAGATTTTCCTCAAAACGAAATCAGGAATTTTTCCTCAATTTCCCCCAAAATCCTGGAATTGTCTTCTCCATTTTTCCCCGAAAAATCCAATATTATACTTCAATTTTACCAAAATCCAAATTTTTCCTCTCATTTTTCCCTGAAAATAGCAAAAAAAGAGAAAAAATTGGGAATGATGAAATTTGGGGCAGAAAAAAGGAGAGGGTTTGGTTTGAATCCCAAAAAATTCCAAGGAAAAAGGAATTTTTTCATCATTCCGGATGGAAAAGTGAGAAAAAATCCTGGAAATTGAATTAATTMATTTTTAATAATCTAAAATAATTTATTTTTTAAATTAATTAATTTTTTCCATCTTAGGAAATGGCAGGCTGGAATTTCCTCAGGTTTTCCCAGAATTATCCCAAAAATTCACAAAAATCCCAGAAAATTCCCAGAAATTCTGTGAAAATTTTGAGGAAATTCCAAAAAAAAAAAAAACTGGAAAATTGTGGGGAAAATTCAGGAAATTCTGGAAAAATCTGGGAAATTTTGGGGAAAAGCTCCAGGAAGTAATGGGAAATTGGATGAAATTCCAAGAAAAATTCAGAGAATTTTGGGAAAAATCCAGGAAATCCTGGAAAATGAGGAAATCTGGGAAAAGCTCCAGAAAATCCCGGACAATTGGAAGAAATTATGGGAAAAATTCAGGAAAATCCAGGAAAAATCTGGGAAATCTTCAGGAAATTCCAGGAAAAATCCAGGAAATTCTGGGAAAAATCTGGGAAATTTTGGGAAACACTCCAGGAAATTCTGGAAAATGGAGGGAATTTGGGAATAATCCAGGAAAACCCAAGGAAATCCCAGAAAATTTGAGGAAATTCCAGGAAAAATCTGGGAAATACTGGGAAAAATTTGGGAATTTTTGGGAAAAGCTCCAGGAAAACTCCAGGAAATTTGACAGGAAACTATGGGAAAAATCCAGGAAAATTTGAGGAAATTCTGGGGAAAAACTGGAAAATTCTGGGGGAAATCTGGGAAAATTCCAGGATATTCCAGAAAAGTTGATTAAATTCCAGGAAAAATTGAAAGAAATCCTGGAAAATTCAAAGAAATGTGGGAATAGCTCCAGGAAATTCCAGGGAAAATTCAGAAAATTCTGRGGAAATCTGGGAAAATTCCWGGAAATTCCAAGAGAACTCCAGGAAATCCCAGGAAAACTCGAGGAATAAAAATTTGGAATTTTCAGCACTAAAAATCCCTGGAAAAGTGGGGGAAATTCCMAAAAAAATTCCTCAATTTTTCCTGGATTTTTCAGCGATTCATCCTGAATTTTTCAGGGATTTATCCCAAATTTTTCCC
>NDFG01000087.1:194468-204712 GCA_002167245.1 Sporophila hypoxantha
CCATTGCCGGGCTGCTCTGCCCCGTTCCTGATCCCTTGCCGAGTGCCAACCGCTGTGCCTCAGCCGCTCGGTCCCTCAGCCCGGGAGCTTTTCGGTGGTCCTCGGTGCCCTCAGCCCCGGAGCCTCTCGGTGCCTCAGCCCCGGGAGCTTTTCGGTTGTCCCCTCGTGCCCTCAGCTCCGGGACGCCGCCGTGCCGTGAGCCTCGGAGCTCCTCCGTTGCATCGTCTGCCCTCAGCTCCGGGACCGCTCGGTGCCCTCAGGCCCGGGAGCGCTCCTGGTGCACGCTTGCGCTCAGCCCGGTGCCCTCATACCGGGGAGTTTCGGGTGTCCACCGGCTTGCCTCAGCCCCGGTGTTCCTTTGCAGTTGTCCTTCAGCTCCGGGACACCCGCGGTGTCATCCGCCTGCTGCCGCAGCTCCGCGAATGTTCCCGTGTCCCCTCGGTCCCTCCAGCCGATCGGGATGTGTCCCATCGGTGCCCCTCAGCCCGGGGAGCTCCCCGGTGTCCGCTCGGTGCCCTAGCTCCGGGTCGTCCAACACCCGGGAGCTCCCCGGTTGGTCACTGCTCTGCCCGCAGCCTTCGGTGCCCCTCCCTGTCTCCCAGCTCCGGGGTCCCTCAGTGTCCCTCGGTGCCTCAGCCCGTGTCCCTCGGTGTCCGCCCTGTGCCTTCAGCCCCGGATTGTTCCTGGTTGTCCCTCACTGTTCCCTGCAGCTGTCCCTCGGTGTCCCCTCGGTTGTCCTCGCACCCTGGGACCTGCCTAGGGTGGTCCCCTCAGTGCCCCTCAGGCCTGGATCTCCTGGTTGTCACCCTGGTGTCCCCTCGGTGTCCCCTCGAGTGCCTTCAGCCGCCAGCCGTTCCCGGGTGACCGCTCTGCCCTCAGCCTCAGTGCTCCCAGTGTCCCGTCAGTGTTCCCCCAGTGTCCCTCCACTCCCTCAGCCCTGGTCTTCTTGGTTCCCTCAGTGCCTCAGCCGGTGTCCCTCGTGTCCGCCGTCAGTGCCCTCAGGCCAGATCATTCCTGGTGTCCCTGGTGTCCCTCGGTGTCCTCGAGCCCGGTAGTCCCTCGGTGTCCCCTCGGTGCTTCCCCCAGATCATTCCAGGTCCCACTCCTATGGTCCCCTCAGTGTCCCTCAGGTTGTCCCTTCGTGTCCCTCGTGCCTCGGCTCTCAGTGTCCCCTCGGTGTCCCCTCAGTGCTCTCAGTGTCCCTCACGGTCCCTAGTGTCCCGTCGGTGTCCCTCAGTGTCTCTCAGGTCCCCTCGGTGGTCCCCTCAGTGCCTTCAGCCCTGGATCATTCCAGTTGTCCCCTCGCCATTGCCCTCAGGTCCCCGGTGCCTTCAGCCCCAGATCTTATTCCAGTGTGCCCTCAGGATCTCTTCAGTGCCTCGGGTGGTCCCCTCAGTGCCCTCAGCCCCAATGTAACCCTGGTGTCCCCTCGGTGCCTTCAGCCCCCGGATATGTTCCGGTGTCCCCTCGCAGTGGTCCCTACAGTGTTCCCCTCACTGTCCCCTCACTGTCCCTCAGTGCTCTCAGTGTCCCTCCTGTCCCTCGCTGTCCCTCACTGTCCATCGCTGTCCCCTCACTGGTCCTCCCTGTCCTTACTGTCCCTCACTGTCTCGAGTGTTCCCTCGATGTCCCCAGCCAGACTGCCGGCGCTGCCCCTGCAATTCCGGTGATTTGGGAATGGTTTTGGCTTGGAAAAACGACCGAACCCCTGACCACGTGCCCCATCCCAAACTTTCCTTGGGATCCGGGATTCTCTTGGGAATTGGCTTCCAACCCAATTTTCCTTTCCCAGTGGGAATTCCTCCATTCCAGCTCTCCCAGCTGGCATTGGATCCATCCCCATCCCAGCTCCTCTACTGGGAAGGAATTTTGGGAATTCCTGGAATTCAGGACTCCAGAAGGGCTCTCCTTCCTTTTCCATCGCCCATCCCATAAAAATCTTCTTTGGGATGAGATTTTTGATGCATCCTGGATCCACAAATCCTGGAATTTTTTGTCTTTGGATGGGATCATGGACCTTTCAATCCCACCCGATTCCCACCCCACAGATTCCGCGGATTTTTCCAGCCTTTCCTGTGACAACTCCAGAGGATTACTCCTGGAATCCTTCCCAAATTCCAGCTCCCAAATTTGACAGTTTTGGGGAACTTTTGGGAATGTTTTTCCAGGAACAATTCTCCGAACCATTGCCCAAAACAATTTCCCAGAATTCCCAAAAACTCCTCTCACCTCGGCAGCTACGGTTTTTGGATACTTTTCCCGAGGATTTTTGGCAGTTGTTTATCCAGATTCCACTGGCGAATGGGGAGCAGACAAAACAGGAAGGGATTGGGAGGCGAGCCTGGGATTTGGAGAAATTTGGGGAATGTCCAGAGCCGCCGCACTGAGTCTCAGGAAAATCCGGCCCTGGGATGTCTGTGCATCCAGCCAAAAACTCCGGGAAATGGAGAAACCAGGGAAAACCGGGAGAAATGCAGGAAATCCGGAGAATTTTGGAGAGAAGCAGGAAAATAATCGTGAGAAATTGTGGAAATCCATGAAAAATCCGAGAGATTTTGGGAAAACAGGAAAAAATCGGGAGAAATTCAGAAAAACATCCCAGGGAGAATTTTGGGATAAAATCCAGGAAAAATCATGGGAGAATGCAGGGAAAAAAATGAGCGGAGAAAATTTTGGGAGAAATACAGAAGATAATTCAGGAGAATTTTGGGATATATAACACATGAGAAAAAATCTGGGAAATGCATGAAAAAATCCGGGAGAAAAATCTTGGAGGGAGATCGGGAAAAAATCTGGGAGAAATTCGGGAGAAACATGACACAATCAGGAGAATCATAAAAAAATCTGGGATTGAATCCATGAAAAATCCATGAAAAATTTCAGGAGCAATCCAGAAAAAAGTCAGGATAAATAATGAAAATCGTGGCAAGGAAATCCAGGAAAAAATCCGGGAGAGAAATTGGGATAAATCCGATGAAACAATTTGGGAGGAATCCTGAAAACTTTTTCGAAGAAATCCAGGAAATAATTCCGATGAAAAGATTCAGGAGAAATCCATGATAATTTCGGATAAAATCCAGAAAAATCGTGACGAAATCCAGTGAAAAATCCGGGAAGAAATTTGGGATAAATCCATGAAAAAATCAGGAAAGAAAAGTCCATAAAAAATCCAGGAGAATCAGATTGAAAAAAGATCTGGGATAGTCATGCAAAAATTCAGGAGAAGTGCAGAAAGAATTCAATCACTAAAATCCATCTAAAAATCGGGATAAATCTGGAAAATCAGGATAAGTCCATGAGAAAATCCTCTGAAGAAATCCAGAAAAAATACTGTTAGAATCCATGAAATGTTTGGATAAGTATTGAAAAATTTGGGAGAATCATGAAGAAATCAGAAGATAAATATGAATTGGAGTAATTTCTTTGGAAATCTGGGAGAAATTGCATGAAAGATCTGGGAAAAATTCAGCGAATTCAGGAAAAATCCGGGAAAAATCATTGAAAAATTCAGGATAATAAGAGTGAAAAATCCCCAGAATAAATAGAGAAATCTGGGATTATCCGGAAAAAATTTTGGAGGAATCAGGAAAAATCCAGGAGAAATCCAAGGAAAAAATCAGGAAAAATCTGTGAGAAATCGGAAAATAATCCGGGTGAAAGTTTTGGGATATAATCCAGGAAAAATCCAGGGGAGAATGCAGAAACAAATTCGGGAGAATTTGGGATAAATAAAGGAAAAAATCTGGAGAATACAGGAAAAAAATCCGGGAGAAATTTGGGAGAAATCCGGAAAAAATCCGGGAGAAATGCAGGAAAAATCCAGAGAATATTTGGGATAAATACAGGAAAAATCCGGGAGAAATGGCAGGGAAGAAATCAGGAAAAACCGGGAGAAATTTTGGGAGAAATTCAGGATAAATAGGAAAAGTCTGGGATAAGCCCATGAAAAATTCGGGAGAAATCCAGGAAAAATCCGGAAAATTTGGATGAAATGCACGAAAAATCGCGGGAAGAAATCCTGAAAAAATTTGGAAGAAATGCATGAAAAATCCAGTAAAAGTTCAGGATGAAAAATCAGTGAAAAGTCAGGATAAATTAATGAAAAATCTGGAAGAAATCCAGGGAAAATCCGGGAGAAATTGGGAGAATCATGAACAATTCGGGAGAATCCTGAAAAATCATTAAAAGCTGGGAGAAATTAGGAAAATCGATAATTCATGATAGATCATGAAAAATCAGGAAAATCCATGAAAAGTTTGGATTAATCCAGGAAAAATCCAGGAAAATCTGGCAATGCTTCCGAGAAAATTTGGGATAAATCCGATGAAAATTAAGGTAAATCCATGAAAACCTTTAGAGAATCCCATGAGCAACTTTAGAGAAATCCCCTGAAAATCTGGGATAAAAATCCACTAATAATCCTGGATAAATGCCTGGAAAATCCATGAAAAATTTGTGATACATTGATGCAAAAATTCAGGAGAAATCATGAAAATATTGGGATATTCCCCCCCCAAAAGAATATGGGAAAGAATCCAGGATAAATCCATGGAAATCCATTAAAATTAGGATAAATCAGGAAAATTCGGAAGTAAATCGACAAGAATCTGGGAGAATCTGGACAAGTCCTGGATAAATCCAGGAAAAATGTGGAGAAATCCAGGAAAAATCTGGGAATATGAGTCATGAAAAGTTGGGATAAATCCAGGAAAATCCATGAAAAATCCTAGAGGGAAATACGGGAGAAATCCATGAAAAATCCAGGGATAAGTAGATGAAAATTTGGGATAATTCCTTGGAAACTCTGGGCGAAATTCATAAGATCTGGAAATAATTCAGGAACATCGGGATAAATCCATGAATTCAAGGATAATTTAATGAAAATCAGAATAAAGTCCATGAGAAATCTGGATACCAGGAAAAAGTTGGGGGGGGGAATCCAGGAGAAATTTGGGAGAAATGCCAGGAAAATCAGAAATGGCCGGGAATAGAAATTTTGGGAAAAGTACAGGAAAAATCAGGGAAAATGCAGGAAAAAATCCGAGAGGAGAAAAGAAATGGTGAAGAAATGCAGAAAAATCCAGGAGAATTTTGGAGAGATTATAAAAATCTCGGGAGAAATTTGTTGAATCCGATGAACAAATTGAGAAATTCTGAAAATTGGCAGAAATCATGGAGAAATCCATGAAAAAATCCAGGAGAAATCCACAACCGGATAAATCAGGAATCCTGGAGAAAGTCCATGAAAGATCAATGAAAATCAGGAGAAATCCTTTAAATCGAGGAAATCCAGTGAAAAATCGGGACAAAATTGAAGAATCATGAAAAAGCGGGATGAACAGATCTAGCGAAAAGTCCTGGAAATATCCGGATAAAAGTCCAGAAAATCTGGGAAAATTGGAATCCCATGGACGAATTATTGGGAGAACCATCGAAAAATTTGGAAAAAATCGACATGAAAAATTAGGAGAAATCCAACGGAAAATTTAGCCGATAAATCAAAGGAAAATCTGTGGCAATCAGAAAATCCATAAAAATCAATGAAAAAATTTGGATAGATCCATCGAAACTACGGAAATCATAAATCTGGGGATAGAACCATGGAACAAAATTGGAGATTAATAGAAAAATCTGGGATAAGATCACAGAAAACCTTAAAATTCAGGATAAGTCCAGAAAAATCTGGGAGAAATCCCAGAAAATTGGATAAATCCATGTAAAAGTTCGGGATAAATCGATGAAAAATCCAGGAAAAACTGGGAGAAATCCATGAAAAATGGAAGGAAATCATGAAAATTCGGGATAAATTCAGAAAAAATCAGGAGAAATCCAAGAGAAATCCGGATAAATCCAGGAAAAACGCTCGGGAAGGGAAAATCCCGGGGAATTTTGGGGATTGGCCGGAGCTGGTGCTCGCCCTGCTAGAGAGCCGGTGGGGAATGGGAATACGTGGGGAAAAAAGGGAAAAAGGAAAAATGGGGAAAATAGGGGGGAAGGGGAAAAGGAAGGGAAAAAAAGGGGGAGAAAGGGAAAAGGAAAGGGGAAAAAGGGAAAGGGGGAAACGGGGAAAAGGGGGAAAAGGGGGAAAAAAGGGCGGAAAAAAGGAAGGGGAAAAAGGGGAGAAAAAGGGGAAAAAGGAGGGGAAAAGAAAAGGGAAAAAGGGAAAAGGGGAAAAAGGGAAAGGGGGAAAGAGGGGGGAGGATAGAGAGGAAGAAAGAGAAAAAGAGGGGGAAAGGGAGAAATAGGGGAAAAAGGGGAATAAGGGAAAAGGGGGGAGAAAAATGGAAAATGAAGAGGGGAAAAGGGGGAAAAGGGAAAAAAGGGCGAAAAGAGAGGAGGGGAAAAGGGGAAAACGGAAAAAGGAAAAAAAGGAGAAAAAGGGGGGGAGGCGATAGAGAGGAAGGAAAAGGGGAAAAGGGAAATGGCAAGGGAAAAAGGAGGCGGAGAAAAGGGGGAGAAATGGGAAAAGAGGGGAAAAGGAAAAAAATGGAAAAAGGGAAAGGGGAAAAATAAGGAAAGGGGAAAAAGGGGGGAGGGATAAAGAGAGGAGAAAGAGAAGAAAAAGGGGAAAAAGCGGAAAAAAAGGGGAAAGGGGAAAAGAAAAGAAAAAAGAGGGAAAATGGGGAAAATGGAGAGGGAAATGGGGGGGGAAAGGGAAAAAAGGGAGGAAAAAAGGAGGGAAAAGGGGAAACAGAAAAAAGGGAAAAAAGGGAAAATGGAAAAGGCGGGGAGGCTGGGAATGGGGAGCAGACAAACAGGAGAGGATTGGGAGCACCCGGGGAGGCAGCGCTGGGAATTTGGGAATTTGGGAATTCCAGCCCGGCCGCACCTGAGCTCCTCCGGCTGCTCCGGGAAAATCCGGCCTGGATTGTCTGTGCATGCAGGCAAAACTCCGGGAAATGGGAGAAATGCAGGGAAAATCCAGGAGAAATGCAGGGAAAATCCAGGAGAATTTTGGGATAAATCCAGGAAAAATCAGGGAGAAATGCAGGAAAAAATCCGGGAGAAATTTGGGAGAAATCCAGGAAAAAATCCGGGAGAAATGCAGGAAAAAATCCCGGAGAATTTTGGGAGAGATCTATGAAAAATCTGGGAGAAATTTGTTATAAATCCATGAACAAATTGGGAGAAATTCCTGAAAAATTTGGAAGAAATCCATGAAAAATCCATGAAAAAATCCAGGAGAAATCCACGAGAATTCCAGGATAAATCCAGGAAAAATCCTGGAGAAATCCATGAAAAATCAATGAAAAATCCAGGAGAAATCCATTAAAATTCCAGGAGAAATCCAGGAAAAATCCGGGAGAAATTTGGGAGAAATCCATGAAAAATCTGGGATTAACCCAGGAAAAATCTGGGCGAAGTCCAGGAAAAATCCGGGAGAAATCCAGGAAAAATCTGGGAGAAATTTGGGGGAAATCCATGAACAATTCAGGAGAAATCCCTGAAAAATTTGGAAAAAATCCATGAAAAATTTAGGAGAAATCCATGAAAATTCTAGGATAAATCCAGGAAAAATCTGTGAGAAATCCAAGAAAAATCCATGAAAAATCAATGAAAAATCTGGGATAGATCCATGAAAAATCTGGGATAGATCCATGAAAAATTTGGGAGAAATCCATGAAAAATCTGGGAGAAATCCATTAAAAATTCAGGATAAGTCCAGGAAAAATCTGGGAGAAATCCAGGAAAAAATTGGGATAAATCCATGAAAAGTTCGGGATAAATCGATGAAAAATCCAGGAAAAATCTGGGAGAAATCCAGGAAAAATCCATGAAAAATTCGGGATAAATTCATGAAAAAATCAGGAGAAATCCAAGAGAAATCCGGGATAAATCCAGGAAAAACGCTCGGGAAGGGAAAATCCCGSGGGAATTTTGGGGATTGGCCGGGCTGGTGCTGCCCCCTGCAGAGCTGCGGTGGGGAAATGGGAAACGTGGGGAAAAAAGGGAAAAAGGGGAGAAAATGGGGAAAATGAGGGGGGAAATGGGAAAAATTTGGGGGGGAAAGGGAAAAAAAGGGGGAGAAAATGGGGAAAATGAGAGGGGAAAAGGGGAAAAAGGGAAAAGGGGGGAAAAGGGGAAAATGAGGGGGGAAAAGGGGAAAAAAGGGAGGAAAAAAGGAGGGGAAAAAGGGGGAGAAAGTTGGGAAAAAGGGGGAAAACGGAAAAAATGGGAAAAAGGGAAAAGGGGAAAAAAGGGAAAGGGGGAAAGAAGGGGGGAGGGATAGAGAGGAGAAAGAGAAAAAAGAGGGGGAAAGGGAGAAAAAGGGGGAATAAGGGGGAAAAAGGGAAAAAGGGGGAGAAAATGGGGAAAATGAGAGGGAAAGGGGGGAAAAGGGGAAAAAAGGGAGAAAAGAAGGAGGGGAAAAGGGGGGAAACGGAAAAAAGGGAAAAAAGGGAAAAAAGGCGGGGAGGGATAGAGAGGGGGGAAAAGGGGGGAAAAGGGGAAAATGAGGGGAAAAAGGAGGGGAAAAGGGGGAGAAAGTTGGGAAAAGGGGGAAAAACGGAAAAAAATGGGAAAAAGGGAAAAGGGGAAAAAAGGGAAAGGGGGAAAGAAGGGGGGAGGGATAGAGAGGAGAAAGAGAAAAAAGAGGGAAAAAAGGGGCAGAAAGGGAAAAAAGGGGAGAAAATGGGGAAAATGAGAGGGAAAGGGGGGAAAAGGAGATAAAAGGAGGGGAAAAGGGGGAGAAATTTGGGAAAAGGGGGAAAACGGAAAAAAAGGGAAAAGGGAAAAGGGGAAAAAAGGGGGGGAGGGATAAAGAGAGGAAAAGAGAAAAAAGAGGGGAAAAGGGAGAAAAAGGGGAGAAAGGGGAAAAAAGGGGGAAAAGGGAAAAAAGGGGAGAAAATGGGGAAAATGAGAGGGAAAGGGGGAAAAAGGGGAAAAAAGGAGGGGAAAGGGAGAGAAAGGGGGAAAAGGGAAAAAGAGAAAAAAGAGGAGAAAATGGGGGAAATGAGGGGGGGAAAGGGGAAAAAGGGGGAAAACGGAAAAAACGGGAAAAGGGGAAAAAAGGGGGGAGGGATAAAGAGGGGGAAAGAGAAAAAAGAGGGGGGAAAAGGGAGAAAAGGGGAAAAAAGGGAAAAAAGAGGAGAAAATGGGGAAAATGAGAGGGGAAAAGGGGAAAAAGGGAAAAGGGGAAAAAAGGCGGGACGGGATAAAGAGGGGAAAAGGGAAAAAAAGGGGGGGAAAGGGGAGAAAAGGGGGAAAAAGGGAGGAAAAAAAGGAGGGGAAAAGGGGGAAAACGGAAAAAACGGGAAAAGGGGAAAAAAGGGGGGGAGCGACAAAGAGGGGGAAAGAGAAAAAAGAGGGGAAAAGGAGGGGAAAAGGAGAAAAAAGGGAGGAAAAAAAGGAGGGGAAAAGGGGGAGAAAGTTGGAGAAAAGGGAGGGAATGGAAAAAAGGGAAAAGGGGAAAAAAGGGGGGGAGGGATAAAGAGGGGGAAGAGGAAAAAGAGGGAAAAGGGGGAAAAAGGGAAAAAAGGGAGAAAATGGGGAAAATGAGAGGGAAAGGGGGGAAAAGGGGAAAAAAGGGAGAAAAAAAGGAGGGGAAAAGGGGGAAAAGGGAAAAAAGGGAAAAGGGGAAAAAAGGGGGGAGGGATAAAGAGGGGGAAAGAGAAAAAAGAGGGGAAAAAGAGGGGGAAAAGGGAGAATAAGGAGAAAAAATGGGGAAAATGAGGGGAAAAGGAGAAAAAAGGGAGGAAAAAAGGAGGGGAAAAGGGGGGAGAAAGTTGGGGAAAAGGAGGAAAACGAAAAAAAAGGGGAAAAAGGGAAAAGGGGAAAAAAGGCGGGGAGGGATAAAGAGGGGAAAGGGAAAAAAGGGGAGAAAATGGGGAAAATGAGGGGAAAAAAGGGAGGAAAAAAAGGAGGGGAAAAGGGGGGAGAAAGTTGGGAAAAAACGGGAAAAAAGGAAAAGGGGAAAAAAGGGGGGAGGGATAAAGAGGGGGAAAGAGAAAAAAAGGGGGGAAAGGGAGAAAAGGGGGGAAGGGAGGAAAAGGGGAAAAAGGGGAGAAAAAGGGGAGAAAATGGGGAAAATGAGAGGGAAAGGGGGGAAAAGGAGAAAAAAGGGAGGAAAAAAGGAGGAGGAAAGGGGGAAAAGGGGAAAAAAGGGGGGAAAAGGGAGAGAAAGGGGGAAAAGGGAAAAAGAGAAAAAAGAGGAGAAAATGGGGAAAATGAGGGGGAGAAAGGGGGCGAAAAGGGGAAAAAAGGGAAGCAAAAAAGGAGGGGAAAAAGGGGGAAAACGGAAAAAA
>NDFG01000087.1:282342-295631 GCA_002167245.1 Sporophila hypoxantha
GGTCCCTGTCCTGGTCCCTGTCCCTATCCCTGTCCCAGTCCCTTTCCCGGTCCCTGTCCTGGTCCCTGTCCCTTTCCTGGCTGTCCCAGTCCCGTTCCCGGCCCCTTTCCCGGGCTGTCCTGGTCCCGTTCCTGGTCCCTTTTGAGACTATCCCGGTCCCGTTCCTGGTCCCATTCCCGGCCCCTTTCCCGGGCTGTCCCGGTCCCGTTCCTGGTCCCTGTCCCGGTCCCTTTCCTGGCTGTCCTGGTTCCTGTCCCGGTCCCTTTCCTGGTCCCTGTCCCGGTCCTTTTTCAGACTGTCCCGGTCCCTTTCCCGGCTGTCCCAGTCCCTGTCCCGGTCCCGGTCCCTCTTCAGACTGTCCCGGTCCTTTTCCTGGTCCCGGTCCCTTTCCTGGTCCCTGTCCCGGTCCCGTTCCCGGCTGTCCCGGCCCCTTTATCCCGGGCCAGCTCCGGGGTTATCCGAGCCGGGACCGGCAGCGCATTCCCAGCTGTTCCCACACGGGGACAATTCCCAGTCCCTGCGCCGCCGGGGTGGCTCTGGGGACGTGCCAGCCCCGTCCCTGTCCCTGGCACTGTCCCTGTCCCTGACACTGACACTGTCACTGTCCCGGGAGGGTCCAGCACGGATTGCTGGAATGGGAGCGCCAGGCCCGGAGAATCCCCACAGAATTCCCGCAGAATTCCCACAGGATTCCTGCAGAATTCCTGCAGAATTCCCACAGAATTCCCACAGGATCCCCGCAGGATCCCCGCAGGATCCCCGCAGGATTCCCACAGGATCCCCACAGAATTCCCACAGGATTCTGTGTCCCAGCTGGCCTGGCCAACAGGTTTAGGGGACAATGAGGGGACAGGACGGAGGTGACAGAAATCGGGATGTGGCACCGGGTGTAGGGGACAATTCAGGGACCAGGCAGAGGTGACAGAGAGGGACAACAGAGGGAGATGTGGCACCAGGGAAGGGGACAATCCAGGGACCAGAGAGAGGGGACAGAGAGGTGACAGAGATGAGGATGTGGCACCGGGTGTAGGGGACAATTCAGGCACCAGAGAGAGGGGACAGAGGTGGCAATGTGGCACCGGATTTAGGGGACAATTCAGGGATCAGACAGGTGACAGAGAGGTGACAGAGATGGGGGTGTGGCACTGGGTGTAGGGGACAATTCAGGGACCAGAGAGGGGACAGAGGTGGCAACGTGGCAGCAGATTTAGGGGACAATTCAGGGATCAGAGAGGTGACAGTGAGGTGACAGAGATGGGGATGTGGCACCGGGTGTAGGGGACAATTCAGGGACTAGGCAGAGGTGACAGAGAGGGACAACAGAGGGAGATGTGGCACCAGGGAAAGGGGACAATTCAGGCACCAGAGAGAGGGGACAGAGGTGGCAATGTGGCACCGGGTGTAGGGGACAATTCAGGGACCAGAGAGAGGGGACAGAGAGGTGACAGAGAGGAAGACGTGGCACTGGGTGTAGGGGACAATCCCAAGTCCAGGCAGAGGGGACAGAGAAGGACAGGATGGGGATGTGACACCGGGTTTAGGGGACAATTCAGGGATCAGACAGGTGACAGAGGTGACAGGATGGGGATGTGGCACTGGGTTTAGGGAACAAATCAGGCGACCAGCACAGAGGTTGTACAGAGCAGCGGACAACCAGAGGAGATGTGGCACCCAGGAAAGGGGACCATGGGGGGACCAGAGAGAGGGGAAAGAGCGGGCAAGACAGGGACAGAGATGGAACGGTGGCACCAGGCGAAGGGGACAAATGCAGGGACCAGAGAGGTGACAGAGATAGGCTATGTGCATCAGGGTTTAGGGACAATTCAGGGTCCAGGCAAAGCGTGACAAGATGATGGGGATGTGACTACCGGCGCGTTTAGGGACAGGTCACGTATGCGAGCAGAGGTGACTAGGTATTGCCAGACGTCCGCGGCAACCCGAGTGCGCGGTCACGCGGGACATATTCGAGGCAGTGCCCAGCAGAGGAGACAGGAGAGGGACAGATGGGTTTAGGGACCAATTGCAGGGGTCATTGCAGAGGGGGACAGAGAGCTGACACCAGAAGCTGAACAACAGATAGGGCGTTAGGCACTGGGTAGTACGGGACAATGCAGTGACCAGAGAGTTGACGGAGAGGGACAACCAGAGGAGTATGTGGCACCGGGTTTGGGAGACCAGGGCGGGGCCAGAGAGGACAGACGATGGGAGTGGCACCGGCGTGTAAGGGACAATTCAAGTGTCAGAGGATGGGTGACAGAGATGGGGAGTGACACCGGGGAGAACAATGAGGGCGACCAGAAGGTGGCGATGTGCAACCGGATTATAGGGACACTGGGAACCAGAGGAGTGACAGAACCAGGGACCTAGGACGCGGATTGTGGCACCGGTTTAAGTGGGACAGTTCAGGGACCACACAGAGTGACGGAGGCGGGATGTGACACACCGGCTTAGACACCCAAGGCCACCCCCGCGGCAGGGGCCCATCACGATCACCTCTTGTTCCCCTTTTCGCGCGGCGGGCGTGACAGCAGCCCCGGTGACATGGCGGCGTGTCACCCTCCCGGAAGCGGAGCTTTGATCCCGGCTGAATCACAGCCCCGGGGGGCGAGACGCCAAAAACCCCAAAAACCCGGGGACGCTGCCACCCTGTCCCGCTGTCCCCGTGTCCCCGAAGCGGCCTCCGAACCCGCGGAAAACGGGACGGCGAACGGGACCGGAAGCCCGCTCGTGAGCCCCGCCCCGAATTCGCCGGGAACGCTATTTGGGTTTTTAGGGGAATTTTTGTTTTTTTAGGTTTTTTTGGGGGTTTTTAGGAGTTTTGGGGGTTTTTAGGGGGGATTTTTGGGTTTTAGGGGTTCTTTTAGGGTTTTGCGGGGTTTTTGCTTTTTTTTTTTTGGCGGTGGTTGGTGACGTTCCAAGCCCCTCCTGAGTTCCCAAGAACCAGAAATCCTTAAAAAAATAACAAGGGATGCGTTTTCCTCATTTTTTCCCCAATATTTGTTTTCCCTATTTTTTCCCCATTTCTCTGCGGTTTTTCTCTCACTCTTTCCCATTTTCTCCCCATTTCTCTCTCATTCTTTCCCATTTTCTCCCCATTTCTCTCTCATTCTTTCCCCTTTTTCATCCCATTTCTCTCTCATTCTTTCCCTTTCCTCCCTCCGTTTTTTCTCTCATTCTTTCCCATTTTCTCCCCATTTCTCTCTCATTCTTTCCCTTTTTCTCCCCACCTTTTTCTCTCATTCTTTCCCTTTTTCCTCCCACCTTTTTCTCTCATTTTTTCCCTTTTTCTCTCCATTTCTCTCTCATTCTTTCCCATTTTCTCCCCATTTCTCTCTCATTCTTTCCCCCTTTTCCCTCCATTTTTCTCTCATTCTTTCCCTTTTTCCTCCCCATTTCTCTCTCATTCTTTCCCTTTTTCTCTCCACATTTTTTCTCTCATTTTTCCCCTTTTCTCCCCATTTCTCTCTCATTCTTTCCCCTTTTCCCTCCATTTTTCTCTCATTCTTTCCCTTTTTCCTCCCACATTTTTCTCTCATTTTTTCCCTTTTTCTCCCCATTTCTCTCTCATTCTTTTCCTTTTTCTCCCCACATTTTTCTCTCTTTTTTCCCCTTTTTCTCCCCATTTCTCTCTCATTTTCCCCCTTTTCCCTCCATTTCTCTCTCATTCTTTCCCCCACATTTTTTCTCTCATTCTTTCCCTTTCCCCCACTTTTTTCTCTCATTCTTTCCCTTTTTCCTCCCACATTTCTCTCTCATTCTTTCCCCTTTTTCCCACCTTTTTCTCTCATTTTTTACCCACACATTTTTCTCTCATTTTTCTCCCTTTTCCCCACATTTTTCTCTCATTCTTTCCCATTTTCCCCCCATTTTTTCTCTCATTCTTTCCCATTTTCCCACCTTTCCCCCCCCCATTCTTTCCCATTTCCTCACTTTTTTTTCCCTCATTCTTCCCCCTTTTCCCCACCTTTTTTCCCATTACAAACACTCATTTTTCCCTCTGGCAAATCCCAACCCGGGCCCTCTTTCCCGCAGGATTCCCGGGCCGGTCCCGCTGCCCCTCTGCCTCCTCCCGGACCCAAAATCTCCCTTTTCCTCCCCAAAAACCCAACCCCATCCACCCCGAGGCTGAAAATCCCAGTTCTTTTTGTTTTTATTTTTCCCCATGCGGTTGGAATTACCCTCATCCATTCCGGCGGAGAATAATAAATTAAAAAATCAAAATAAATAAATGAGTTCGCGTTGGGTTTGGGTTTTTTTGTGTCGTTTTTCAGATGGAAATCCAGCTCGGGGCGGGTTTATCCATCAGGACGAGCGGGTTTGATGGTTTGAGGTGGGAAAATCCATTGTGGGAGCAGCGGGAAGGGGCAGCAGGTGCCGCCTCGGATGGGATCCGATCCGCTCCATTGGAGCCCATTCCCTCCCCTCTTCCCCTGGGATTTCCCGGCCCCCGACACCCCAAAAAGCAGCTCCGCTTTGGGATCACCCCGCAGCAAAAACAGCCCCAAAATCCCTTTTTTTTTCCTTATTTTTCCCAGCCAAGGCCTGATCCAGAGGCGGCCGTGAAGGAGAAAAAAATCTTTTCCCAATTTAAACAAATAAATCAAATTATTGTCCAAAATTGTCCCCCGCCAGCAGCGCCAAATCCCTGCCCGGCTCCCCCAAATCCCGGCGGGTTTTTTTTGGGGGGGATTTCAGGGAAAATCGGAGGGATTTGGGAATGATGGAGAGGGGAGGGGGCGGTTAGGGATTTTTTCCTCGGCGGAAAAATCAGCGCTGCCTGTTCGCGGTGCCCCTCAATCAGGTAATTGGCCATAATTGGCCAAAATGAGGCGCCGCGGTGTGACTGGAAAGGCAGATGGGAGCCGGGAAAACGCTGCTCGGAGCTGGAAAAAAATCGGGAATAACAAATTTATTTTCCCACCCCCCCAATCCTCATCTCCTCATCCGCTCCTTTTCTGCTTTTTTGGGGGGCTCTAAAGCGAACAAAGCACCAAAAAATAATAAAAAAAAAAAAAGGAAAATTAAAGAAAAAATAAAACACGTTCGTCCTTTTTTTGTGTGTGGTTTTTGGGGTGGCTGAGGCGGGAATATCCCGAGGAAGTCGCGGCTGGAAGGGGAAGGAGCGGGAATGCGGGATGGGCAAAATCCTGGCGTGGCTGCTTTCCCTAAAAAACCCAAAAATTAAATTTTTCCGGTTGCTTGGCTCCGGGCAAGGGCACGCCTCCTCTTGTTGCATCGCCGCGGCTCCGCTGCCGGATTTTCGGGTTTTGGGGTGGAAGAGCGAAACTTTTTGCTCGCCGGGAGAGCGGCATCCGGCTCCGCGCGGCAGGCGGATGAAGGGAGGGAAAAAAGCAGGAAAAGTGGGAAGGATAATAAAATATAGGAATGAACCAATATAGGGGAGACGAGCCGCGGCAGGAGGAGGATGAGGAGGATCGCTGCCTTAACCTGCGCTGCGCTGGCGGCGGCGGCGGCTCCCGGGCTGGCCCGCTCCGGCGCGAGGGCCGCTCCGTTTTATGGCCGGGATGACCCCCGCCGAGGCACGTGCCGCCGCTGAGCCCACCCCCGGGACGGACAGACAGACAGACAGACCGGGCTGAGCCCACCCCCGGGACAGACAGACAGACAGACAGACCGGGCTGAGCCCACCCCCGGGACAGACAGACAGACAGACAGAGCGGGCTGAGCCCACCCCCGGGACCGACAGACAGACAGACAGAGCGGGCTGAGCCCACCCCCGGGGCTGCCGGTGGGCGGGAGGGGGTACCGGACGGGGTGCGCCCAGCCCCGCGGGTTCCCCGCATCCCAAATCCCGCATCCCGCACCTTCCCCGCATCCCAAATCCCGCATCCCGCATCTTCCCCGCATCCCGTACTTTCTCACATCCCGCGTGTTCCCCTCATGCTGCATCTTCCCCTCATCCCGCAGCCTCCCCACACCCCGCACTCCTCATCCTGAATCCTGAATCCCGCATCTTCCCCGCATCCCTCCCTGTATCCCTCATCCCGCATCCTTCATCCCGCTCCCTGTATCCCGCATCTTCCCCGCATCTCGCATCCCTCATCCCTTATCCCACATCCTGCATCCCTCATCCCTTATCCCGCATCCCGCATCCTCCCGCACCCCGTCCCGCACCCTCCCCACATCCCGCATCCCACAGCCCTCATCGACCCCACATCCACCCCACATCCCTCACCCCTCATCCCGCACCCCGCATCCTCTCCGTATCCCGCACCTTTCCCATGCCCCACATTCCGCAGCCCACGTCCTTCTCCGCACCCCGCCTCTTCCCCACATCCCAAATCCCAAATCCCGCGTCCCGCACCCCACATCCCTCATTGCATGTCTTCCCCATGTCCCTCATCCTGCATCCCACACTCCACATCCCACCTCCCACATCCTCCCGGTATCCCACACCTTCCCCATACTCATACCCCATGTCCTCCTCACATCCTGCATTCCTCATCCCGCATCCGGCATCTTCCCCACAACCCATGTCCCAAATCCCACATCCTGCATCCTCCCCATATCCCTCATCCCAAATCCCCCATCCCACATCCCTCATCCCAAATCCCCCATCCCACATCCCTCATCCCAAATCCCACATCCCACATCCCTCATTCCGCATCCTCCTCACATCCCTCATCCCAAATCTCTCATCCCAAATCCCACACCCTGCATCCCACATCCCTCATCCCACATCCCGCATTCTCCTCATGTCCCTCATCCCAAATCCCAAAACTCGCATCCTCCCCGCATCCCAAACCCCACATCCCGCATCCCAAACCCCAAATCCTGCATCCTCCCCACATCCCAAATCCCAAACCCCACATCCCAAATCCCAAACCCCACATCCCAAACCCCACATCCCACATCCCAAATCCCAGACCCCACATCCCAAATCCCAGACCCCACATCCCTCATCCCAAATCCCAGACCCCACATCCCAAATCCCAAAACCCACATCCCTCATCCCAAATCCCAAACCCCACATCCCAAACCCCACATCCCTCATCCGAAATCCCAAACCCCACATCCCAAACCCCACATCCCAAACCCCAAATCCCAGACCCCACATCCCAAATCCCACATCCCAAATCCCAGACCCCAAATCCCAAATCCCAGACCCCACGTCCCGCCTCCTCCCTGCATCCCGAACCCCGCGGAGCCGCTTCCCGCCGTGTCCCAGACCCGGAGCAGCCGGGATCAATCCCAAACTCTTCCCAAAGGGAATTTTCCCGCCTCAGACCCCACAGATCCCGCGCCCGCCCCGCTCCTGAGCGGCAGGGTGGGAATCAGGGATCTGGGATTGGCTGGAGGAGCAGAAAATTCCAGCTTGGGAATTCCAGGGATGATGGAAATGCCCGGAATGAGGTGGAAACCGGGATCTGCCCACTCTGGCTCCGGGAATTGGGAATGGGGAACTGGGAATTGGGAATGGGGAAGTGGGAATGGGGAATGGGGAACTGGGAATTGGGAATAGGGAACTGGGAATTGGGAATTGGGAATTGGGGATAGTGAAAAGGGAATGGGGAATTGGGAATGGGGAAGTGGGAATGGGGAATTGGGAACTGGGAATTGGGAATTGGGAATTGGGAATGGGGAAATGGAAATTGGGATTTGAGAATAGGGAATAGGGATTTGGGAATAGGGAATTGGGAACTGGAATTGGGAATTGGGAACTGGGAATGGGGAAGTGGGAATGGGGAATTGGGAATCAGGAATAGGGAATTGGGAACTGGGAATTGGGAAATGGAAACTGGGACTTGGAAATTGGGATTTGGGAATAAGGAATGGGGATTTGGGAAGTGGGAATTGAGAATTGGGAATTTGGAATAAGGAATAAGGATCTGGGAACTGGGAATTGGGAATTGGAATTGGGAATTGGGAATAGGGAAATAGGGAAATAGGGAATTGGGAACTGGAAATGGGAAATTGGGAACTGGGAATTGTGACTTGGGAATAGGGAATTGGGAACTGGGAATAGGGAAATAGATAATTGGGAACGGGGAATTGGGAATTGGGAAAAAGGAATTGGGAATTGGGAATGGGGAATTGGGAAAAAGGAATTGGGAATTGGGAATTGGGAACGGGGAATTGGGAATTGGGAAAAAGGAATTGGGAATTGGGAATTGGGAACGGGGAATTGGGAATTGGGAATCAGGAATACAGAATTGGGAACTGGGAATAGGGAAGAGGGAATTGGGAAGAGGGAATGGGGAATCAGGAATAGGGAATTGGGATTTGGGAATTGGAAATAGGGAATAGGGGACTGGGAATTGGGAATAAGGAATAAGGATCTGGGAACTGAGAATTGGGAATTGGGAATTGGGAATTGGGAATTGGGAATGGGGAATTGGGAATTTGGAATGGGGAATCAGGAATACGGAATTGGGAACTGGGAAGAGGGAATGGGGAATTGGGAATTGGGAACTGGGAATGGGGAAATTGGAAATTAGGATTTGGGAAGTGGGATTTGGGAATAGGGAATAGGGAACTGGAATTGGGGATTGGGAACTGGGAAATAGGGAAATAGGGAATTGGGAACTGGGAATGGGGAATCGGGAACTGGGAATTGCCCCTTGCCGGAGGGAGGAAATGGAGGCGCTCGTTGATTGGCTGAGAGGCAGGCGGTGGGCGGGGTCAGTACCCATGTAGCATAATCTGTAAAAATCCAAGGAATTCCCTGAACGTTGGCACAGGGTAAAGCTTTTTTTGTGATTCGTTTCAAGGTTTTGGGGTATATGGAGATGAAATATTTTAGCTCTTTCTATTTGCATACATACTGGCTATGTATACTATGCTAGTCCTTACTTTTTTTTTTTCTATGCTAGTTTAAATAGCTGAGAAGAGTCAAGTTCAAAGGCATGTTGAAAATTTTTTTTCAACTCAACCTGTTTCCTATTAATTTTGGAGGCATATGTCAAGAAGACATGGTGCAGACTACAGCTCCAGTCCTTGAAAAGCTCACACTTAGCTCTTTCTTTAAAGGACTATTGGATTAACCAGAATTGCATGCACAAATCTATGCCACTACTATGTGCTACAAAGGATGGGATGACAGATGTTTATTCAAAGCTTGAGCTGTTTGTTTAAGGCTTCAGAAACACCCTGAATCTCAGACCTATGCTTGTGATCATTATGGGCTGAAGGCCAAAGTTTTTGAAAAACAGACTGTGTAGTTGAGAATATTAAATCCTTCCTTCCTTGTTGCAGCCATGTAAAAAGTCCAAGGATAAAGGTATTGTTCTTGGACAGGAAAAAACTAGTCGAGTCATCTTTCAAGCTTGGTTTGCACTCTAAAAGTGAAGAGTGTTGGTGAAGTGAGTGAATGTGCAGTTGGTGTAATGTTTGAAAGGGTTTTTTTCTTACTATCTGAGTGGGCTGCTAAATTATCACTGGTTTGTGTTACTTAGTTGATCGAGCCACGCTCCTCTTCCTCCCTATCCCAACCAGTGGTGTTAGCAAGCAAGGTTTGGTCCATGGGAGAGACTTAAAGGTCTTGAAGAAGACTGACCAATTACCATGCTGTAGCTGGGTTATAAGGAACTTTCATATTCAGACCCATGTTCAAGTGTTTAAATTTGTCTTTACTGTGGTTTAAAGTTTCAGCTTTGTTGTTCCCAAATGTAATCGAACCGGTGCCTTCAATATCTTTTACATTCAATTGCACTGAAAAAAAAATAAGCAATTAAAACCCCAGGTTTCTAAATTCTTCTTGAAAAAGAATAAACCATACGCGTACTTATTAGATAATACATCATCTAATTCAAAAAAGCCACAATTACAATGCCCTTCAAGTCTTTGTGTGTTAATTCCTGAATTAACCAACTATCCTCTGATTTATTTCAGGAGGCTTCAAAGTGTTGCATTTTGTGGTGTGTTCCAGTATGAAAACACATCTAAGGGGACTCTTTTTCTCATCAATACATTTTTATTCAACATATTGGTGATTAAAGCATAGGCTTGAATCATAAATAAATGAAGACAGAAGAGAAAGCGCACTATTAATGTATCCTTTCCCAAATTGGATGAAAACTACAGACAATATTGTATTCACTTGTATACGTGAAAAGTCAGTGCTGCTGAAAGGCAATGTGGCTTTTGTCACTAGATGAGTGCTGAATCTTATAGATTCCATTGGCCATCACACAACAGTGACTTTGCTAGACTCAGAGGCTTCCTTCAAGCATGTCCACTTTTGGAAATGAAAGACTTTCACATCTGTGCTGTTTTCATTGGGATCAATTGCATTTCCTTGTGTTAAAATAAACTAGAAATACATTTTCAAAACAATTCAGCTTTCCAACAGAATCTTATACTGTTCTTGGTTTTGGGACTTAAAAAATAACGCCAAAAAAGCATCAAACCCGTATTGTCTCCCTAGGAATCTTCCTCATAACTCCATGGTGGAAATCTATTAACAAGAAGTTTCAGTATGTTAGCACCTAATAAATAACTTCTGAATTGCCTGGAAATGTACATGGGCCTACATTCTTTTGGCAAATACGGGTCAAATGCCACAATAAAATATATGCAGGCCTGAATAAAAATTCAATTGAATGAAAGCGAGACTAGAGCTGCTTTTCTTTCTATTAGCATATTTTAACAGTACATTATGAAAAGAAAGTGGCTGAGGAAACTTGTAAGTTGGAGGCTGATTCCCAATTTTCCAAAGGTTGATTCAAAAACAATCCCAGCTTTTAAGAAAGATTTGATAGATACTTCAGCAATAAAAAGTAACAAAAGAGGAAAGGGAGATACTTCTGGAAAGTTTAAAATGATAATTTTTTATTCTGTTTTAGTTTTAAATAATGCTTGGCTGTGAAAATAATAATTTGCACTTGAGATTCTTTGTTACTTTCTCCACAAAGCAGAGAGAAAATCTGTTATCATTCTTTTCCCTTGACATTGAAGCAGAGCACAGTAATTAGGAACACGTGAGCCAATTCTGTTCCTGCAGTTTGGGCTGGCAAGTCCTGTGGGCTCCCAAAGTGCAGTTGTTGCAACATGGGCAACTTCCCGTAACGCCATGAATTGCTATGCAAGTCAGTTTGTTTTTATAAACACACAGCATCTTACCTCAGTCCCTGTGGTTTTTAAAGAGTAGGTGCAGATTTTGCAATGTGCCTGCCCCACCTTCTTTTCTGCTCCAATTTTCCGCAAGAGAGACAGAAAAACAATCCAGTTGGAATGGCTTCTAAATATGTACTAAGAACTTCATTTCTACTGGTATAAGAACCACTCCTGTGTTAAAGGCCAGGCAAGAAGTGTGTCTCTCACAAGCAAGTGACGCTTGTATTAGACCTGCTTTTTTTCGATGCATTGCAGTCTACAGTGGGCAAAGTCTGCTGAAAAAGGTTAAAAAAAGTTCAAGTTAAGTATATTACCCAACCCTCTGTCCTTTCTCCCCTCCAAAGCCCATAAAGGGCTGTTACCAGTGAATTAACCAATAGATATTCTCTCTACTGGTTGCTACAGTTATTCTGCATTTTTAATAGAGAAATTTAGTCAAATACAAGTTGACATAAACAAACTATTAAAAAAAACTTGTCTGTAACCACTATACTACAGAATCTGTCAAACAAAAGCCACTTCTTTTTAAGGTCTCTTTTTTCCCTCCAGTCCTTGGAAAACTGTGGCCTGACCTTTACATGTAAACGCAGCAAGTTTCTTTTGTGCTCAATGAAGCATCAGAAGCTCTTTTGGGTGCCATAAGCACCAAAGCACTCTGTAAGCCAAGCATTTGTTACACTAAACTCTTTATGAAATGAAGAGTGATACATTCGGCCCAATGTCCGTTTAAGTAGGTTTACTTAGCATCCGGTCCCTTTCTACACGCTGCAAGCAATCGTTCAAACTACAACTATGCCAGTCCGTTAGGTCGTACCCGCCGCATCCTAATAGTTTTTATCCCCGCATCCCGCATCCCGCAATCCTCCCCCGCACCCCGTCCCGCACCTCCCCACATCCGCCATCCCGCCACCCTCCCCAACATCCGCACCCGCATCCCTCAGCCCTCATCCCGCATCCACAGCCCTCATCCACCCACATCCTCCCCCACATCCCTCACCCCTCGATCCCGCATCCCGCATCCCTCATCCCGCATCCCGCACCTCATCCTGCATCCCGCAGCCTCATCCTCCCCACATCCTCCCCACATCCCTCAGCCCTCATCCCGCACCCCGCATCCTCTCCGTATCCCGCACCTTTCCCATGCCCAACATTCCGCAGCCACGTCCTCTCCACACCCCGCATCTTCCCACATCCCAAATCCCGCGTCCCCGCACCCCACATCCCCCATCCCGCATCCCCACACCCGCATCCCTCATTGCATGTCTTCCCCATGTCCCTCTATCCTGCATCCCGCACTCCGCATCCCCCTCCCACATCCTCCCTGTATCGCAGACTTCCTGTTCCCACACCTTCCCTGTATCCCACACCTTCCCTGTATCACCCACACTTCCCTGTATCCCACACCTTCCCTGTATCGCACACCTTCCCCTGTATCCCACACCTTCCCTGTACCCCACATCTTCCCGGTATCCCACACCTTCCCTGTATCCCACACCTTCCGGTATCCCACACCTTCCCGGTATCCCACACCTTCCCTGTATCCCACACCTTCCCATGCTTCGTACCCCGCATCCTCCTCACGTCCCGCATTCCTTATCCGACATCCCGCATCCTCCTCGCATCCCATGGCCAAATCCCACACCCTGCATCTTCCCCACATCCCTCATCCCTCATCCCACATCTCTCCCCACATCTTGCATCCCAAACCCCACTCCCTCATCCCAAATCCCCATCCCACATCCCTCATTCCGCATCCTCCTCACATCCCACATCCCAAACCCCACAACTACATCCCCATCCCAATCCACATCCCACATCCCGCATTCTCCTTGTGTCCCTCATCCCAAATCCCAAATCCGCATCCTCCCGCATCCCAAATCCCAAACCCCACATCCCAAATCCCAGACCCACATGACCCTCATCCAAACCTCCAAACATCCCTCATCCCAAATCCCACATCCCAAATTCCAACCCACATCCCAAACCCAAATCCCAACCCCACATCCCAAATCCCAAACCCCCCTCCCAAAACCCCAAAACCCACATCCCCAAATCCCAAACCCCACATCCCAAACCCCAAACCCACATCCCAAATCCCAGACCGCCACATCCTCATCCCAAAACCCCACATCCCTCATCCCAAACCCCAAACCCCACATCCCTCATCCCAAACCCCACATCCCAAATCCACAAATCCCAGACCCCACATCCCT
>NDFG01000087.1:333392-356605 GCA_002167245.1 Sporophila hypoxantha
AAGGAGGCCAAGACCCTGTGGGGAGCCTGGAGTGTAGAGCAGGGAGCTGGAGTCCCCATGGAGAGAGCGATTCCAAGAGCTGGAGGAAGAAACCTTGGAATGCCCAACACCCTGAGAAAGTCTCCGTGGTGCAGGATCTCTTCCCAAATAATTTCCATTCTGATTTACCCAAACACCCCAGAGCCAGCAGGACCTGTCCAGGCAGAGCCCTGGCAGCTTCCCACTGCTCCAAACCACACGTGAGATTCCAGGAAAGGAAACCCTCCAAGAAATATCCCAGAAGAACTCCCTGCAGGATTTGGAAAAAGACCAAAAATCTATGGCATTTCCACGGGCAGAACTGGCCAAATTCCTCACCCTGCAGCTTCAGGAGAGGGATTGAACGTTAAATATTGTTAAATATTCCACATCCAAAACCGCAGGCAGAGCGGGATTCATTCCAGATCCAGATCCAGCAGTGAGGACAGGGGCTCCGATCCCACCTCGCCTGGATTGCAAACCCACGCCAGGAGCACTCCGGAAGGTCTCCATGGCACAGGATCTCATTCCCAAAATCTTTTTCTGCTTCTGATTTACCCCCAGAACATGCCCCAGAGCCGTGGGACCAGTCCAGGCAAACCCCTTCCGTGTTTTTCCAGGGAAATGGACACTCTCAAGAAATATCCCCAAAGAAACTCTCCTGCAGGATTGGAAGATAGAAGACCAAAATCTTGGGCTTTCCAAGCAGAACTGCAAATTCCTCACCCTGCAGCTTTAGGATGAATGTTTAAATATTGTTAAATATCCACATCCATACCGTGGCAGAGCGGATTCATCCAGATCCAGATCCAGCAGGAGGACAGCGGGCTTCTTGATCCCCACCTGCTGGATGCAAACCCCGGCCAGGAGCAACTCCTGGAAGGTCTCCATGGCACAGGGATCTCTTCCCAAATAATTTCCATCTCTGATTTTACCCCAAACATTGCCCCAGAGCCAGCAGGACCTTGTCCAGGCAAGGCCCTTCCTGTGGTTTTCCAGGGAAAGTGACACTCTCCAAGAAAATTATCCAGAGAACTCTCCTGCAGATTGGAAGAGGAAGACAAAAACTTGCCTTTTCCAGCCAGAACTGCGCAAATTCCTCACCCTGCAGCTTAGGATTTAATGTTAAATATCTTTAAATATTCCACATCCAAACCGCGGCAGAGCGGATTCATCCAGATCCCAGATCCAGCAAGGAGGACAGGGGCTCTGATCCCACCTGCCATGGATGCAAACCCCACGGGCCAGGAGCACTCCTGGAAGGTCTCCATGCACAGAATCTCTCCCAATCTTTTCCACTCTGATTTACCCTAAACATGCCCCAGAGCCGGTGGAGACAGTCCAGCAAACCCTTCCCGTGTTTCCAGCGGAAAAAGACACTCTCCAAGAAATTATCCCAGAAGAAGCTCTTCCTGCAGGTATGGAAGAGTAAGACCAAAAAACTTAGGCTTTCCAAGGCCAGAACTGGCCAAATTCCTCACCCCTGCAGCTCCAGGAGAGGGATTGAACGATAAAATATGTTAAATATTCCACATCCAGCCGCGCAGAGCGGGATCATCCCGATCCAGATCCAGCAGGAAGGACAGGGGGCTCCGACCACCTGCCTGGATGCAAAACCCACGGCCAGGCAGCCAGGGGAGGCTTTTTGAAAGTGTCCCCTCCCCTCAATCTTGGAGTGACACATCCTCTGACTCCAGAGAATTTAATCCCTTTGGAGCGCCGGAATCGTGGCGAAATCTTGCTGATAAAAACCCCCAAAACTGGAATTTGCATCCCGAAAACCAATGAAATCCATTTGGGAAGCCTGCCTGGAGCAGGGGAACAGAGGGCAGCGGCTCAAGCCCCAGGAGCGATAACACGGACATGGGCACGGACCGGGCAGAACCCAGCCCGTAAAATCGTATAATCCATAAATAAAATCCGTAATCACAAAATCGCCGTGTGTGACTACAGCCGAGCGCCCCGCGGGACCCCTCGGCCGCGGTGGAACGAGGATTGTGTCAGCATCATTAACGACCTGCTGGAGCTCATCACATCCCCCCGGCAACAGGACTCCTGAGACGCTCAGTGGATCCACGTTTTCCCCTGGAATCTTCTCCCGGCATGTGGGGTCCGGGCACGTTCCCGACTCGCAGATTCCTTCCCCCTCCCAATATATTCCCGGGATAACCTGAGCGGAAATGAAGCTTGGCCGATGCTTAACCCCATGGAAGCTGGAGCTGCGGTTTTCCAGGTTTTTTTGGGAATAACCACCTGGATCGCGGTGGAAAAGGGAGCCTGTGACATCCCAGGTGGACACCTGGAATAATCTGCTGGGAGCTTTTGGTGGGTAACGGTTGTCCTTCAAGAGGTGCTGGGAAGAAAGATTCGCGCCAACAACAGGACAGGAAATTGGTTTTTTCCATGGAGGAATTCTCTCTGGAATTCTCATCTCCTGGAAATGTCCCACGCCAGGTTTTGATGGGGCATTGGAACGAGCTGGGATGGTGGGAGGTGTCCCTGAGCATGAACTGGATGAGGATTTCAGGAATTTCTCCCAACCAAACCAATCCTGAAGAACTGTTCCACCAAAATGCCATGGCATTTCCCAGAATGAGCAGCGGTCTCAAGCCAGACACAGGATTTGGGATTGGCAGGGATTTGGGATGTTCTATTGGGAATTTTGGGATGGCCACAACGATTTTGGGATGGGACCAGGGATTATGGGATTGGCCACAGGGAACTTGGAACTGGCACGGCGGATTTGGGATGGCCACAGGATTTGGGATGGCCACAGGGATTTGGGATGGCCACAGGGAATTTGGATGGCCAACAAGGATTTGGGATGGCCACAAGGATTTGGGATGGCCAAGAGGATTTGGGATGGCCACAGGATTTGGGATGGCCAAGGGATTTGGGATGGCCACAGGGATATTTGGGATGGTCCACAGGGATTTGGAGCCACAGGGATTTGGTCCGATAACTATGGGAATTTGGGATGGCCACAGGGATTTGGATAACTGGGAATTTTGGGATGGGCCACAAGGATTTGGGATGGCCACAGGATGTTGGGATGGCCACAAGGATTTGGGATGGCCACAGCGGATTGAATGGCAGGCCAGGATTTGGGATGGCCACAGGGATTTTGGGATGGCCAAGGCGATTTCGGATGGCCCACAGGGATTTGTGGACTGGCCAATGGGAATTTGCGATGGCCATTGGGATTGGGATTGGCCACAAGGATTTGGGAATGGCCCACAGGGAATTTGGGATAACTATGGGAATTTGGGAGTCTATGGGATATTGGACTGGCCACAGGGATTTGGGATGGCAACAAGGACTTTGGGATGGCCACAGGCGATTTGGGATGTCTCATGCGGAATTTCGGTGATGGCCAAGGGGATTTGGGATGCCAGAGAGGATTTAAGGGAATGGATCCAATGGGTGACTTTGGGATGGCGTCAGGAATTGGTGTATGGCCACCAAGTGATTTTGGGATTGACGGCCACAGGGAGTACTCTGGTGGTTACTCATCAGAGGAACTCTTCAATCCAGTGGAAATGTACGGAAAAATAAGGAAAAAGGACGGATTATATATTCCTTTTTGTTGTGTATGTGGATTGATGAACGAAATCCCTAGCTTAGTGGAACTGCGGGTTGGGAATCCGCTCAGCAGCTCCATCCCACGATTTTCTCGTGATTTCACTGACTTTGCCCACAGGCTGGATTACTCCCAGTTACAATGGAAAACACGGCGCTGCTCCGTGTATAATCCAACAAATTCCCCGCCGAAATGGAGTAATCAACAGCCGGTGGAACCCAAGCCAAAGGAGTCAGAGACTGCCAAACCTGCCTTATCAGCACCGAGGACAATTGGGGAAGAATCCCCAAGTGTTTTATGCACGATTGGAGCACTCCATTGGAAAAGTTCATGGAATTTATAGGATACGATGACCCCACAAGCCAAAGATTCTTTGTTTAAATCAGAGAATTAGGAATGTGTTTCTAGGAAGTTTCCTGAAAGGTACTGAGAGATATGTAGAAAAGTCGCTTGTTGAAAACTTGATGTGGGCATTTTGGGTATGTTCCCCGAGATCGGGATGAGCGTATGGATTTGGGCAGCGGAATTTTGGCCTTCCACAGAAGCTCATCCAGGTCGATCCAATGCAGGGACACCCTCCCACCGATCCAGATTTATCCAACAGGCCCCATCCAAAGCTGGCTTGGACCGCCATCTCATGGGGGATTCATCCAAATTCTGGTGAAAACCTCTGCCAGGGAGCCTCATTCCTCTGAGACAACAGGCGCATTTGTATTTATGTATTATTAAAAGATAATTAAAAAACCTATATATAGATATCATCAGGAATTCTGTTATTAACATCATGAGCTTTGTGTACACGCCACGACACTTATAACTGGCTTTAGACCTGCCGAGAAGGTAGCCATATAAAGATCGTTATGTTGCATATGCTAACCTGACAGAGTATATATCCGTACAGTCAGCCAGAACTCACTGTTCTGTTTATAATGAGGTGAAAGGTGACCATATGTTGCGGGGATAATGTTGCATGTGTTGGGATATGTTAATTGGTTATCGCTATTTCCTGTGGGTATAATAGTGGTCTGGGAGAATGTCTAAATGTGTCTGTTCTCAGCGCCCCCTAGTGGTGTCTGAGCCTCGCTGTCGATGACGCGATGCACCATGTGTCTTCTCTCCCTGCGAGCAAGAAACAAACCACACTAACGATCACGCGCAGGAGTGAGTAAAGTGGGTTACTGAAACATCAAACTTTCTGTGGTGAGAGACAAGGGATGATTTTGTGCGCACCTCTATCACGCATGGTCGTTCTTAGTATCAAGCTTCAAAAACTAGAATATGGATCATTGTAGGTAACACCTTGGAAAATCTGGGATGAGCCGCACCGCGAGCTGAAGTCTCTGACTGAATGGCTTATATAGGGTGTGTAATAGATACCTTGTGGTGGATGAGTACCTCTGTGGAATCGTGTACCGTGCCATCGTGGCGCATATCCCACCAAAATCACTCCCTGCTCGAACTTATGATATCGCAGCCGGGGACTATGTATGAATAGAGAAGTATAGTGGAGGTGAGGACTCAGAAGCACTCTCCCTGATACGGGGCATGGCAATGTTGTAGAGTAGTGAGCAGATTGGTGTGATGATTGGGCGCATGTGCATCAGAGGCATTCTTGCACCTTGGGTGCTGAGAGGGTGTTTTGAGTGGGGAATGGAATGGCAGCAGCGCATATGAACACACTTCCAGTGACGGGCATAGGCAATTTTGGATAGAGGAAGGAAATAGGAGTGAGTTGAGCGCAGACACCATTTCTTGATGGTGAAGGCTGATTTGATGGGAGATGTGCATATAGGTGCCCATATATCACTATGTTCCCTGATGAGCTGTGATTTGCTCCGCTGGATGGAGTGGTCGCGCTAGTGCTTGCCCAGAATAACCTCATTGTGCGCTGGTAGGCCTGGGAGGTGTTAGTTGGGTATTGTGGCACAGGCCTCGCCACAGCAAACATATGCCCAGGGCGAGTGTGTTTCGTCCGTGATATATATGTTTAATGGTGATGTGAGTGAAGGTTGTGTTTAAAAATTCCCTTGATGGGGCTGGCTGCTCTTGACAGAGGATAGAAATTTTGTTACGGCTCTTGAGAAGTGTTTGTTACTATGACTCAGGATATGGTCACTCTTCCTATGAAGAAATTTCCACAAAAAGTTCTATACAAAAAAAAAAAAAAGCCCATCTACTGCCTTCAAAGAATTAACTGAGATCGCCCAAATTGCTAGGAAGTTTGTGAGCCATGGGTTAACGATTCATTTGCATATTTTACCCTTCTTACATATGGCTCCTGCTTTTGATGACTTAGTTTAGATAACTATTTCTGCACGGGTGAGAATTTACTTTTCTATCTTCATCTGATGGGACAGTTGTGAGCGTAGACCTCAGGATTACATTTCCATGCACCACGCGGGGCCTCGGAGATGACTTTGGATGGGGGATTTTGTGGGGTTTGCAGGTTAACGTTCCATGATGGAGTGGGAGGCTGAATGACTAGCGCTAGTCGGGGAATGTGGAGGTGCAGAACATTCCTGATGGGCTGGATTTGAATGGGAATGTGGAGGTGGCCAGAACAATTATCCTTGGATGGGGCTTGGCATTGTGATGGGAATGTGGAGTGCAAGAACATTCCTGATGGGCTGGATTTGATTGGGAATGTAGGTGCAGCTTTGGTGCAGAACATTCCTGATGGGGCTGGATTTGATGGGAATGTGGAGGTGCAGACATTCCTGATGGGCTGGATTTGATGGGAATAGTGAGCGTGCAGAACATTCGCTGACGGAGGCTGATTTTGATGGATGTGGAGGTGCAGAACATTCCTGATGGGCTGCGATTTGGATGGGAATGTGGAGCAACGTGCAGAACATTCCTGATTGGGCTGGATTTCGCATGGAATTGGAGGTGTCATGAACATTCCTGATGGGCTGGATTTTGCATGGAATGTGGAGGTGCAGAAACATTCCTGATGGCGGCTGGATGATGGGAATGTGGAGTGCAGAACCTTTCCTGATCGGGCTGGGATTGATGGGTAATAGGGAGGTGCAGAACATTCCTGATGGGGCTGGATTTGATGGGAATAGGGAGGTGCAGAACATTCCTGATGGGGCTGGATTTGATGGGAATGTGGAGGTGCAGAACATTCCTGATGGGACTGATCCCACTTTTCAAAAAACCAGGGAAGAAGCCACGGCACCTGAACAGAATTTTGGGAAAAACCCAGCGAAATAAGGAAAGGCAGAATTCCAGAACTGATTTTTGGAGCCCAAATCTGCAGGTGAGGCCCATCCCAGAGATTCCAGAGGGGGAGATTCCATCTCATGGATCCCTTCATGATGGAATCATCATCTCCTTACTGCCCACACGGCCCTGCCTGASCCAACATCCCCAAATCCAGGGAAAGGCAGAGCTGGTGGATCTCCATCTCCAATCCAAGCGGAATGAAATATTCAGGAGACAATTCCATAATTTCTGCGAGGATTTAAGGAATTGCTGCCGTGGTGTGGCCGTGGGGCATCAGGAGAGACGGGGACAGTGCCAAGTGTCTGCTCCTCACCCCCAAACCTGTCCCARTTCCAGCATTTGGGAGGTTTGGAGGCTTCTGCAGAGGTGGTGGTTGGAGYATCCGAGCTGGGAGATGGATTTGGGATGAGTCACCGAGCATGTGAGGCATCCGTGATCCATCTGTTTTCCCTGTGGGCTCCGGGATGCTGAGACCCAGCCCATCTCCTCCAGCCGGGAATCACCGCAGGGCTGGGAAGGGCCTTGGAATGTCCCCAGCCATGGGCAGGGACACCCTCACTGCCCCAGGCTGCACCTGGACACTTCCAGGGATGGGGCAGCCCCAGATCCTCTGGGAATTGGAGCTCCTGACACCACCAGGGATTCACAGAATTAAAATAAATCAATCCCAGCTTTTCCAAATTTCTGCTCTGAGCAGAGCAGGTCAGGAGCACCCCAACCCCTGGATGTTTTTTCCCCAACCCCTGGATGTTTTTTTCCCGGCTCCCGGGGTGATCTCAGTGATGGAGCTGCAGCTCCTGACACCACCAGGAATTCAGAGAATTAAAATAAATCAATCCCAGCTCTTCCAAATTTCAATTCTGGTGGGCAGCACCCCAACCCTGGACAGTTTTTCCCAGCCCCTGGATATTTTCCTCCTGTCTCCTGGATATTTTTTCCCATCTCCTGGATATTTTTTCCCATCTCCTGGGGTGTTCAATTCCCAGTTCCTGGGTGTTTTTTTCCCAGCTCTCAAGATGATCCCAAGCTGGAGATCCTGACATGACCAAGAATTCACAGAATTAAAAGAAATCAATCCCAGCTCTTCCAAACTTCCCCTGCTCTGCTGTTCCAAGCAGAGCACCCCATCTCCTGGATGTTTTTTCCCAGCCCTGGATGGTTTTTCCCAGCTCCTGGATGGTTTTTCCCATCTCCTGGATGTTTTTTCCCAGCCCCTGGATGGTTTTTCCCAGCCCCTGGATGGTTTTTCCCAGCCCCTGGATGGTTTTTCCCAGCTCCTGGATGGTTTTTCCCAGCTCCTGGATAGTTTTTCCCAGCTCCTGGATGTTTTTTCCTGGCTCCTGGGGCGATCCCTCCCTGCTCCATCCCTGGCCTGGGGCCGTTTCCATTCTCTCCCCCCGGGCATGGGAATGAGCTCCAGCCCCGGATTCCAGGGATGGAAGGAGAGGGCGAGGAGGGGAATCCAGTCCGGGCCSTGGTGCGGGAGATAAGGACACAGAGCTGACACAGAGCTGACGGACGGCCAGCAACTGATAACGCCGACGGACGGACGGACGGACGGACAGATGGACGGCAGCGCGGCCCCGAGCCCGGCCCGGGGTTTACTGAGCTGGGTTTGGTGACGGAGGAGGAACTGGCAGCCTCGGGAATGTCCCTGGCACATGGAGGAGTCCCGGCGGCTTATCCTGCTGAATCCCAGGCTGGATTCCCTGAATCCCAGTCTGGAGTCTCTGAATCCCAGTTTGGATTTGCTGAATCCCAGTTTGGATTTGCTGAATCCCAGTCTGGATTTGCTGAATCCCAGTCTGGATTCACTGAATCCCAGTTTGGATTCACTGAATCCCAGTTTGGAGTCGCTGAATCCCAGTTTGGATTCACTGAATCCCAGTTTGGATTTGCTGAATCCCAGTTTGGATTTGCTGAATTCCAGTTTGGATTTGCTGAATTCCAGTTTGGATTCACTGAATCCCAGCTTGGATTTGCTGAATCCCAGTCTGGATTTGCTGAATCTCAGTTTGGATTTGCTGAATCTCAGTTTGGATTTGCTGAATCCCAGTCTGGATTTGCTNTTTGCTGAATCCCAGTCTGGATTTGCTGAATCTCAGTTTGGATTTGCTGAATCTCAGTTTGGATTTGCTGAATCCCAGTCTGGATTTGCTGAATCCCAGTTTGGATTTGCAGAATCCCAGTCTGGAGTCACTGAATCCCAGTTTGGATTTGCACAATCCCAGTTTGGATTCCCTGAATGCCAGTTTGGATTTGCTGAATCCCAGTTTGGATTCCCTGAATGCCAGTTTGGATTTGCTGAATCCCAGTTTGGATTTGCAGAATCCCAGTCTGGATTCGCTGAATTCCAGTTTGGATTCACTGAATCCCAGTTTCGATTTGCAGAATCCCAGTTGGGATTCACTGAGTTCCAGTTCAGGTACGTTGAATCCCAGTTTGGATTCACTGAATTCCATTCTGAATCCCAGTCTGGATTTGCAGAATCCCAGTTTGGATTCACTGAATCCCAGTTTGTATTAGGTGAATCCCAATCTGGATTGGCTGAATCCCAGTTTGGATTCGCTGGATTCCAGTTTGCAGTCACTGAATCCCAGTTTGGATTTTCTGAATCCCAGTCTGGATTTGCTGAATCCCAGTTTGGATTTGCTGAATCCCAGTCTGGATTTGCTGAATCTCAGTTTGGATTCACTGAATCCCAGTTTGGATTTGCTGAATCCCAGTTTGGATTTGCTCAATCCCAGTTTGGATTCACTGAATTCCAGTCTGGATTCACCAAGCCCTGCCAGGAAGGACGGACCAGCATCCCTCAAGAAAAACCTCCCAAAAGCACCAGATTTGWCATTTCAGGGAATTCCCAAGCAATCCTGGATCTCTCTGGATTCCCAGAATTCCAGGATGAYGCCGGAACCGCCGAAGGATCCGGAATGTTGGGATTTTTGGGAGCCAGCATTCCCAGCATTCCCAAACTCGCTCCCACATTTCCCACACCCGCCAGTGGTGCTGCTTTAAGGGAGCAGCTGGAAGTGTTTGGGATTAGGGTTCATTATGGGATAATTAATTCTGGGATAATTATGGGATGTCAGGGTTCGAAGTCGAAGCGAGGCTGGAGGAGCCATCACGGAGCATCCAGAGCTCATCCCATCATTCCTCCTCTCAGGTTGGAAAATCCATGGAAAATGTCATGGGAAAGGGTGAGGAGCAGGGAAACACACCAAAAAGAAAGACAGAAAGAAAGAAGAGGAAGGAAGAAGGGAAGAAGGAACGGAAAAGGAAGAAGGAAGGAAGGAAGGAAGGAAGGGGAATGTTCAAAGCCTTGAAGTGGAAGGAAGGAAGGAGGAAGGAAGGAGAAGGAAGAAGGGAAAGATGAAGGAAGGAAGGAAGGAAGGAAGGAAGGAAGGAAGGAAGGAAGGAAGGAGAAGGAAGGAAGGAAGGAAGGAAGGAAGGAAGGAAGGAAGAGAAGGAAGGAAGGAAGGAAGGAAGGAAGAAGGAAGGAAGGAAGGGAAGAAGGAAGAAGGAAGAAGGAGAAGGACAGGAAGGAAGGGAAGGAAGGAAGGAGGAAGGAAGGAAGGCGAAGGAAGGGGAAGAAGGAAGAGGAAGGAAGAGGAAGGAGAAGGAAGGAAGGAAGGAAGGAAGAAGAAGGAAGGAAGGCAGTGAACGGAGGTAGTTGTGGTAAAAAAGAGCCTGGTCAGAGTAAGTTAATTAAAAAAAAGAAAAGAACAGAAAAGAAATAAAGAAAGAAAAGAAAGAAAGAAAGAAGAAAAGAAAGAAAGAAAGAAGAAAGAAAGAAAGAAAGAAAAGAAAGAAAGAAAGAAAGAAAGACAGAAAGAAAGAAAAGAAAGAAAAAGAAAGAAGAAAGAAAGAAAGAAAGAAGAAGGAAGGAAGGAAGAAGGAAGGAATCTTCTCCATCATTTCCATAGATTCCCCATTCCCGTTAATTTCCAACCCCTCGTGGAACCAGGAGAGTCAAATTCTGGAACTTCTTCCATTTGAGGTTGAGGATTTTTGAAAAGGGCAAAAAGGAGCAAATTTCAGAGACAACAAAAGTCCAAAACATCCCAAAAACCACCCAAAAAAAACACCCCATCAAAAAGCAGAGAAGACAGGCAGAGCAATTCCACGGGAGATGGAAAAGCAGGATTGCAGAGCCTGGGATGATGCAGGGGAGGCCTCCGGGCTGTTCCCAGCTGAATTTCGATCCCGCCGGGCACAAAGGCGCCGCTGGAGCGGAACAATGACGCCAGAAGAATGGGGCAAGAGAGTGAACAAAAATCGCCGTTTCTTTGAGGCGGGGAGGGGCGGCTCCTGCTTCCCGCTGGAACGGCTCGGAATCCCGGGAAAAGGGAAATCCCTTGCTGGGAATGTTCATCCCCAGGGCGCGGGCGAAAGGGTGGTTTTTTTTTTGGGGGTTTCTCTGGGCAAAAAGATGGCATTCGAAGGGTTAAAAGTATCAGGGAAAACGGCGCAGGATAATGGGAATCTCAGGAAAAACGGCGCACGCGGATAATGGGATCCGGGGAGAAAATCCAGGATAATGGGATCAGGAGAAACTCCAGGAATAATGGGATCCTGGGAAAATGGGATCCAGGGAAAATGGGATCCAGGGAAAATGGATCAGGATAACGCTGGATTCAGGGAAAATGGGATTCCAGGGAAAAACGGGATCCAGTGGGAAAAACATCCAGCGGACAACGGGATCCAGGGAAAATATCCAGGATAATGGGAGCCAGAGAAAACAGCATCCAGGGAAAACAGGATCCAGGGAAAACAGGATCCAGGGAAAAATGGGAATCACAGGAAAAACGACCAGGGATAATGGGATCCAGGGAAACATCCAGGGATAACGGGAATCCAGGGAAAACAACATCCAGGATAAATGGGATCCAAGGATATCATAAGGATCCAGGGAAAATGGGATAGTCAGGACACGCACCAGTTGCACAGAAAATGGAGAACAGGGATAATGGGAACCAGGAATTAAGGGATGCGCAGGGAAAACAACATCAGGGATAACGGATCCAAGGATATCAGATCCAGGGATAATGGGATCCAGGGAAAATGGGATCCAGGTATAACAGGATCTAGGAAAAACAACATCCAGGGATAATGGGATCCAGAAAAAAGGGATCAACGGGAAATAGATCTAAGGATATCAGATCCAGGGAAAACAAATCCGGGATATCAGCAATCCAGGAGAAAAACACTGCAGGGAATAATGGGACCAGGAATAATGGGATCCAGGGAAAACATACAGGATAACAGGATCCAGGAAAATGGGATCCGGGATATCAGCTCCAGGGAAACAGGAATCCAGGGGAAAATGGGATCCAGGATAACGCGAATCCCAGGGAAAAATGGGATCAGGAAAAACAGCCAGGGAGAAGGGTCTCAGTTGAAAATGGGATCCAGGGACAATGCAGCATCCATGGAAAAAACACTCGGGGATAATGGAGAACAGAATAATGGGAACCAGAGGATATATGGATCAGGGAAAACAACATCCAGGGATTAATGGGATCCAGATATCAGGATCCAGGGATAATGGATCAGGGAAAATGGGATCCAGGGATCACAGAGATTAGGAAAACAACATCCAGGAGCTAATGGGTCCAGGATATCAGCACCCCAATGATAAAAGCAATCAGGAAAACAACATCCAAGGGATAACAGGATCCAGGGATATCAACCATCCAGGGAAAACATCCCAGTTCAGACTGACACACAAACAGGAATGGAGAAACCAACTGAGGAACGGAATCAGTGGAATTCCAGAAGTCCAGGTGGATATCCCATTCAGAACAGCCAGAAACGCACCCAAGAAACAGGGAAACCCTATGGGAGAGGAATCCTGGAATCCCTGGAAGGTTTGGGCGGGAAGGTGGACCTTACAATCCCATTCCATTCCAGGACATTGATCCCAGATTATTTCCCAATTTTCTTTTGGCACTTCCAGGGATGGAGCAGCCCACAGCTTGCTCTGGAACAAAGCAGCAAACACAATCCGAAAAAAGCACATCCAGAAAATTCCCATTGGCAGCCCCCAGCTCACTCCTGCACGTTCTCCGCACTACTCACCCTGACCCTCATCCATGAAAATCCCAGATTTTGGATACTGAAGCAGGCAGCAACGGATTCCAAGCTGTGGAGTTCTGCTTTTTTTTTTGTGTGGGCAGCAAGAAATATGTAGTTTTTCAACAACTGGATCGTCTGTTTATCTCCGCAAAAAATTTTTTTTTCGTTTTTTCTATGGGGAAATGCAGGATGCTGATTATAAATTAATTTTTTTATCTAAAAAATTTTTTATGCAAATTTAAGATTATTAATAAATTATTATTTAAGTAATTTTTAAAATATTTTATAATTTAAAAAAAATATATTAATATTACTATTTAAAATTATTTTATAGTATAAATTTATTATAAATTTGATTATTTATATAATTATTATAATATATATATGGTAATGTAATATGAATAGTAAATAATATAGCATAATATATAATATAATATAATATAATATAATATAATAATAACATAATATAACATAATATAACAGTAATATAAATATATAAACATAATATAATATATATATTATTATTTATTAGATTGATTGTAATTATATAATGATTGTATTCAGAGGGTGGAACAGCTCCCAGGGAATTGCCACATTCCGAAGGTTCACAGCCAGGGATTCCCAGGTATGCACAGCTTCCGTCCACCTGGAAAAAGGAACTCCCTGAGCCTCCGCCAAAATACCAATGTTTGGACCCAATCTGATTCCGACTGAATTTCCAGGAAAACAGGAAAGGGAGGGAAGGCTCCAGGTTTTTCTCCCAGTCCATTTTTCTGGGATAAATCCTACCTGAGGAATGTTTTCCAAGCCCTGGGGTTATTTTCAGATATGGTAAACAATATCCTAAAAAGAATTCCCAAAACCCAGAAATACCTGAAATGACGGCGCATTTTCCCGTGCCCGTGCTCCCTCCCTGGCGATCCTCTCCGCTCCTCCATCAGCAACATTTCCAAACCCCTGGAATTGGCGGAAAACGAGGGGAAAAAAGGGAATTTCGGTCAAAACAGAAAGCCGTGAGCAAGGTCGGAATGTGAAGAACGGGTTCCAAAAAAATTCTGGATTTTTGAATGATCGGGAATATTGCAGGATGGAGATATAACCATGATCCCAGGATTCGGGATCCTCAGGACACTTCAGGATCCATCCCCAGGGATTTTATGGATTCTGAATGGAAAAGAGAAGGGAGATCTTCCTGGATCCTGAATTCCAGAGGAATTCCCAAAATTCTTCGCTGAGAGGAGTCAGGATGGGGATTGGATCCAATGCCAGGCTGGCAGAGCTGGGAGATGGAGGAAATTCCCTGGGAAAGAGAACTTTGGGTGGAATTTGGCGAAGGACATCCAGAGAACCTGGATGCCTGGATTGTCGCATGGGAAAGAAATTTGGGTGTCGTAATTCAGAACTGGTTTGGTAAGGGACTTAAATCCCATCCCAATCCCAAGGTGCTCCAACCTTCCATGACACCCGAGGGATACCAGGGGCAATTTCTGGAATTCTGATCCAGCAGGAAGAACCCATCCCACAAAATTCCCTTTTTTGAATAAACCGCGGAGCACAAACCCAACCCAACCCCCTCCCAGAGGGAATTGCTGCAGATTCCAGGAATCGCCAATGGATTCCTCCCGAGCGGGAATTAATGAACAAAGGAATCCAAGAGGCTCCCGAGAAGGGGGAATGAAGCAGCTCGGGAGCCTCCAGAAGAGAAGATTTTTAAAATTTAAAATCCAGAAAGGACATTATTAAAAAATTTAAAATCCAGGAAGGAAATTTTTTAAAAAACTAAGAATTTCCTTAGATACTCAGAGCTCCTGAGCAAGGCTGGAATGCTGATCCCTTGGCGGAAAAAATCCAAAACAAAATTCCAGCAATAGGAGCTCAACATCTCATCTGGTTCAATCCCAACCTCAGAACAACAGCGGAATTAAAACAAAACTCCAATTTTTTTGGGGCAGGGAAGGAGATGGGATAGATGGGAATGAGGTGAGAAGAGGGAATGTGGGAATTGCTGGAGTACCTGGTTGCTGGAATTTGGAGGGATCCCCGGCGCTGATGATCCATTGGAAAACAAACTTGAAAACACATTCCAAGACTAAAATCCCATCCTGGCCACACAGAGCAAAGAAAGCGAAAACTCAATTAACAGTATTTGGGAAACAAAACAAACAAGAATTCCAACAAAAAGGAGCTCAAATCCCATCTGGTCTATCCCAACTCAGAGCAAAAGGGTTAAATTTTTGAGGAAAAGGAATGCGCATAGGAGGAGCGGAATACAAGTACGGTAATAATACGGTCGCCGCCAGCGATCCGTGGCGGTGTAGTGCGATTTCTGCGAACGGAGTCCTGGGAGAGAATAATGCCAAAGGGAAACAACAGAAGTCCAGCAAAAAGAGCTCTCAATCCCATCCTGGTCAATCCAAAACCTCAGAGCAAACCGGAATTAATAAAACTCCCCAATTTTTTGACTAGGGAATAGTGGATCCCGCTGGGAAATGAAGTGAATTCGCAAGAAATGCGGGAAGACAGGAGTATGTCGGAATAGGGTCACGGCCCATGCTCGTTGTATCCCAATGAGCAATGAGGGAAAAACAAAACAGATCTTTGGGCAGAAACATGGAATTAGAATGAGTGGCAGAGAAAATGGAGATTTCTGGAGACGTAATCCGCGATGGCGGGTCAACCGGCTAAGCTTAGGACCAAGGGTGGAATTCAATAAAAACCCATTATGACTGAAGTGATCGATCTTGGGAAAAACCAAAAAACTGGAACGACAGTTCCAGCAGAAAGGAGCTCAGAATCCCATCTCGCTTACTTCCAACTCGGAGCAAGATCCGGAATTAAAAAACTCCAATTTTTTGTGAGGGAAGGAGATGGAATATGACTGGAATGAGGTGGAGCAGAGGGAAATGCGAGGGGGAATACGGCTTGGTTTGGGACTGTGAACGTCCCATTGGGAAATGACAGATCGCAAAGACTCGGACCATCTTCGTCGCAGGAACGAACAAATACAACTCATTGATAGCTGGAACTGATCCATTGGCGAAAAAACAAAAACTTGGGAAACAACAGATCCAGCAACAAAGGAGCTCACCAATCCCATTCCTTGGCTTCAATCCCAACTCAGACCAAACCGAGCGGAATTAAACAAAACTCCAATTTTTTCGGGTGAGGGAGGCAGACTGGAATAACGATGGAATGAGCGTAGCCAGGCCAGAGGGAAATGTCGGGAAAATGCTGGGAATACCTGGGTTCGCTGGGAATTGGGTGAGTCGCTGGCTGAGACGTGATCCGCATTGGAGGACAAAACTTGGAGAAGCAACAGAAGTTCCAGCAAAAAAGCGAGTCAGATCCCATCCTGGCTCATCCCAACTCAGCGAGCAATACGAGCGGAATTAAATACAAACTCCAATTTGATGACTGGAAATGATCACCATTGGGAAAAAACCAAAAAAACTGTCGGATAACACAGAATTCCAGCAAAAGGAGCTCAAATCCCATCCTGCTCTATCCAACTCCGAGCAAACGAGGTGAATAAACAAAACTCCAAGTTTTTTGGAGGGAACGAGATGGACAGATGAATGAGTAAGATCGCAAGGAAATGTGGGAATAGCGGGAACGTGGTGCTGGATATTTGAGGGATCCCGGCTGTGAAGTGATCCCATTGGGAAAAAAACCAAAACAACTGGAAGCACAGAATTCCAACAAAAGGAGCTACAATCCCATCCTGGTTCTATCCAACTCGGAGCAAACCGAGCGAATTAAAATAAAACTGCCAAATTGTATGACTGGAACATGATCCCATTGGGGAAAAAATCCAAAAAACTGGGAAACGACAGAATTCCAGCAAAAAGGAGCTCAAATCCCATCCTGGCTCTATCCCAACTCGGAGCAAACGAGTGGAATTAAACAAAACTCCCATTTTTTTGTGAGGGAACGAGGATGGAATGATGGAATGAGGTGAGATCGAAGGAAATGTGGGAATGCCGGGAGTACCTGGTGCTGGAATTTGGAGGGGTCCCGGCTGCTGAATGTGATCCCATTGGGGAAAAAACCCAAAAAACTGGGAAGCAACAGAATTCCAACAAAAAGGAGCTCAAATCCCATCCTGGCTCTATCCCAACTCGGAGCAAACGAGCGGAATTAAACAAAACTCCCATTTTTTTGTGAGGGAATGAGGATGGAATGCTGGGAGGAGGTGAGAGCAGAGGGAAATGTGGGAATGCCGGGAGTACCTGGTGCTGGAATTTGGAGGGGTCCCGGCTGCTGACGGGCACCACGCTGCCGTAGACGTGCAGTTCCCGCACGACGGAGACGCCGCCGCGGAGCTCGGGGCGGAAGGACTCCGGGGAGCTCTTGCGGAGCCGCAGCAGCCCCACCAGGATGTCCTGCTCCGGGTCCTCGTAGGACAGGAACGTCTCCCAGCCCCCGTTGGCCACGTAATCCCGGCGGATCAGCTCCACCTGGGCCGGGAGCGGGATGGAGCAGGAGGGAAAAGAGGGAAAATGGAAAACGTGAGAGGGAAGCCGGTTCTGTGGATACATAAATAGGAGCAAACAGGAAGGGATTGATTCCAGATGGGAATTTGGGATTGGCCACGTAATCCCGGCGGATCAGCTCCACCTGGGCCGGGAGCCGGATGGACGAGGAGGGAAAAGAGGGAAAATGGAAAACGTGAGAGGGAAGCCGGGTCTGTGGATACATAAATAGGAGCAAATAGGAAGGGATTCCCCAAAGCCAGCTTGATTCCAGATGGAATTTGGGATTGGTCACATAATCCCAATGGATCAGCTCCACCTGAGCCGGGAGTGGGATGGATGAGGCAGGAAAGGAGAGAAAAAGGAAAATGTGAGAGCGAAGCCGATTCCATGGATCCATAAATATGGCTCAGAGCAAAGAGGATGGGATTCCCCAAAGCCAGTTTGATTCCAGATGGGAATTTGGAATTGTCCATGTAATCCCAATGGATCAGCTCCATCTGGGAGCGGGAGCAGGATGGACGAGGACAGAAAGGAAAATGTGAGAGCAAAGCCGATTCCATGGATCCATAAACACGGCTCAGAGCAAACAGGATGGGATTCCCCGAAGCCAGTTTGATTCCAGATGGGAATTTGGGATTGGCCACGTAATCCCAATGGATCAGCTCCACCTGGGCCGGGAGCAGGATGGACGAGGAGGGAAAATGGAAAATGTGAGAGCAAAGCCAATTCTGTGGATCCATCAATACGAGCAAACAGGAATGGATTCCCTAAAGCCAGTTTGATTCCAGATGGGAATTTGGGATTGTCCATGTAATCCTGATGGATCAGCTCCATCTGGGGTGGGAGCAGAATGGATGAGGAGGGAAAGGAAATTGTGACAGCAAAGCCAATTCCATGGATCCATAAATACGGCTCAGAGCAAACAGGAAGGGATTCCCCAAAGCCAGTTGGGAATTTGGGATTGGCCACGTAATCCCTATGGATCAACCCCACCTGAGGCAGGAGGGAATGGACAAGGAGAGAAAGGAAAATGTGGGAGTGAGGCAGATTCCATGGATCCATAAGTATGAGCAAACAGGAATGGATTCCCCAAAGCCAGTTGGGAATTTGGAATTGGCCATGTAAATCCGTACGGATCAGCTCCACCTGGGCTGGGAGCAAGATGGATGAGCAGGGAAAGGAGGGAAAAAAGGAAAATGTGTGGGGAGACCAAAGCTGATCCCGTGGATTCATTAATATTCTTCCCAGCAAACAGGAAGAATTTCCCTAAAGCCAATTGAATTCCAGATGGGAATCCCATCTCTGGCACAAAATCATGGAATGCTTTGGGTGGGAAGGTCCCTTCAATCCCACCCCATTCCTGGGACACCTTCTGCCATTCCAGGCTGCTCCAGCCTTTCCTTGGGCACTTCCAGGGATTCTCTGGGAATTCCAGCCCTGCCAGGAATTGTTTCCCAAATCCCACCCCAAGCTCCCCTTTTCTCAGGGAATTCCCTCCATTCCCAGCTCCCCCAGCCTGGCATTGGATCCATCGCCATCCCAGCTCCTCTCTGGGAAGGAATTTTGGGAATTCCCTGGGAATTCGGGACTCCAGGAAGGGTCTCCCTTCCCTTTTCCATCCCCAAATTCCATGAAAATCCCTGGGGATGGATCCTGAGTGTCCTGGATCCCAGAATCCCGGAATGGTTTGGGATGGGATCCATGGACCTTCCATCCCATCCCATTCCCACCTTGATCCCAGATTGCTCCAAACCCCGTCCAGGCTGTCCCCGAACGCTTCAGGGACAATTCCCTGTCCCCAAACCTTCCCTTTTCCCTGTCAAATCCCTTTAAATTTCTGGAATTTTTCTGGACCCAAACCAGCCCCAGAAGTGCTTTATTTATTCCTCGTTATCCCAACAGAATCCCTCTGTTTTCCAGGAACGGGGACCGGACCCTTCTGGGATCCATCGCTCCCACGTCTCCTCGCAGCAAGAATTCCATTTTTCCGCCTTCCCAACCCCTCCTGACAGCTCCTGATGGAAAACGCAGCTCCACAAAAACCCAGACATGGAAAAACCATCCCAAAATTCAGATTTGTGACACGGAACCCCGCCCCGGAGACGTTAATTAGAAACGACGATTAATTGATTATTAATTAATTGATCTGATCCAGGCCCCTCTCCCGTCGGGGGGATGATGTTGGTTGTTTACAAATCCCCACAAACATCCATGGAAAAACGCTTTTCCCGGGATTCCTGCTCCTGCCCGTCACTCACTCACCCGAACAAAGGGAATTTTCCGCTTGGAAAAGCCCGGGATGAGCTCCCCCTCCCCTCATTTGCAATTCAAATGAGATCGGCAGAAACGCGGGAAAAAAATCCCGGGAGTCGGGGCAGCCTCGGATCCCGCGGGAATCCGGGAAGAACCGGGAGATTTTTTTGGAGATTTTTTGGGATTTTGGAGATTTTTTTGGGGATTTTTGATTTGAGTATTTCACTCATCATAAAGGGAAAAAAAGGGAATAAAATTCCCTGGAATCTCTGACTGGAAAAATCTTCCAAACTCAGGGAATGTTCTCCAAACTCCTTGAAGCCTGAGGAATTGGTGGAATTCCAAAGCGGGAATGAAGAGGAATTTTAGGAATTCGGGGATCAGTTTGGGAATTGGGATGGGGAGAAGGGTTTGGAAATGGATGCCTGATCCTGCTTTTCCCAGCACCCCAACAATTCCTGCTGGAATTAAATTTACTGGAAGTAAAATCCAGAATTGCTTTGGTCCTTCCTGAACGTCAGCAGAGGAACAGGAAAAAGGAATTCCTGGGATATGGAAATTCCCAGGACATGGATATTCCCAGGATATGGGAATTTCCAGGATATGGAAATTCCTGGGATATGGAAATTTCCAAGATATGGGAATTCCAAGGATATGGAAACTTCTGGGATATGGAAATTCCCAGAATATGGATATTCCTGGGATATGAAAATTCCCAGGATATGGGAATTTCCGGGATATGGAAATTCTGAGGATATGGAAATTTCTAGGATATGGAAATTCTGAGGATATGGAAATTTCTAGGATATGGAAATTTCCAGGATATGGGAATTCCCAGGATATGGGAGTTCCATGGATATAGAAATTCCCAGGACATGGAAATTTCCAGGATATGGAAACTCCTGGGATATGGAAATTTCCAAGATATGGGAATTCCCAGGATATGGAAATTTCTGGGATATGGAAATTCCCAGAATATGGATATTCCTGGGATATGGAAATTTCCAGGATATGGGCATTCCCTGGATATAGAAATTTCCAGGACATGGAAATTCCAAGGATATGGAAATACCCAGGACATGGAAATTTCCAGGACATGGAAATTCCTGGGATATCGAAATTTCCAAGATATGGGAATTCCAAGGATATGCAAACTTCTGGGATATGGAAATTCCCAGGATATGGATATTCCCTGGATATAGACATTTCCAGGACATGGAAATTCCAAGGATGTGGAAATACCCAGGATATGGAAATTTGCAGGATACGGGAGTTCCATGGATATGGAAATTCCCAGGACACGGAAATTCCCGGGACATGGAAATTCCTGGGATATGAACATTCCCAGGTCATGGAAACTCCCAGGACATGGAAATTCCCAGGACATGGATATTCCTGGGATGTGGGAATTCCCAGGGTGATCCCTTCCAGCCCAAAGCATTCCAGGATTCTGGAATTTCCAGACAGGGAAGCTGCAATCCAGCAGAGCACATTTTCCTTTCTCTCCAGGAGCCAAACCCTCTGTTTGTGGATTGTTTGAGGATTCTGGGGATGGAAACCACCCCCAAAAGTGTGTGACAAATTAATGTATTCACATAAAAATGCAGGTTTAAATAGAAACGTGCATTTATACATATACATATACATTTTTAGATAGATAGATAGATATGTAACATATAAAAATATATATAATACGTAATATATAATGTATAATATATAATATATATAATATAAAAATATATATAACATAATATATAATATATAAAATTTTATTTATATAGAAATATATATCATATATATCATATAAATATATATCATAAAATATATATAATATATAGATAAATAAATATATAAATATATATAATAAATATATATAATATATATATAATATATATAAAATATTTCTTTATATAAAAATATATAACATATAAAACATCTATAATATATAACATATAATTTATATTATAAATATTATATAACAGATATAACATATATAATATATTATGTATATTTATTTATATAAAATATTTTTATTTATTAAATATTAATGTATACAATATGTTTATATATTATATATATCTGGGATAAGTTATATAAATATATATAAAATATATATATTATATAATATATATCATATATACAACACATATTTTTACACATTATCTATATATTATATATATATTATGCATATATATTGTATATATTATATATAACATTATATATAATTATATTATATATATAAAATTATATATATTATATATATATGTACTATATTATATATATAACTATATATAATACATTATATATAATATATATTATATATAACAAATATTTTTATATGTTATATAAATATATAATATATAAAATGCATATAATAGAAATATATAATGTATCTTTATAGTTATATTTAAATTTACATTTATATTTCTATTTATCTTTATCTTTATATTATATTTATATATACATTTTAATGCACATTTTTTCACACATGAATCCATATTTAAATAGACCCTCTTTGCCTAAAAACTGTGAAAACTCCCCCAAAAAAGCTCTTCATTCACCATCCTTACTCCCAACAGACACAGGGTGCTACTGGATTTCCCAAATTCCCAAAATCCCGATTTTTACGGGGAAAAAAGGGGAGGTGTGTGTTTTATGGAAGTGCAAACGCCCCACACCCAGTGCAGATTCCCAGATCCAGGAATTTCCTCAGGAATTCCCAAAAAAATGGAATTTTTACCTGGTAGGGCCTCACTTTGTGGTGGATCTCCTGAATTCCGACCTCCCGAGTCCTCACGTCGCGGCACTGCCGGAAAGGAGCGGAAGGAAGGGAAGCTCTGAGCACAGAAAATTCCAGAAAATCCCAGAAAATCCCGGGCTTCCAAACCCTTGGGGATGGATCCTGAGTGTCCTGGATCCCAGAATCCTGGAATGGTTTGGGATGGGATCCATGGAGCTTCAATCCCATCCCATTCCCACCCCACAATTCTGGGATTTTCCAGCCTCTCCTTGGACGCTCCCAGGGATTCTCTGGGAATTCCAGCCCAGCCAGGAATTCCTTCCTAAATCCCTCTCAGATTTGAAGGGTTTCTTTGGGATTTTTGGGAATTTTTTTGGGATTTGACGTTTTCTGCGGGATTTGGGGATTTTTGTTTTCTTGGGGATTTGGGGTTCATTTTCTTGGATTTGGGGTTTTTTTGGGATACCCTGGGATACCCCAAGAATTCCTTCCCAAATCCCATTTTTCCCTTTCCCAGGGAATTCCCTCCATTCCCAGCCTGGCATTGGATCCATCCCCATCCCAGCTCCTCTCCGGGAAGGAATTTTGGGAATTCCCTGGGAATTCAGGACTCCACTTCTCTTTTCCATCCCCAAATTCCATAAAAACCCCTGGGGATGGATCCTGAGTGTCCTGGATCCCAGAATCCCGGAATTCTTTGGGATGGGATCCGGATGTGAGAGTTTCTCTCCAGCTCTTCCCTCAGATAAATGTGTGGGGAAGAGAAACGGAGGAGAATTTCAAAAGGAATTTTTTTCTCCCTTTTCCCTCTGATTTCAGGGCTCCAATTCTGCTCCAAAAAATG
>NDFG01000087.1:364371-374373 GCA_002167245.1 Sporophila hypoxantha
CCCTAGTTTATCTCTCATCAATACGTGATCTCACATGCCCAATCTTAAACTATCCTATTGTACAATGCGGAATTCACCCATTATCCATCATTGCAATACTCATCCCCTATGAATATCCATCATGGGATCCACCCAATTATCCATAATAGTCATCCAGCCCAATTATCCATCACGAATCCACCAATCCAATATATCCAATCATTGATCCAACCATTATCCCAATCATTGGAGCACCCAAGGTAATCTCACCATGTATCCAGTCCCATATAATTACCCAGTCACAGTATTCCATCCCATTAATTATCTCACCACAGGAAATCCATCCCCATTAATTATCCACCACGAGCATCCATACCCATTTAATTATCCATCACAGATCCATCCAATTAAATTTCCTTATCACACGATCCATCCATTTTCATAAAATGGTGGAATTCCACACATTATACCATCTACTTTTTATATTAATCTATCCATCATGTGGATCATTCTCCAAACATAATTTATCCATCTCTTGTGATGCCATCCGAAATTATTCATCACAGTAGATTCTCCATTCCATAATCAATCATCCCATTTACTCGCAATTATCACTTACCAAATTAATTATATGCATCATGGATCCATCCCATTATTCTATCAATCGAGCGATCGATCTCATTGTGATCCATCACGAGATCCATCCATTAATTACCCCATCACGGGATTTTTCCACCCTTATCCATTCTACGATCCACCCATTAATTATCCAATCACTTATCCACCACTCTATCCACACACGATATCCATCCACTTAATTACGCCAAGGCACCACAGGATCCATCCATTAATTATCCATCCACGAGGGGATCCACTCGCTCGCATTAATTACTCCTACCACAGCGATCCATCCCTCATTATTGTAAGCCACCACTAGTAATCCATCCCATTAAATATCCATCACGGGATCCATCCCATTAGAATTACCTCCAACCACAGGAATCATCCCATTAATAGTCCATTCACGGGATCCATTCCCATTAATTACCCGACACCACAGCAGATCCCTACTATTTTACATTACTCCATCACGTGATCCGATCCCATTTAATTTATTTCCCACCACTACGGATCCAGTACCCAGTAATATTCATCAACAGGATCATCCCATTAATTACCCATCACGGGATCCATCTAGTCTGAAAATTCACATTAATTATCCATTCCATACATCCCATCTCCATTTAATTCCCAATCACCCGGACTCAGTCCCATTTTCTAATCCATCATGGGATTCCATCTACATTAATTACCACCAACAGGATCCATTCCCATTATTATCCACCTCAAATCCATCCCATTAGATTATCCACCTCGGCGAATCCATCCATTAATTACCCAATCACGGGATCCATCCCAATATTACCCATCACAGGGATCATCCCATTAATTAACCCCATCACCAGGATCCATCCCATTAATTATCCACCTCGGATCCATTCCATTAATTATCCAGCACAGGACCATCCCATTAATACCCATCAGGGATCCATCCCATTAATTATCCATTCACAGCGATCCATCCCATTTAATTACCCATCATTGGGATCCATGCCATTAATTACCCATCACAGATCCATCCCATTAATTATCCACCTCGATCCATCCCATTAAGTTATCCATCAAGGAATCCATCCCATAATTATCCACCCACAGATTCCATCCCATTAATTAACCCATCATGTGGATCCATTGACAATTAATTATCCATCACAGATCCATCCCATTAATACCCATCATGGAATCCATCCCGATAATACCCATCACGTGATCATCTACCCATTAAGTAACTCATTCAACGAGGATCCAACTCAATCTAATCTACCCACCAATGGGCTATCTCATGCCGATTAATTACCCACCACAGGATCCATATTCTCCATATAATATACCCAGCCACAGATCGCATTCCATTAATATACCCATCATGGGATCCAGCCCATATGATCCACCACAGATCCATGCATTATTCATCAAGGATCCATCCGCCATTTAATTTATCCAATCATGGATCCATTTCTATTAATAGTTTATATCCCATCACTGGATCCATCCCATAATTATCCACCTCAAATCCATCCCATTTAATACCCACTCATGGATCCATTCCCATTTAGATTATCCACCACAAAGGATCCATCCCATTAATTACCACCACAGATCCATCCATTAATTATCCACCACGGGATCCATTCCCATTAATTACCCATCACGGATCCTGCCCATTAATTACCCACCACAGGATCCATCACCGCATTAATTATCCATCATGGGATCCATCCCATTAATTACCCACCACAGGATCCTCCATTAATTACCCACCATGATCCATCCATTAATTATCCACCTACGGCATCCATCCCATTAATTATCCACCAACGGATCCATCAATTAATTATCCATTCAGCAGGAAACCCATCCAATTTAATTTCCTATCACAGGGATCGCGACCCGATTGTCGATAATGCGGAAATCCAACCGTTTAGTCCATCCCATTTTATTTAACCATTCATGGAACTTCTATCCTCTAATATAATTATCCATCATGGTTTATCGCATCCAATATTCATCACAGGACCATCAATCAATTATCGCATCACAATGATTCATCCAATAATTATTGCATCATGGGATCTCGCATTCCCATTATTCATATTAGAGACGTCATCTCATTATACACATATCGACGGAGATTCCACCATATGAACCACAGGATCTATCCAATAATTATCCTCATGGAATCCATCCCAGGCATGCATCATTGATGAAATCCAATCCCAAATCATTTCATCATGAATCCATCCTCAATAATTACCCACCACAGACCATCCCATTTTTTAGAAATTCATATACCCATCCACAGGATCCATCCCATTAATTATCGCATCACGGGATTCCCATCCCATTATCCGCCACAGATCTCATCTCATTAATATCGCTCGATCAACAGGGTATTGCCATTCACCATTAATTACCCATCACGGTAGACTCCATCCCATTAAATTATCCACAGGATCCATCCCATTAATGATCGCAGCACGATCCATCCTCTTTAATTATCCATACTGGATCCACCCCAGATTAATTACCATCATCGCGGATCCTTACCCATATAAATTAACGTCACCACGGGATCCATCCCATTAATTACCCACACGGATCCATTGCCATGATAATATAACCCACCCAACAGAATCCATCCATTAGTACCAATCATTGATCTCAGATCCACGATTAATTATACCCACTCGGAAGCATCCATCCCATTAATTATCCACCACAGGAGTCCATCCATTAATTACCTCGATTAATTATACCATCACGCCCGTTCCATGACCCATTTAATTATTCCCACCTCAAGATCCATCCCATTAATTACCCACCACGGGATCCATCCCATTAATTATCCACCTCAAGATCCATCCCATTAATTACCCACCACGGGATCCATCCATTATCCACCACAGGATCCATCCCATTAATTACCCACCACAGGATCCATCCCATTAATTATCCATTAATTACCCACCACGGGATCCATCCCATTAATTACCCACCACAGGATCCATCCATTATCCCTACGGATCCTCCCAGCCTTGGCTGCTGCCCCCGGCCAGCGGCACTTCCGGAATTTTCCGTGCCTTTCCCAATTTCCCCCCTCCCCGTCCCGCTTGGCCTTTCCCACCTGCACAGAGATGGAGCAGCTCTACAATCTTTGCTTAATTAGCAATTAAAGCCGGGAGATAACGAAGGCCGAGTCAGACGGGGCCGTAATTAACGAATCCAAGCGGAATCCCTCCCGGGGCAGCGCGGAGGTGACTCCAGCCGGGAATCACCTCTGGACACGTTTGGGGTTGGGAAGCTCAGGGAGCCAGCAGAGCTGCTGGGAGAGCTGGGAATGCTCACCTGGAGAGGAGAAGGATCCAGAGAGCCTTTTCAGGCTGTCTCTTATACACATCTAGATGTGAGCTGCTGGGAGAGCTGGGAATGCTCACCTGGAGAGGAGAAGGATCCAGGGAAATCTTGGAGCCTCTTCCAGAGCCCARAGGGCTCCAGGAGAGCTGGAGAGGGACAAGGGATGGAGGGACAGGACACTGGGAATGGCTCCCACTGGGAAAAGGGAGATTTAGATGGGATCTTGGACAGGAATTCCTGGCTGTGAGGGTGGGAGGGGCTGGGCTGCAATTCCCAGACAATCCCTGGGAGTGTCCAAGGAAAGGCTGGAGCAATCTGGGATCAAGGTTGGAATGGGATGGGATTGAAGGTCCATGGATCCCATCCCAAACCATTCCGGGATTCTGGGATCCAGGACACTCAGAATTCATTCCAAGGGATTTTTATGGGATTTGGGGATGGAAAAGGGAAGGGAGACCCTTCCTAGAGTCCCAAATTCCCAGTGAAGCCTCTTGATCCTGAAATTCCTTCCTGGAGAGGAGCTGGGATGGGGATGGATCCAATGCCAGGCTGGGAGAGCTGGGAATGGAGAGAATTCCCTGGGAAAGGGGGGCTTGGGGTGGGATTTGGGAAGGAATTCCTGGCTGGGCTGGAATTCCCAGAGAATCCCTGGGAGTGTCCAAGGAAAGGCTGGAAAATCCCAGAATTGTGGGGTGGGAATGGGATGGGATTGAAGGTCCATGGATCCCATCCCAAACCATTCTGGGATTCTGGAATCCAGGACAGTCAGGATCCATCCTGAGAGATTTTTATGGGATTTGGGGATGGAAAAGGGAAGGGAGACCCCTCCTGGAGTCCTGAATTCCCAGGGAATTCCCAAAATTCCTTCCCATAGAGGAGCTGGGATGGGGACGGATCCAATGCCAGGCTGGGAGAGCTGGGAATGGAGGGAATTCCCTGGGAAAACAAAGGGATTTGGGAAGGAATTCCTGGCTGGGCTGGAATTCCCAGAGAACCCCTGGGAGTGCCCAAGGAAAGGCTGGAGCACCCTGGGAGATAAGGAAGGCCGTAATTAACGAGTCAGTCAGGCCGTAATTAACGAACCGAAGCTGGAATCCCTCCCGGGGCAGCGCGGAGGCGGCTCCAGCCGGGAATTACCTCTGGACACGGTAGACGCGCGTCCAGGGCGGCACCAGCGCCAGGATCCGCGCCACCAGGTCCACCAGGGCGCTGGGCGGGTAGCTCCGGTACCGCCCGGTCTTCCAGAGCTCGTAGAGCCCCGTGCCGCGGATCACCAGCGTGGGGTACAGCTTCAGCCCGTCCGGCCGGAACGCCGGGTTCTCGAAAAACTCCTGGGAATAAACAACAAAAAAAAGGAGTTGGTGTGGGAGTGTCGGGGTGGGATGGTGGGGATGGATGGATGGATGGATGGATGGATGGATGGATGGATGGATGGATGGATGGATGGATGGATGGATGGATGGATGGAGAGGAGAGAGCTCTGAAGGCCGCGGGGGATTTGGGGTTATGGCAAAGGGCCCAGGGCAGGGAGCTGCTGGGAGCTGCCAGGCACAGCTGGAGCGGTGAGGAGAGGTAGAGAGTGGGAAAGAGAGAGAAGAAATAGAGTGGGAAAGGGAGAAATAAAGAGGTAAAGAGAGAGAGAGAGAAATAAAGAGAGTGGGAAAGAGAGAGCGAAATAGAGTGGGAAAGAGAGAGAGAAGAGAGTGGGAAACAGAGAGAAATAAAGAGAGAGATAGAGAGATAGAAGTAAAGAGAGTGGGAAACATAGAGAAATAAACTGGGAAAGAGAGAGAGAGAAATAGAGTGGGAAAGAGAGAGAGAAATAAAGAGAGTGGGAAACAAAGACAGAAATAAAGAGAGTGGGAAAGAGAGAGAGAAATAGAGAGTAGGAAACAGAGAGAGAGAAATAAAGAGTGGGAAGGAGGATGAGAGAGAAATAAAGAGAGTGGGAAACAGAGAGAAATAAAGAGAGAGATAAAGAGAGAGAGAGAAGTAAAGAGAGTGGGAAAGAGAGAGAGAAATAGAGTGGGAAAGAGAGAGAAATAAAGAGAGAGATAAAGAGAGAGAGAGAGAAGTAAAGAGAGTGGGAAACAGAGACAAATAAAGAGAGTGGGAAAGAGAGAGAAATAGAGAGAGTAGGAAACAGAGAGAGAGAAAGAGTGGGAAGGAGGATGAGAGAGAAATAAAGAGAGTGGGAAACAGAGAAATAAAGAGAGAGATAAAGAGAGAGAGAGAAGTAAATAGAGTGGGAAAGAGAGAGAGAATAGACTGGGAAAGAGAGAGAAATAGAGTGGGAAACAGAGAGAGAGAGAAATAAAGAGAGTGGTAAAGAGAGAGAGAAATAGAGAGAGTAGGAAACAGAGAGAGAGAGAAATAGAGAGTGGGGAGGAGGATGAGAGAGAAATAGAGAGGTAAAGAGAGTAAGAGGTCAAGGTTCCCATCACAATACCACAAATCTTCTGTGCTGAATATTCTGATTGTCTCTAACCAATGCAGCCCAATACACAAATCCTACAGCATCTACAGCCAGCCTGTAAGAATCTTACATTCCCATCCTGGGTTACATTTTAAACCCTAAAGGTGAAGAGGATGAGAGGATAAGAGGTCGAGGTTCCCATCACAATACAATAAATCTTCTGTGCTGGATATTCTAATTCTCACTAACCAATCGAGTACAAGACACAAATCCCACAGCATTTACATACAGCGTAGCCACGATATTTTCTGAAGAATCCCTTTGCTAGGATTTTTCCTCCTGAGAAGCTGAGAGGCCTCAGGAACAAAATGTAAACAATGATTATCTGCTGCTGTGGAATGCAACAGGAGCATCTGTGATTGGTCTCATGTGGTTGTTTCTAATTAATGGCCAATCACAGTCAGCTGGCTCAGACTCTCTGAGAGTCACAAGATTTTGTTGGCATTCCACTTTTTTCCTTGCCAGCCTTCTGATGAAATCCTTTCTTCTATCCTTTTAGTTTTAATATAATATAATAAATTATATATATATATATATATATTAAAAAAAATAAATAATATAAAGCTTGCTTTCATTTCAATCTTGCTTCTAGTTTCTATATTCTCAAAATTTTCTGCCAGGCAATGATATTTATAATATGATAATATTATGATATAATTATAATATGATAATTATAATATGATAATATTATATAATTATAATTATATCACAATAATATAATTATATCAGAATAATAGAACTATATCATAATAATGTAATCATAATAATATATTAATATAACTATAGCAATTATATATAACAATGTATTTATATAATATATTAACTAGATTTACAATATATTAACTATATATAACATATTAATTGTATTTATAATGTATTTATAATATATTAAATATATTTATATATTTATATAATTATAATACATATTAATAGTATATTATATAATGATGCATTTATACAACAACAACAACAACAACAACAACAACAACAACAACAACAATAATAATAATAATAATAATAATAATAATAATAATAAATGTATCATCTTCCCCAACAAGTTGGACTAAAAAGGGGCAAAAAAAGTAAAAAAAAGGGGAAAGGGACCATTGCCTGGGGTTGGGAGCTTTGGCTGGACTCATTCCCAGGGGGTTTGTGGCTGTAAATGTGGGAATTCCTGAGAATTCCTGGCTTAGGGCGAGCTGTGAGCATTGATGACTTTATGGCATTTTTAGAAATATAAAATCTGTTCTAGATTTGAAAAGGAAGCCACAGGAGGAACAAAGACAACACCACAACGAGTGAAATCTGTGCTTTCCTTGTATTTTCCAGTGGGAATTCCATGGATATTGCACATTTATTGTCCCAGACTCCGGAATTAGAACAACAGGGATGAGATCAATCAACGTGCCTGGGACACAGCACTGGAGAAAAACAGATTTATTCTGTTCTTCTGTTATTAATAGATCTGTTTGAAACAGATTTATTCTGTTCTTCTGTTATTAATAACTCTGTTTCAAACCGATTTATTCTGTTTTTCTGTTATTAATAACTCTGTTTCAAACCGATTTATTCTGTTTTTCTGTTATTAATAACTGTTTCAAACAGATTTATTCTGTTTTTCCGTGTTATTCTCCACTCTGAGCGAGCCCTGAGAACAGCAGGATGAAGTGTGGCTCTGATTGCCCTGCCTGAATCCCACACCCCAGGTTGGGTTTTATCCAGATTAATTTTTGGGATTGATGATTAAAATTCAATCATTCTGACAAAGGAAAAGTGAAATCAGGAGCCAGATGAGGATTAAACTGATTTAAAGGAAAACTAAAATCAGGAGCCAAGGCTTTAATCCAAAGGATTAAATTGATCTAAAGGAAAAGTGAAATCAGGAGCCAGGTGAGGGTTAAATGGATTTAAAGGAAAAGTTAATCAGGAGCCAGATGAGGATTAAATTGATTTAAAGGAAAAGTGAAATCAGGAGCCAGGCAGGGCACCCTGAGCCAAGCAAGGATTAAACTGATTTAAAGGAAAAGTGAAATCAGGAGCCAGGTGAGGATTAAACTGATTTAAAGGAAAAGTAAAATCAGGAACCAGGCAAGGATTAAATGGATTTAAATGGAAAGTGAAATCAGGAGTCAGGCAAGGATTAAACTGATTTAAAGAAAAACTAAAATCAGGAGCCAAGGCTTTAATACAAAGGATTAAACTGATCTAAATGAAAAGTGAAATCAGGAGCCAGGCAAGGATTAAACTGATTTAAAGGAAAAGGGAAATCAGGAGCCATCAATGATTACATTGATTTAAAGGAAAAGTGGAATCAGGAGCCAAGGCTTTAATCCAAAGGATTAAACTGATTTAAAGGAAAACTAAAATCAGGAGCCAGATGAGGATTAAATTGATTTAAAGGAAAACTGAAGTCAGGAGCCAGATGAGGATTAAATTGATTTAAAGGGAAAGTGAAATCAGGAGCCAGGCAAGGATTAAACTGATTTAAAGAAAAACTGAAGTCAGGAGCCAAGGCTTTAATCCAAAGGATTAAATTGATTTAAAGGAATAATGAAATCAGGAGCCAGGCAAGGATTAAATGGATTTAAAGGAAAAGTGAAGTCAGGAGCCAGGCAAGGATTAATTTGATTTAAGCCAGGACACGGCCTCGTTACTCCAGATTGGATCCTGGGTCAGATCCTGGATTGATTCCTGGTTCTCACTGGATCCCTCCCCAGCAGGGTGTTCCTGCAGGAACGGGAATTCCCAGTTGGATCAGGAATCCCCAGTTGGATCAGGAATTCCCAGTTGGATCAGGAATTCCCAGTTGGATTGGGTGAGTCAGTGGCTGCTGTGGCCCCAGCAGCTGCTGCCCCAGGGCTTTGCTGGGACAAACGGTCACACAAATTGTCATGGAATCATGGAATCATGGAATTATGGAATCATGGAATTATGGAATGGTTTGGGTGGGAAGGGACCTCAAATCCCATCCCATTCCAACCCCAACACTTCCCACCATCCCAGGGGGCTCCAGCCTTTCCTTGGGCATTCCCAGGGGTTCTCTGGGAATTCCAGCCCTGCCAGGAATTCCTTCCCAAATCCCACCCCAAGCTCCCCTTTCCCAGGGAATTCCCTCCATTCCCAGCTCTCCCAGCCTGGCATTGGATCCATCCCCATCCCAGCTCCTCTCTGGGAAGGAATTTCGGGATCAAGAGGCTTCACTGGGAATTTGGGACTCCAGGAAGGGTCTCTCTTCCCTTCTCCATCCCCAAATTCCATAAAAATCTCTCAGGATGGATCCTGAGTGTCCTGGATCCCAGAATCCCAGAACAGTTTGGGATGGGATCCATGGACCTTCAATCCCATCCCATTCCAACCTTGATCCCAGACTGCTCCAGCCTTTCCTTGGACGCTCCCAGGGATTCTCTGGGAATTGCAGCCCAGCCCCTCCCACCCTCACAGCCAGCAATTCCTGTCCAAGATCCCATCTAAATCTCACTTTTCCCAGTGGGAGCCATTCCCAGTGTCCTGTCCCTCCATCCCTTGTCCCTCTCCAGCTCTCCTGGAGCCCTCTGGGCTCTGGAAGAGGCTCC
>NDFG01000088.1:22513-41379 GCA_002167245.1 Sporophila hypoxantha
GGTGCCGGCGGCGCGATTCGAGGAACCCGCGGGTCCGCAGCTGAGGGCGCGGGCGGGCTCCGGCCCCGCCTCGCTCGGCTCTGGGTCGGAGATCCCCGAAACCCGGAACGCGGGGCAACGAACGCGCCGGAAACGGATTCCCGGACATTTCCCGGCGTTTTCCCTCCCTTCAGCCCAAACTCGGGAGTTGAAATCTTTATCCTGAGCAATTATTCCGTTTGTTTCCCGTCCCTCCGGCTGCGCTTTTTTTGGGGGGAAAACGCGGCTGCTGCGCTTCCCAAGGAGCCCGCTTTTATTTGCGGAAGGCGCTGGCGGCTGCTCCATCCCGCACCGAAATTCGGGATCTGTTCCCGCCGGGATTTCCCTTCCTGCTGCCCCAATCCCGCACCGAAATTCGGGATCTTCTCCCGCCGGGATTTCCCTTCCATTTGCCCAATCCTGCCAAAAAATCTGGGATTTCTCCCACCAGGGATTTCCCTTCCATTTGCCCCAATCCGCACCAAAATTCGGGATCTGTTCCCGCCGGGATTTCCCTTTCCCGCTGGCCCCATCCCGCACCAAAATCTGGGATCGGCTCCAGCCGGATTTCTCTTCCCGCTGCCCCATCCGCACCAAAATTCGGGATTCTCTCCAGCCGGGATTTTCCTCTCCCTCTGCCCCATCCCGCACCAATAAAATTCAGGATCCCTCTCCGCCGGCGATTTGCCCTTCCCGGTGCCCCCACCTGCACCAAAAATCTGGGATTTTTCTCCCGCCGGGATTTCCCTCCCCGCTGCCCCCGGGCCCGGCTGGGTGTCCATTGCATCCATTCAGATCCAAATTTCCTAAATTATTTTTTCTTCTCCCGTGGGAGCGGGATCAGGGGGGAGCTGGAACTGCAGACCCCCTGGCTGAGCTCGCTGCTTTATTGGGTGGGATTTCCTTCGGTATCCGAGGATTTTGGTTTTTTGGGATGCCAGGAGCCCTCCCAGCCCTCAGAGGATTTCAATCCTGAATAAACTCACTGGAACTCATCCCCAGACAATCCTGCTCCGGTTTTGGGCCGGTTTTGATCCCATTCGTCGCGGGTTTGGGACAGGTTGGGTCGGTTTTGGGGCAGGTTTGGGGCTGGTTTTTGATACCGTTTTTTGCGGGCGGGTTTGGGACAGGTGTGGGGCGGGTTTGGGGTCCGGTTTTGCGGGTTTGGGCTGGTTTTGGGATAGGTTTGGGCTGGTTTTGATACCGTTTTTTGAGGGTGGGTTTGGGGCGATTTTTGGGTGGGTTGGGCTCGGTTTTGGGTGGGTTTTGGTCAGGTTTGGGACCGTTTTTGGGGGGCTGTGGTCAGGTTTTGGGGACGATTTTGGTGGGTTTGGGTCGGTTTTGGGGCGGTTGGGCAAGTTGGGGAACCCGTTTTTGGGGGGGGGTTGGGACAGGTTTTGGGGCGGTTTTGATGGGTGGATCTGACAGGTTTGGGGAGCAGGTTTGGGGCTGGGTTTTGGGCTGGTTTTGTTGTGGGTTTGGGACAGGTTTGGGGCGCGATTTTGGGGTAGGTTTTGGGCTGGTTTTGGGACCCGTTTTTGCGGGCGGATTCTGGCCCAGGTTCGGGCGGGTTTGGACAGGTTTGGCGGCCGATTTTGGGCTGGTTTTGGTTGGCGGTTTGGAACAGGCTTTTGGGGCCGATTTTGGGGTAGCGTTTGGGGCTGCGTTTTGGGCACGTTTTTGATGGGCTGGTTTGGGGCCCCAGTTTTGGGCGGGTTTGCGGGCGTTTTTGGGGCCAGGTTTGGGTGGGTTTTGGGACGGGTTGGACAGGTTTGGGACCATTTTCTGGGCCATTTTTGGGCCGCGGATTGGGCCCGGTTTTGGAGTGGGTTTGGGGTTTTTGGCGTGGGTTTGGAAGGGTTTGGGATCGTTTTTGGGGCCTGGTTTGGGGCCGATTTTGGGTGGGTTTGGCGGACCGTTTTTTGGGGCGGGTTTGGTGAGCCAGTTTTGAGTGGGTTTGGGGCTGGTTGTGGGGCCGTTTTTTGGGGCGGGGTTTGGGGCTGATTTTGCGGTGGGTTTTGGGGCCCGGTTTTGGGTGGGTTTGGGGCCGTGTTTTTTGGGCTGGTTTGGGCCCGGGTTTTGGGTGGGTTTTGGGCGGGTTTGGGGCCGTTTTTGGGCGGGAGCAGCTCCTGCAGCCACACTGGGGGATGCCTCGAGCTCCTGCCCCTGAACTCTTCCCACCCCACGAACCCCAACCCCTCGGGCCAGAGGTTTCTGCGGCAGTTTCACCCCCTGTCGCCCACCCTGGTGTCCCCAGTCGTCCCGGGCTCTGTCCCTGCCTCCAGCACCACAGACTCTCCCTGAGGCTTCATCCCAAATTTATTTCCTCACTGCTGGCAGTGACCAAGCAGTGACCAAAATTCCAGTTCCTCCTTTCCTGTTTAATTCCCTTTTTTTTTTTTTCCTTTTGGGAGCCGCTCCAGCCTGGCTGTGGCGTTTTTTTGGCTCCAGATTCCGTCTGTAAATAACCCTCCAGTTCTGACGGCTTTTTTTAGCAAATAAACACCCAGCGTGCGCTTCCAGGCCTCACAAAAAAAAGGGATTTTTCCACAATTTCCACCCCGGCTCCGTTTCCCTGTGCAGGTGCCGCAGGGTTTTATTCCAGCCGAGTCACCGATGGAATTTGTGCCCAAAATAGCGGAGCGGGCTCGGATCCAGGCGCAATCCCTCAAAATCACCTTCGTGCAGCCGGGGACAAATCCCCGCCATCCGCCCGGCCCGGCCCGGCTCCGATTCCCGGCGGGAATTCCCCAATTTCCCAGCTGGCAAATTGATTTTTGGGGAGGTTTCCCCTCGCCGCGGGGACCCCCAGGGCTCGGCAGAATTGCGCTTTGGTGCGCTCCCGGGAATTTCTCCATCCACGAATTATCGGGGTGAGGGTTGGAGCAGGGCCGCTCGTCCCGGGTTTCTTTTTGCTGTTCCCAGGTTTTTGCTATTCCTTTTTTTTTTCCCTTTGCTGTTCTCGTTTTTTGGTTTTGTTTTTCTTTTTTTTTTTTGTTTGTTGGTCTTTATTTTTTTGGGTTTTTTTGGTTTTGTTTTTTTTTTTTTTTCCTTTTTTTTTTTGTTTTTTTTTTTTTTTTTTTTTGTTTGTTTGTTTGTTGGTCTTTATTTTGGGTTTTTTTGGTTTTTGTTTTTTTTTTTTTTCCTTTTTTGTTTTTTTTGGTTTTTTTTTTTTTTTTTTGTTGTTGCGTCTTATTTTTGGGGTTTTTTTTGGTGTTTTTTGTTTTGTTTTTGTTTTTTGTTTTTGTTTTTGTTTCTTTTTTTTTTGTTTTTTTTTGGTTTTTTTTTTTTTTGTTTTTTTTTGTTGTTGTTGGTTTTTTTGGGAGGGGGGGTGTGTTTGTGTTTTGCTCTTCCCGTTTTTTTATTTTCCCGCCGTTCCCTCGCTGCCCTCGCGGGGGATCAGGAGGGATCAGCGCCTTTGAACGGGCTCTGCTTCCCCCAGCCTGAGCAGAAGCTCCGGGACTCGGGAATAGCCGGGAAAAGCCCCGGATTGACGGAATTCCCTCTTTTTCCCGCAGCCCCGGGCCCGGGATGTGCCAGCATGAGGAGTGCTGCCAGGCGTGGGGCTGCCATGCCTGTTTAAGGTCTAGTGCCGCTGTCCCTGGGTCACCTCTGCCACCTCGGGCAGGAGGGGTCGGCTCCCCAAATTCCAGAATTCCAGAATCCCACCCTGGAGCGGCCGGGAAGGGAGCGAGGGGTGCCAGGCCGGGCTGGTTTGGGGTTTCAGTGGGAATGCCCCCAGGTATGTCCAGTCCAGCTGGGGACCAGCAGGACACCCCAAAATCCCAGCCTGGGCATCCCTGGGGAACGGGCCATTCCCTGGGGAGCTGCCCCGGGGCTTGTTCCACCTTCTGGGGGAGGAACTGGTGCCTAAATCCCACCGGACCCCCAGGCTGTCACACCCTGTCACCATGAGGTGGCACAGGAGGAGCAGGCTGGGGCTGTCACCCCCGTGTCTTCTCCTGTCCCAGGTGTCCCCCCCCTGTCCCAGCCCAGGTGTGCCCAGGTGTCCCCCCCTGTCCAGATGGTGACACAGGAGGACCGGGCTGGGCTGTCCCCCCCAGCTGTCCCCTCTGTCCCAGCCCGTTGTGTGCCAATAACAGTGGGTGTTGTCTGTCCCACACCCCAATAACACTGGGGTCTGTCCAATGACACCCTCTGTCTGTTCTGTCCGTCCCACACCCCAATAACACCGCCTGTCTGTCTGGTCCATCCCACACCCCCAATTAACACGCTGTCTGTCTGTCCATCCCATACCCAATGACACCGGCTGTCTTCTGTCCATCCCACACCCCAATGACACCGCGTGTCTGTCTGTCCATCCCACACCCCAATGACACCGCTGTCTGTCTGTCCATCCCACACCCCAATGAACACCCTCTTCTGTCTGTCCATGTCCCACACCCCAATAACACCGCTGTCTGTCTTGTCCATCCCACACCCAATGGACACCGCGTGTCTGGCTGTCCACACCCCAATAACACCGGGATCTGTTCCACACCCCAATAACACCGCTGTCTGTCTGTCGTCATCCACCACCCAATAAGACTGGCTGTCTGTCCGTCTCACCACCCCAATGTAACACCGCTGTCTGTCTGTCTGTCCCCCACTACCCCAATAAGACTGCTGTCTGTCCGTCCCACATCCACATAACACCTCTGTCTGTCCGTCCGTCCCCCGCAGGGCGTGGGCATGGACGGCCCGCCTCCGCCCCGTTTCCTGCTGGTGTTCGACTTTGACGAGACCATCGTGGACGAGAACAGCGACGACTCGGTGGTGCGGGGCCGGGCGCTGCCGGAGCCGCTGCGGCAGAGCCCGCGCGGCGGCGGCTACAACGAGCACATGCGGCGCGTGCTGGCCTTCCTGGGCGAGCAGGGCGTGCGCCCCGCCGAGCTGCGCGCCGCCTACGAGAGCATCCCGCTGGCGCCGGGCATGGCCGAGCTCTTCCAGCTGCTCTCCAAGCACCAGGAGCTCTTCGAGCTGGTGCTCATCTCCGACGCCAACACCTTCGGCGTCGAGGCCAAGCTGCGCGCCGCCGGCGCCCGCTCGCTCTTCCGCAAGGTCTTCAGCAACCCGGCCAGCCTGGACCGGCGCGGCGTGCTCACGCTGGGGCCCTACCACAGCCACAAGTGCCTGCGCTGCCCGGCCAACATGTGCAAGGCCAAGATCCTGGGCGAGTACCTGGCCGAGCGGGCGCGKGAGGACGTCGAGTTCCAGCGCGTGCTCTACGTGGGCGACGGCGCCAACGACTTCTGCCCGGCCGGGACGCTGACGGCGGCGGACGTGGCGTTCCCCAGGAAGGGCTACCCCATGCACAGGCTGATCCAGGAGAGCCAGGAGAAGCAGCCCGGRGCCTTCCAGGCCGCCGTGGTGCCCTGGGAGTCGGCGGTGGAGGTGGCGCGGTACCTGCAGGAGCTGCTGCGCAAAAAGTGCTGAGGGASGGAGCSAGGCGGCTCCGGGCCCGGCCCCGCTCCCGGGATGTTCTCCCTCCTTTCCCAGCTCCGTTCCGGGGATGTTCCTCTGCCTTTCCCAGCTCCGTTCCCGGGATGTTCTCCCTCCTTTCCCAGCTCCGTTCCGGGGATGTTCTTCCACCTTTCCTGGCCCCGCTCCCGGGATGTTCCTCTGCCTTTCCCAGCCCCGTTCCCGGGATGTTCCTCTGCCTTTCCCGGCTCCATTCCCGGGATGTTCCTCTGCCTTTCCCGGCTCCATTCCTGGGATGTTCTCCCTCCTTTCCCGGCTCTGTTCCGGGGATGTTCTCCCGCCTTTCCCGGCTCTGTTCCGGGGATGTTCTCCCGCCTTTCCCGGCCCCGTTCCCGGGATGTTCCTCTGCCTTTCCCAGCCCCATTCCCGGGATGTTCTCCCGCCTTTCCCAGCTCCGCTCCCGGGATGTTCTCCCGCCTTTCCCAGCTCCGTTCCCGGGATGTTCTCCCAGCTTTCCCAGCTCCGTTCCCGGGATGTTCTCCCAGCTTTCCCAGCCCCATTCCCGGGATGTTCTCCCGCCTTTCCCAGCCCCGTTCCCGGCCAGTGAAGCACTTTCTGCCGGCCCCTGGCCCTGCCCGGCCTCGCAGCCGCAGCCCCTGCGCCCTTTGCCAACCTGACGGGGATTTCTGGTGCAGTTTTGCTTCCTTTCCCTTTTGACCTCGAAAGAGAATTCCTAAAAARGCAGCAGCAGCCGGCTCCCCGCGGGCTGGGCACGTCCTCGCTCCTGCCATCCTCCTGCTGGCCTGCCTGGCCCTGGGCTCCTGATCCCGCTGGGAATGGGAAATCCCTGCTCCTGATCCCGCTGGGAATGCTGGCTGGGAAATCCCTGCTCACTGGGCTCCTGATCCCGCTGGGAATGGGAAATCCCTGCTCCTGATCCCATTGGGAATTCTGGCTAGGAAATCCCTGCTCGCTGGGCTCCTGATCCACTGGGAATTCCATCTGGGAAATCCCTGCTCGCTGGGCTCCTGGTCCCGCTGGGAATGGGAAATCCCTGCTCTTTCCCTGCTCCTGATCCCATTGGGAATTCCATCTGGGAAATCCCTGCTTGCTGGGCTTCTTCCTGCTCCTGATCCCATTGGGAATTCTGGCTGGGAAATCCCTGCTCGCTGGGAAATCCCTGCTCCCTGATCCATTGGGAATTCCATCTGGAAATCCCTGCTCACTGGGCTCCTGATCCCACTGGGAATTCCATCTGGGAAATCCCTGCTCGTTGGGCTCCTTCCTGCTCCTGATCCCGCTGGGAATGGGAAATCCCTGCTCCTTCCTTCTCCTGATCCCGCTGGGAATTCTGGCTGGGAAATCCCTGCTCGCTGGGCTCCTGATCCCACTGGGAATGGGAAATCCCTGCTCCTTCCCTGCTCCTGATCCCAATGGGAATGGGAAATCCCTGCTCCTGATCCCACTGGGAATTCCATCTGGGAAATCCCTGCTCGCTGGGCTCCTGATCCATTGGGAATTCTGGATGGGAAATCCCTGCTCACTGGGAATTCCATCAGGGAAATCCCTGCCCGAGCCCTCTCCCGGATCCTGCGGGGCCCCTCCTGCCCCAGCGAGGCTCAATCCCCCTGACCTGGGCGCCTCCGAGGTGCCCCAATCCCCCCGGGGGACACCTCTGGCACCGGGTCCCCAGAGGCCAAACCCCCCCTCCCCACCGCAGTGTTAATTAATTAATTACCCCTTCTAATTGCACTCTGCAGGGCCACCTCCAGGGGTTGGCTCCTCCTGGATTTATCCCGGGTTTGTCCCGGGTTTATCCACAGCCTTACCGGCCCCCGAGGGCGGCCCTGGCTCCCCCAAACCCGGCAGGAATTGACCAAAGCAGCCCCGAGTTGTTCCTCCTCCCTCGGACTGTGTGGAACTCAAAGCCATGGAATTAAAGACACAAATCTGTGCGAGACGGACAGAGCTCTGTATTGCAGACAGACAGACAGACACGAAGCCTCGGCTGGGTACGCCGGCTCTGAGCTGCTGCCGAGGGGATCCTGCTCTGGGACTCTGGCTCCGGCCTGGAGATTGGCCGGCATGAGACCAGGGGACAGGCAGGGAGGGGACCAGGGCATGGACAGGCGCGACAGGCAGGCGGGATGGACAGAGAGGGTACAGGAGGGATGCAATCGTCGCAAGGGCAGGGCGAGCAGCGGAGGGAACAGCACGAGCGGAGTAAGGGGAGACAGGGGAGGACTGGGGAGGGACCAGCTACTAGCGGGTGAGGGCAGGGCAGGGGAGGGACGAGCGGCAGGGACAGGCTCGGAGGGACAGGGAGGGACAGGCAGGGACAGGGAGAGACACAGGGCAGTGGGCACGGGCACAGGGATCAGGTAGGGTAGGTGTAATGGGGTACACGGGCAGCATTGGACAGCGTCAAAGGGAGGGACCAGAGCGGGGAAGGAGGGACAGGGCAGGCGACAGGGGAGACACAGGGACAGGGGAGGGACAGGGAGGGACAGGGAGGACAGGGGGGACATAGGGGGGCACGGGAGGGACAGGGCGAAGGGAAAGCGGGAGGGACAGGGGGCGGGACAGGGGAGGACACAGGCGAGGACAGGGCAGGGCACAGGGCAGGGACAGGGAGCGGCGACAGGGAAGAGGCACAGGACAGGAGACAGCCGAGGCAGAACAGCGCACGACAGGAGGGACAGGAGAAGGGACAGACGGGCAGGGACGAGCGCAGGGACGAGGCACTGGCAGGACCAGGACAGGGCGAGGGATCAGCGGAGGGACGGGAGGTGCAGGAGGGGACAGGGAGGACAGGAGCACAGAGGGACATCGGGCAGAGGACAAGGGCAGCACAGGGACAGGGAGGGACAGGGGAGGGGGACACGGAGGGCAGAGAGGAGGAGTGGACAGGGCAGAGGGACATGGGAGGGACAGGGGAGGGACAGGTGGAAGTCCGACAGGGAGGGCAGGGCAGTGGACAGGGAAGGACAGCGGAGGGACAGGGGTAGCGGACACGGGGACGGCGACCTGAGGGCCAGGGACAGGGCAGGGTACACGGGCGCAGGGAATCAAGGGAGGGACCGAGTTGCCGGGAGGGGACAGGAGGCAGGACCACCGGGACGGGACAGGGTGGATGGGCAGGGGACGCGCAGGAGGGACAGCGGGATGATGGGGGATTGGACTTACGGAGGGACAGGTCGAGGCACAGGGAGGGACAGGGGATGGACAGGGAGGGACAGGGGATGGGCAGGGGAGGGACAGGGAGGGACAGGGGAGGGACAGGGGAGGGACAGGGGACACTGCAGGGTGGGGTTGTGGGTCTGGAACATCCCTGGAGCCCACAGGGACAGCGAGCTCTGCTCCGTGCCCGGGGTTCTGTTCTGAGCTGGGATCCAGGGCTGGGATCCAGGGTTGGGATCCAGGGTTGGGATCCAGGGCTGGGATCCAGCACAGGGATCCAGGGCTGGGATCCAGGACTGGGATCCAGGGCTGGGATCCAGGATCAGCTCCCGCCCTGCCGCGTTCCCAGCTCGGTGTCCTCGGTGTCCTCCTGCCGCGGGTCGGGGAGCGGGGCCATCACTGTGGGATGGGGACACGGACATGGAGCCACCTCTGTAGGATGGGGACAGGGACATGGAGCCACCTCTGTGGGACAGGGACACAGACATGAAGCCACAACTGTGGGATGGGGACATGGACATGGAGCCACCTCTGTGGGACAGGGACATGGAGCCACCTCTGGGGATGGGGACACGCACATGGAGCCACCACAGGGCACAGGGGACAGGAGCGGCTGTGGCACTGCCAGGCGTGGCAGGGGGGCTCTGAGTGCTGGGCAGGGGCTGGGCCAGGGGACCCAGGGGGTTTGGGACCCTCTGTAAGGGGTTTGGGACCCCTGTGCCTTTCTCCAGGGGTTTGGGACCCTCTGTAAGGGGTTTGGGACCCTCTGTAAGGGGATTTGGGACCCTCTGTACCCCTCTCCAGGCTTTGGGACCCTCTGTGCCCCTCCCCAGGGTTTGGGACCCTCTGTAAGGGGTGTTGGACCCCTGTGCCTTTCTCCAGGGGGTTTGGGACCCCTGTACCCCTCCCCAGGGGTTTGGGACCCTCTGTACCCCTCCCCAGGGGTTTGGGACCCTCTGTACCCCTCTCCAGGGGTTTGGGACCCCCTGTACCTTCCTACAGGTAGCTCTGCGGGGCCCACGGGGGCTCCTCTACGTCTGGTGGCGGTGGCAGGGCCAGGTCCCCAAAGTCAGGCACAGCCGGGGGGGGCGGCGGCGGCAGCTCGAGGTCCTCGGGGGCTGCGAAAACCCCAAAAGGGATGGAGGGGCTCAGGAGGGATGGGCACGGGTCACACGCTGCCCCTGTCACCCCCCGGAGCACCGAGAGCTCACCTGGGGGCACGGCCAGGTCCGCAGGGAGGGGCGGCGGAGGGGGGACGGCAGCGGCAGGCGGGGGTGGCCCCGGAGGGGACAGTGCCAGCAGAGGTGGCCCCGGAGGGGGTGGCACCACAGGAGGGGATGGTGCCAGCAGGGGTGGCCCCACAGGAGGTGACCCCACAGGGGGTGGCCCCGGCAGGGGTGGCGGGGCAGGAATTCCGTCCCCAGGAGCTGCCGTTGGTGGGATCCTCAATCTTTTGTGGAGCTGCGTTCTAATGAGTTGGGTTTGTTGATAGCATGTATATATCAGGTGACAAAGTGACGAAACTTTTCTACCTCGTGGAACACACATAGTTCGTGCAACACTATAATGCTTTCTATATCCCACAAAACTAGAAACTCCTCACTCCTGTATTGGAAAGGGCACACACAGGCGGCCAGGTTACTACTCTGACCCGATGGACACAACGCTTGTGGATGTGGCACTAACTGCCACCAACCAAACCAAGGCAAAAAAAACCCAAGGCGCGGGGGACTACCTCACTAGTCACTATTGTAGGATAAGAGACAAATGCAACCCATCACTCACTTCACTGGCAATCTCATTAAGTAGTAACCGCTCATGCGTCTATTAAATTTCCTAGCAAAACTCTCAGCTCTGCCATTAAAACACAGCCAGATTGTGCGGTAGACTATCCAGGAAGAAGAAAGATAAGTCAAGTATCTGCAGAAACAAGAACTACGCACAATTCCACAAGCCCCTGACATACTCTGGCACACCTCACTATTTATACGCTTTTTCACCTTTAAATGACAAAAACCTTGTTAAAAATTGTTAAACAACGACAATCACTCTATATGTTAAGTCGTTAGTATCTGTCCTGAGTCTGTCGAGATCATCCAGTATTTCTGATGCTACAGGATAATATATTACAACCTACTTGTCAAGACATTTCTTCCTTCTCCTGCACACATCAACTTGCATTTTCGCTTGCCACTATATTTCTCAAGAGCACTAATGTGATTACAGCTTCAGTCGCAAGCGTTGATGTATAAACATATAGATACTCACTCTCGCGATGATTTGCGTGTTTACTTAGATGAGAAATGTGGGATATACCTTTAAAGTGGTACCCCACGATCCTCCCCTATGTCTTGGGAATCCCCCACGGGAGGGGTTTGGAACCCAGCATCAGATCCTGCCCTACTGCTAGAAAATCCCCTCACTTGGGATGGATGTTTGGAGCCCCTCTAGAGCCGCTATCGGAGCCTTTCCCAGCTCTGAAAGGTCTCCCACAAAAAGGGTTTCGGAAGGCCTCCGAGCCCCAGAGATCCTCCCCCCGTCTCGTGAAACTCTCAGGGAGTGGCTCGGGGGAGGCGCTGTCCGCGGTCTATGGCCGCGGTTCCCACGGGCCGCTGCTGCCTCGGGGCCGCTACCCCGTCATCCCCGGCTATTCCCCCTCGACCCCGCAGCCCCCCGCAGTCCCTCACAGCCCACCGGGTGCCCCGCTATCCCTCTCGGGCGCCCCTTCATCCCCGCACCCCTCCACCGGCCCCCCATGAGCCTCCCGGATGCCCCCGCTAGCCTCCATCTTTATCCCCTCGTGACCCTGGTCATTTCCCGCACATCCCCCGTCGGCCTCCCGCAGCCTCCCGTGGCCCCGGGCGCCTCCCGCTATCTCTGCTGCCCAAGCCCGGAGGCTGGCCTTGCCCTGGTGATCGGAGGGACACAGCCCGCAGGTCACGGGGCAGGATGGCACCCACATTGTTCCTTTGTCCCCGTGTCTTGTGTCCCCGGTCTGGTGTGTCCCCTTGTCCCGTGTCTGTGTTCCCCATGTCTGGTGTCCCCCTTGTTTCCCCGTGTCTGTGTTGTCGCCATGTGTCTGTCTGTGTCCCCATGTCCGTGTGTCCCGGATGTCCATATGTCCCCGGGTCCCTGTGTCCATGTGTTCCGTGTCCTGTGTGTCCGTGTGCCGCCATTGTCCCTGTGTCGCCCGTTCCGTGTGTCCATGGTCCCCGTTCCCCGTGCCGCAGGACACCAGACACGCAGCTGTCCCGCACCGGCACCCTGCGGCTCGGAAAAGCACCAATCCTCCTGGCCCAGGCTGCGGGACGGCTGGGCGTGAGACGCGGCTGCTGGCATCACGAGGCTGGTGGCGCGTGGGTTGGGCTCGTCGGGTCCCGTCCCATCCCATCCCATCAATCCATCCCATCCCCATCCCATTTCCCATCCCATCCTGTCCCAAACCCACTGATCCCATCCATTCTACATCCCCATCTCCATTATATTTTTTTTGTTGGTCACTCTCCCATTATGACACCTACTTCTTTTCATCTAATCTTCCTCATAACTCCATCTAATTCCCAAGTTTTGAACCCACATATAATAGATTTTACTGACACTAGCTTCTAAACTTTTCTTCCGTACGCCCAATTGATCTTAGTGCACCTACTTCAACGATTTTTCTCTCTTCTGATTTCGCGTATTCTGTTTTTTTCTGTGACAAAGCGGAGGTCTTCTCAAACCCCATTCCCATTCATTACTCCTAGTGCGACCAGTAAGAATGAGAGTCTCAACCAAAGCTCTCCACCACAGTCCATCCCAATAACTAAGGAATTCCCAGCGTCACTATCAACGTGTATATACCATTTGGACCAACAAGTTGCGATGCCAATACCTCGTAATACCGCGGTGCCCAATCTCATCACTTCGCTAGGTGCTGACGGTTCTTCCTAGATGCAACCACTGATCTCGCACAAAACCCAGATGTAACGCATGTATACTGGCCACCACTGTTGGATTCCCAATTGATGCAACCATTGATTCCTCCTCAATGTCTATGCTATTCATTCTAATCTCCCCACTTAGCCACTGTGAGCTTTGTTATCAGGCCACTGTTTCCACACAGTGATCCGCGACTAAGAACAATCCCTCCACCATCCATCCCACAAATTTTCACGAGCCACTTTGCTTGGGGATCCTCATAGGATATTCTGATGCCACACTGGAGTTCTCGCGCCACAATAGGATGTCCATGCACAATAATGACCCACAGTAGTTTTCTCACTGTCTGTACCTTTGCATGTAACTAACAACCACCTTGATAATTATTCCAAGAAACTGCATCTCCGCTTGTTAACACAGGGGATTCATCCGGATCTGCGCTCCCATTCTGAATTTTAAGGCCTGACAACTCTCTGAGGCATTATTACACCCACACTTGTTGATTCCCATTGCGTAACTCAACAGCTTAAGCGCTCAGTGTTCGCACTTCTAAATGCCACAGTAGGAAAATATCTTATCCCAGCTCATCTTGAAAGTTGCATGTTTTCCCTCAAGCACATATAACTACCACTATAAGCTAATCCAGTGTAGGAATCTCCCTGAATATACAGCAGCTGAAATTCGCCATGATTATTCCCATTTGATCTAACTACTGGTATGTTAAATAAAAAAAAAGCGATCCCATTATCTAGTTCATTATTTCATAGAGCTCACAACTCAATTCCGGTTCTTCCTTTCTCTCTCTCAATTAATATTTGTTCAGGCGCATCCATGTGATCCATAGCAACTATCTCGAAGGTTCCAACCCCATGAATCCCATAGATCCCATCGATCCCATTGATCCCATCCCATTCCCATCTCATCAATTCCATGCATCCCACTGGCCCATTGATCCCATCCCATCCCACTATCCTCATGATTCCATCCAAATCCCATTTGACCCATTGAGTAGCATTCCAACCCAGCTGATTCGCAACCCATTGATCCCGTGGGGATCCAATGATTCCCTACGCTCACTTCTTTTATGTGTTCAACATTATAGATTCTCCAATTCTCCTAGTACCGAAATTCTTAATTGTCTCCCATCATAATCTTTTGTGTAACTCGAACATTTTGATTAAATTTCCATAATAATTGCACCTCTCTTAGTTTCTATATCACTTCTTTCTTTTGCCTATTTCCATCCATCCCATTCTGATTACCCTTCTTATCCTACTATTTTTCGGCTTCTCTCAATTCTTACATCAACCGAGAACGCACAGCTACAGTGATTAGGATCCATTAAGCGAATTTTCCCAACTTATTTAGCACGATCTGTCATTTCTCCCCCAGTTGTAGAGCTCTCCACGATTGCGTTGGTACCACATCCAGAGATGACCGAATAAATGTTGATTTCTCGTTTCTTGAATTTTCTTTCCATTTATCGTCTTTTCAACTAAGGATGGTCCACAATATCGTGCTCTCAATTTTAGAGAGATCGCACAGATAATTGATTCTCCATATCCTCTGGTTAGTAATTAGACCTCTGGCTTATGATGACCTCCTCCTAAACTAGTATCCCATAACTATCATACCATAACAAATACAACCCCATATGAGATGTACCATATCTTTGCGTTTCTAAGACTATATCTCATACGTGGACTATATCGTTGTCCCTCCACCTATGTTTGCAGTTATGGACACGACCGCTTAAGGGTAGAGTACACCCTCTGGGAAAGCGCAGAGTGAGGTGCAAGTAACGCCAAGTCTTCCTATGATAGAAGTGATTAGTTCTCTTAGGGAAATCCATCTATCTTCTATCTGTGTCGACATGGAATGCTTCCATTCTGTTGTGACTACTAGAAACAAAGTAGTTCCAAGCTGAGCTCACTCGAGCACTACGTCAGCAATTTGCTTTATAAGTTCTTAATCAGAAAAGATACCGCGTACGTCATTAAATGCTCGCTCGCTCTCGAGGAGTGATGAGAGGAAGTGAGAGCCAAATGTACCTAACATGCCTGGGACTCTGGTGAATATACACACCAATTTTAAATCAAAGATTACCGAGCTTCCAGGGTTGCTATTCGTTTCACGCATGAGAGGCCACACTCTCAACTCAGAGGAGGAAAAGAGCAACAATCTGCAGCAGTTGCGGTGTGTCGGGAGGATAAAATACATCTTTGTCAAGAGAGGGGGAAGAATATTGCACTTTCCTAAAATGGTGTCTTTGACGAATAGAGAGAGTACACCACGAATACATCGTGGTTATTGGATCACCTGTCTTGGCGTGCCAAACAGGAAAGACTGTGAAAACTATCCCTAAGAGAAGATTTAGGAATGAGTAGTTTGTTTTAAGACTGATATGAGTGTTAAAAAACACTTGGCCGTCATGAGAAGAGTGGAAAGAACCAGGAGTATATTGGTAGTGTGTAAGCGTGAGAATGTGATGTGGTTGAGAAGAGGTAAGATATATATAAATGGGGTTTTATGTTCGATTGCGCAAATAATGAAATAGCGGTACGTAATCTTTCGGTGCAGTCTCAGAAGCAAGTGAATTTTTTGATTTGGCTGCAAAGTAATTAGGTGTTTTACCCCTTAACACATTCATGAATTGAAGGAAAAACCGCTACACTGCTTACTTTACTGCTTAATACAAGGGACTATTTCTGATTACAGTGCTTTATTTTTTAGCAGAAAGTCAGGAGAGCGGGTTTTGGGTTAGCAGCTCTACAATTGAGCGTTTATTGCCTACGGAAGAATTTCAAGAGGAAGCGTTGAGTAATGCATGAAAAAATAAACGTATAGCATGAAGTGGTTATCAACAATCTAGAACCAGGGTGGTTGTCGCGCATATTAAATGAGAAGAAAACCCAAAGAGATTAGAAAAGGCTAGGTTCTTTCTCGGTGTGAGATGAAATTGGGATAGAATCAACCTCTCGGTTAGACTTTTTGTATAATAGAGGAGGGTGCGAGTATGATAAATTTGACTACGTAGAAATATGTGTGTGTGTAACAGGATAAGAAAGGAGGAGTAAGGAGATTTATATCGTGAGAAATATTGGTCATTCTCTTGCTTCAATGTCATCATTGTTTGGTGATTTTTTTGTGTTAAAACCCTATTCAAGGTTGGGTCTTTTTTCTTTCTGTTGCTTGTTTTCTATTTTTCTTGGGGTTTCGTTTTGCAATATATTCCTAAAAAAACTATCCAGATCATCTTCTGAATAATCTCAACTATGAAAAAAAATCAAGCAAATGAACCACCCAACATTAAGCTTAGCGAATTAAAATCTTATCAATCTAATTAGGCCCATGTAAACTTTAGGTAGACAAATTGGTAGTGTAACCTTTATAATTTTATTGAGGCGATACTCGAACAGTCGGAATGTTATCATTTTGGTGAGTGAGGTAGAGTCCATAGGAAGGGTGGGGTTTAGTAGGACCTGAAAGATCTTCAACATTATGTAGTTCCAAGGCCCCTAATTACAGGAGCTGTGAGAGTGCCAAACACACCATTCGTGAGTGTGGGGTTTGGGAGTATCTTTCCCTGGACATCCTGTTCCGTACCCGCGACGTGAGCTCATAAAGGAGTAACAGAAGTGTTATTCCTAAAAATCTAATCTAAATGTTTCTACTTGCGTGAACTGAATTGTTCTGGGACAGACAACAGCAGGGTGATATAGGATGGATGGTGTAACATTTATGCAGTGTTGCTCAGTTCCAGTTACTCTGACCATGAAAAGGGAAAATGGGGGCGATCATGGAAATGACAGCTCGGACTGAGCATGTCAAAGAGCGAAAAGAAGATTGATTTACATAAGTTTTCTTTGGTTTTAATGTCTTAGAGAGTGCAGAATGAAAATCGTGCATCCGCTCCCCTTCGTGCAGACTGACTCTTCAATCTTATTAGACTCCAAATACATTAGCACATAACTGGTTGCTCATTAGGTATTCTTTCTCTCACTTCTTCAGTTGTGAAAAGTCATAGATTTACTCCATGTATTTTATCTTTGTGTAAGAATACGAGGAATCATTGTGAGAAACTCTACTTTTGATTAAGCTTTAGGTAGTAGGTAATTTATTGAGAAATAAAACTGAAGTGACGCAAGAATATGACACCAGGCTGTGCGTGAAAGTTTATTCATAGACAACTATAAGGTACTATCTCTGTTTTCTTGTGGTAGCTTATTTACTAATATTAAGGTGAGAGTGTTACTTTACAATTAGTAAGTAAGTTTTTTGCAAATGTTGATCTAATTTAAAACAGATAAAGTGTAGTGAGCGCATATGCACTCCTTATAAAAGGCCAATTTTGCGGTGGTATACAAATTAATTATATGTTAGTTTGTGGGAAGGGAGTGACGAGAAATATATTAATAGAATCAGCGTGGCCTTCTAGTGATACCGACATTTGTAGATACTATAGCCTGAGTAATGCTTACAGATTACGATATTTATGAGGAAGATATATAGATGTCTTCTGATGAAATTCATAAAAGTGCGTGAATTCGGTAGGAATGATGTGGATAATATTGAATTGGAGGCAACTACAGAATAATTGAAGTTCATTGAGGAATTGGCAAGCCATCTTATGGAGGGAAACATGTTCTGAGATAATGAATGTGGGAAAGTAATCCATATGTGTGGTTCTTTATGTTGTAGAATGCAAAAATATTTTATGCAACTTATGGGGAAAAATGGAAATTATGTCAGGAAATAATGGAAATAATGGAGAATTGTTGTTCGGAATGGTGTATAGAATAAATTGCTGGATTCTGATAACGTGGTAGGTGATGGATATTTAACAGTTAAATAAAGTGTAACCAATGCACATACACTCAACTAAATTGAGATATCTCACATATACAGTGTTCATTTTCATTGAGATGCGAATGATGATTGAGATTATTAGAAGGTTATTTGTTTCTAAGGAAACAGAGAAATACATGGTTAGTGGCTTTGGGAAATGACATATAACGAGATGTTGTTGGGAACATCTATTTCAGAGTTACATTTTTTTAATCATTGACCATTATACATATCATCACACAGTGAACTGCTTCATTAACAATTTATGTCATTGCGCGTACTGTTGTGTAGAATAGTAGTTCAAACATTCACTTTTAGTTAAAATTAAAGATAATGTGCATGATAAGTTACAAATAAAAACATCAGTGTGAAGAAATGAACTTACATGTGGGAAATTAATATTTAAAAAGAAGGACACCTCCCCATGTTGCTTTTTCATTATATCGCAATTAACTTCCTAATTTTTCCTGATTGAAGGCCTGTTGGTTTTAACCAAGTACACATTTGCCAGCATAGCAGAGCTTGTTGTATGCGCCAGAGCAGATTCTCTCGCTATGACGAAGCCTGAGGAAAGTACCTTTGAGGCACGGGTTGGGATGCTGAGCGTACAGACATTATATATGCCTCCTGCTGGACACACTTTTTAACAGAGCACAAATGGATAAACATGATCTATTTTATCAAAGTCAATAAAGACAAGAAACAGCAGTGGGACTTGCAAAAAAGTGAAGTATAAAAGGCTGGAAGTTAAATTAAAGGAAAGAAATTTTACAGTATTCTGCTTTCCTAGAATGGCAAGCCCTGTTTAAGATAGAAGTTGTCCCTGTGTGTAACCTAACGGTACTCGTCATTACGACACCTACGCACACTATGGACTGGCAGAGCCCCGTTGGCCAAGCGCGCCAGCCTTGTGGCTTTATTTTCTCGGTCACATTAAATGAATCAAGGAAGTTGCATGTAAAAAGAAATGTTGTATGACGGCTTTTAGAGCGTACAATTTTGTGCTCAGATCGCCCACATATGTATATGAAATACTGACAGTGTTTAGTAGGCCCAGTGACGTGAGTGGAGACTCCTCACCTCACAGCTCCCCAATAGCTCTGTTGGATCTTGCTGGTCTGGGCTTCGTTCTGCGTCTTTCCTCCAGACTCCACACACAACCCAAGTGTTCAGTTCAGCATGATGCCTTTTTGTGTTCTTTGGCGTTTCGTTCTTGTGTGTATCCTGTGCGCGCAGTCTGGGTAGCAGTGTAATGACTCCAGCCTTTGCGTCCACCCGTCTACATCCCATTAGCCACGCTCCCAGAGATGACAATTTTTTTTTCTATTGCTCTCTTTGTAGAGGGCCATATAAACCCCTCAGAACCACAGACATGTTTGGAGAGTGCGTGGCATGCAACCTTTGATTCATACTGAAGACATGTAAAGGTGCCGGGGGGACCCAAACCCACACATAGAGCCGCAAGCTGGTTCCACCCC
>NDFG01000088.1:115319-125362 GCA_002167245.1 Sporophila hypoxantha
ATTTGGGGCCGGGAAGAGCCGGCGTCGCTCCCTCCCCTCCTTTCTCCCCTTTGGAAAAGGCGCCTCCGTCACGTGGCGATGGATTCGGGTCCAACGTGGAATCTTTGGGACCGGGAATTCCGGGAATTCCGGGAATTCCGCGACTTTGGGGGGGCGAAAAGGGCAGGGGGGAAAAGGGGGGAATTTCCGGGGCAAACCCCAAATCCGGGGCGGATTTCCCGGGAATCGGGAGCGCGGGSAGGAATTTCCAGCCGGGAACAACAAAGGCCAGGGAAGATGGAGAGGGATGGGATGGGCTGGGCGGGAGAGGCAGATCCTGGGAAACCCCAAAAGCGCCGCTTTTCACCCCAAAAACCCCCGGAATTCAGCCGGGATTTCATCCCTGCCCGCCCTCAGCGGCCGCGTGCGGGTTTTGTTCGTTTTGTTCTTTTCATCCCGGCAAAAAATTCACTTTTTAAATCAGATTTTATAAAAAATATTAAATTTTTTAAAAATTTTTCTTTGAATTTTCCTTCTCCCAAAACAAAGGATTTTTGCCTCATTTCCCAGCCCAGGCGCCAAAAGGAGCCGGGGAATTCTTCCACAAGTTTGGGAATCCCAGCCCAAAACCATCATCCATCACCAGCACGTGGAGAATTCTTTATTTCACCTTTTTTTCCCCCTTTTTATTTTAATGAAAAACTCGCAGATTGAGTTTTCTTGGGGGAAAAAAAATCAATTCATTCATGAAATGTTTAATGAATTAATTAAACTCAGCTCGCTGGGGGCAAATCCCAGCCCAAAACCTCCGACATTTCTTCATTTTTCACATTTTTACGTGAAAAATTTTTGGCTTTTTCCTCTCCTATTTCCGCCCCCAACACAAATTAATAATTCCGATGCTAACGATTAAAAAAAAATCAATTAAACACCAATTAAAAATCAATTAAAACTCCACCTTTACCTTTGCTTTTTGGGCACCGAGTGRTCGATCTCCAGCTGCTTCCCATGGAGCTCCACTTTCCCTAAAAACAAAACCCGGGGTTGGAAAATCTGGGAGGGAAAACTCGGGAGAAAYGGGAATTTTCACGAACGGGAATTTCCCCGCGGAATTCCTCCCAAATTCTCCCGAATTCCACCCAAACCCGGTGGATTTTTATGGAATGCGAGGTTCCAGGGGGGAGTGGTGCCTCTGGAATTGTTCCTCGGGAATATTTCTGCCCGGAAGGATTCGAGGGATGAGATTTTGGGGTTTTTTTTTATTGGGGTGGATTTGGAGAATTCCCCCCATTTTCTTTCAGCCCRGCAGGAAAAGTCTTTGGAGAAAATTCCCTCCCTTTTTCCCAGCGAAAAGCTGCGAATTTGGGGATTGCACAGGAATGGATTTCTGCCGGAAAATGGAGCGGGATTCCCTCGCTGCGGGCTCATCTCGTGATTTTTAATTTATTTTATTTTTTTAAGTGGGGAATAATGAAGAGAAGAAGAATCCAGAACGGGGGGAAGAGCCCGGCGGAAGGAGATGGAGAGGAGAAAAAAAAAAAAAAATTTAAAAAGCTCCAAAGTCGCGATTTGCTCCCAAATGTCCGCATTCCTTCCGCGAAGCTTTTCCCGGGCTGCTCCGCCAGCATGGCGACCCTCCCCCCGGACGGGGCAAAGTCGCGCGGGGCCCGGAGGGCGGCTCCAGGGGTTGCGACCCGGGGCTTTTGGGGACCCCCGCAGGACTTTTGGGGACCCCGGGGCTTTGGGGACCCCGCGGGCGGGGGCGGCTCCGGGGCGATCCCCGCAGGCTTTGGGCGGCGCGTCTGGTCCCCGTCCGCGGGAAAGGGAAACAAAAGCGGCGGGCGCGGCCCCGAACGGGATCCCCAGGATTGAAGGGTGAAGGGGCTGGGGGTTCGGATTGGCGGGGTCCGGGGGGGTTTGGGGGGTCCGGGGGGTTTGGGGGGTCTCCGGGGAACTAGGAGTGGGTTTGCTGGGAATTTCGGGAGGGATTTTGGGCCTCGGGATTTTGACGGTCGGGATATTGGGGCTCGGAGTTCGGATTCGGGGAATGATTTTTGGGGTTTCTGAGGGCATGCGGGAGGGATTGAGGCGGTCGGGACTGGCGGGTCGGAGGGGTTTGGGGTGTCCGAGTGGGTTTGGGGGTTGGGGGAAACAGTGAGGGGTTTGGGGATTCGGGGGGATTTCGGGGGCTCGGGGTTTCGGGATTCGGAGGTGATGTCGGGGTCTGAGGGATCGGGAGGTATGGAGGGCTCATGGGATCTTGGGGGGTAGGTCGGATGTATTTAAGGGGTGGGTTTGGGGGTCAGGAGGGATTTGGGGGGTCGGGATTTGATGAGGTGCAGGAAGCTCCGGGGTCGGGAGCTGAGGGGTGGGGGATCGAAGGGCTCGGAGGGGAGATGGAGGGTCGGGATTTGGGGGTTTGGTATTTGCTGGGGTTTGGGGATTTGGGGTTTGGGTTTGGGAGTTTGGGATTTGGGGGCTTTGAGATTTTGGGGATGGAGTTTGAGGTTTGGGATGTTGGGGGGTGTGGAGGGTTTGGGGATTTGGGAGTTTGGGGATTTGGGGATTGGGGTGTGAGGAGTTGGGGGATTTGGGAGTTTGAGGTTTGTGAGATTTGGGAGTTTGGGATTTGGAGGATTTGGGGATTTTGGGGGGGTTGAGGATTTGGGATTGGAGGTTGGAGGGTAGTGGAGGTTTTGGGGTTCTGGAGGATTGGGGGTTGTGAGTGGTGTTTGGGGTTTGGAGATTTGGGGGTTTGGGATTTGGGGGGTTTGGGGGTGTGGAGGGTTTGGATTTGGGGGTCTGGGGGTTGTGAGGGTTCGGAGGGGTTTGGAGATTTGGGGGTTTGGGTGGATTTGGGGAAGGGCTCGGGCCGGCTGGGCGCCTCACCGCGAGAAAGTTTTCGATGGCTTTCATGGCCCACTCTCGTCGGAGGCAGTCGCACAAAGGCATAGCCAGGACTGACGAGGAACTGACCGCTGAAGGAGATCTGGTGCTCGGCGAACACTATTCTCCAGCTCCGGCACCCGCGTGACGCCTCGGGCAGAGTTCCGATTGTACAGCATTGTTCCATGGCTCCCGGCCCGGGTGCTTCGGGCGCGCTCGGGGTTGGCTCTCGGCCGCGCTGCCGGCGCGGCGGGCGCTCCGACGCGCCCCCGAGCTTGTCGCCCGGCTTTCATCTTCACCCCTCTGTTTCCTTTTTTTTTTTCCCTTGTTTGTTGTTTTTTTCGGGTTTTTTTTTTATTTTCCCCCTTCTGCTCCCGAGCGATTTCGGTGCCGTTGGGGAGGGGGGCGGCGGCCGCTGGAGGAGGAGGAGGAGGGAGGAGGAGGAGGAAGGAGAGGAGGGCAGGGGCGGCCCCGGCCGGGCAAGGGCGGTGGCGCCGGTGGCTGCGGGGCCCCTCCGAGGCGGCCCCGAGCGGCCCCGGAGCGGCACCGGACACCGGGAGGGGGGCGGCAGGGGGGCGGCAGGTGGGGGGAAAAGGGAAGAGAGCGAATGTTGGAAATGTTTGCGGGAGGAAGCGCACGTGGGTGAGGGAGGGGGCTGGCCGGGGGGAGGGGGCGGCCCGCCGCGCCGCCTCATTCACTTTAATTAATTATTTATTCCTTTTAATTATTTATTTAATTCATTTATTTATTCATTCATGTCATTTACTTTTTTTTGAATCCGTTCCGAAATCGGGATGAATGAAGGAGGGGGGCGCGCCCGCAACGCCCCCTCCAACCCCACCAGGGGTTCTCGCTCCATCTGCTGCGCCCCGCCCCAAACGCGCCGCGCTGCCCGCCCCCCCTTCGCCGCCCCCCGCCCCCTCCCCCTTTCGCGCCCCTCCCTCCCCACTCGGAGCCTCAATGGGCTTTTTTCTGGGTAAAAAAAAAAACTCGGGCATCAAAGGGGCCGGGAGCGCCGCTGGCGCCAGCCCCGCGGCTGGGCGGGGGTTCCGCGCCGGGCTCGCCCTCCGCGACCCGGGGCTGCCGGACACCCGGGCGGGCTCCGGGGCGGCAACAAAGGGGGACCCCCACCCCGCCCCCGCTGCTTTTCGGGAGAGTTTTTTATTTTTAGGTCGGAGCTGGGTTGAAAATAGACGCGAGCCCAGCCCCCGCCCACCCCCCCAAAACCGACACCCCCGAGCCCCGGGCACCGGGGCACCGGGGCTGGGGCTCGGGGGGCACCGGGGGCCACCGGGGGCTGGCTGGGGGCTCCGGGGGCTCGGGGGGCACCGGGGCTGGGGGCAAACGGGGGCACCGGGGTTGGGCTGGGGGCACTGGGGGCACCGGGGCTTGGGCTGGGGCTCGGGGGGTCACCCGGGGGCTCGGGGGGCAACCGGGTTGGGGGCTCGGGGGGCACCGGGGGCCGGACTGGGGCCCGTGGGGGGGCTGGGTGGGGGCTCCGGGGCTCCGGGCCGGCTGGGGGCTCGGGGGTTTCGGGGGCCTCCGGGACACCGGGGTCGAGCTGGGGTTTCCGGGGGGCACGGGGCGGACTGGGGGCACCGGGCTGGGCTGGGGGCTCCGGGGGCTCCGGGGCTGGGGTCTGCGGGGGCTCCCGCGGCCTTTCTGGGACAACCGGGGTCGAGCTGGGGTTTTCCGGGGGCACCGGGACACGGGGGCTGGGCAGGGGGGTCGGGGTTTTCCGGGGCGACCGGAGCTTTGGGGGTTATCGGGAGGGCTCGGGGGGTTCTTGGGAGCTCGGGGGCCTCGGGGGGGCACCGGGAGGCTTTTGGGGGGAACTCCTGGAATATGCGGGTGGCACCGGGGGACTCGGGGAGATCTTGGAAGCTTCCAGGGGGATATCCGGGCTTTGGGGGGCTCTGAGGGCTTCCGGTGGCAACCGGGCTTTGGGGGGTTTTTTGGGGTTTTGGGGGTTTTTGGGGGTCTCCTGTGGCGAGCTCCCCCGGTACCCCTGAGGCGGGAAGCGGCCCCCGCGCTGTAATTAACTCTTAACGAGGCAGAGCTTAATGAGCGCGCCTCTTAATGAGAGCGGCCCGCCCCGCCCCGGGCCCGGCCGCGCTGCAGCGACGGGAGCGGGAAAATCCGGGAAATCCTGGAAAATGGGGGGTAAAAATACTGAAAAAAATTTTGGGAAAACTCCTGAATAAATGAGGAAAAAATCCTGAAAAATTTTTGGGGAAAACTCCTGAAAAATTAGGAAAAATGACCTGAAAATTTTGGGAAGAAAACTCCTGAAAAATGGGGAAAAAATCTTAAAAAAATAGGAAAAAAATTGAAAATGGGGGGGAAAATCCCTGGAAAATGGGGGAAAATCCTGGAAATGGGGGGGGGGGGGAAACTGCCTGGAAAAATTTTGGGGAAAACTCTTGAAAAATGGGGGAAAAAAAATCTTAAAAAAATAGGAAAAAAAACTATTGAAAAATGGGGGAAAATCCTGGAAAATGGGGGGGGAATCATTGATAAATGGGGGAAAAAGAAACCCTGAAAAATCTTGGGGAAACATCCCCTGAAAAATGGGGAAAAAATCTTAAAAATAGGGAAAAAAATTGGAAAAAAATGGGGGGGGAAATCCTGGAAAAATGGGGGGAAAAAATCCGAAAATTTTGGGGAAAACTCCTGAAAAATGGGGGGAAAAAATCTTAAAAAATAGGAAAAAAAATCCCTGGAAAATGGAGGGGTAATATTTAAAAAATGGGGGGAGAATCTTTAATAAATAGGGGGGAAAAAATCTAAAATAAATTGAAAAAAAAATTAAAAAATGTGGAAAAATTCTTTAAAAATGTAGGGAAAAAAAATCCTAAAACCTATGAGGGAAAAAAATCTTAATAAAATGTGGAAAAATGCGGAAAAAATGTAGAAAAAATTCCTAAAAACTGTGGAAAAAATCCGAAAAAATGTAAGAAAAAAATACTAAAAAAATGTAGAAAAATTCCTAAAAATTGTCGAAAAATTCCCTAAAAAAATGTGGGAAAATTGCCAAGTTGCCATGAAAGATTGAGGCTGGGGTCAGCTGGTTTTCTGTGCCCACCCCCCAACAAAATCCGTGAGGATTTTGGGATTCCCCTCAGTGCTGGCCCCGTGGGAACCAGCTGGGTTTCCAGGGGCAATTCCTTTTATTTAATTTTATTTTATTTTTATTTATTTATTTTATTTTATTTTATTTTATTTTATTTTTATTTTATTTTTTATTGGTGATTTTTTAAAAAAATTTCTATTTTATTTATGCTTCATTTTGGGATTTAATTGGTGATTTTATTTTTATTTTAATTTTATTTTTATTTTTGATTTTATGGTGATTTTTTTTTTTATCTATTTTATATTATCTTCATTCTTGGATTTATTGGTGATTTTATTTATTTTATTTTATTTTTTATTTTAATTGGTGATTTTTTAATCTATTTTATATTATCCTCTTCATTTTGGGATTTATTGGTGATTTTATTTTATTTTATTTTATTTTAATTTATTTAATTTTTATTTTATTTATTTTAATTTTATTTTATTTTATTTTATTTTATTTTATTTATTTTTATTTTATTTTAATTTCCCCGGCTAAGGGAAGAAATTCAATGCCCAATAAATCAATTTTTCTGTCATTCGGGACAGCCCAAAAATGACTTTTTAACCTCAAAAAAAGACCGCAGCCGCGCCCCCTCGATCCCGCTCCAAGGAAAATTCATCCAAGGAATCCCGAAAATCCCCGGGATTTGTGGAAAATCCTCGGCTCGCCACCTCCCGCCCAGCCGGGCTGGAATCCCGGGAATTTTTGGGTTTAATTCTGGAAATTCGGGATCCGCAGCGCTCCAAGCATCCCAGGTTACCTGGGAATTCCAAGGTGGTGGGGAAATTCCGCGGATGAAAAAATTAAATTTAAAAAAATCAAAATTCAAGTAAAAATCCTCCAATAATTCAAATTAAAAAACCCCTGCACAATTTCCAATTTAAAAACCCTCAAAATTAAATTTATTAAAAAATCAAATTCAAGTAAAAATCCCTCAAAATTCAAATTAAAAATCCTCAAAATTTCAATTAAAAAAAATCAAAGTTCAAGTAAAAAATCCTCAAAAATTCAAATTAAAAAACCCCTCAAAATTCAGAATATAAACCTCCTCAAAATTCCAAATTTAAAACCCCTCAAAATTCAAAATTAAAAATCCTCAAAATTCAAATTTAACACCTCTGAAAATTCAATTTAAAAAAATCCAAAATTCAAATTAAAACCCCTCAAATTCAGATTTTAAAAAAAATCAAATTCAATTAAACAAAATCTCAAAATTCAAATGAAACAACTTGACATTCAAATTAGAAAAAACTTAAAACTTGAAAATCAACGCCTCAAAATTGAAATAAAACCCTCCAAAATTCAATTAAAAAAAACCGCAAAATTCAATAAAAACCTACAAAATTCAATTTAAAACTACAAAATTCAATGAAATTGTCTTTTCCCAATTAATCGTGGGGGCTCCCCAACAATCCAGAGGGGAGATAAAAAAAATCATTCGCCACCTGGATTTTGGGGGGATTGGGGATTTTGCTGGATTGAGGAGCAGCAAAGCTGAGAAAATGAGGGGGCGGAAAAAATCCCGCAAAAAATGGGGGAAAAAAATCTCAAAAATGGGAAAAAAAAATTCGCCCAAAATTGGGGGAAGAAACAATCCAAAATGGGGGAAAAATAGCGGCAAATGAAGGGGGGAGGAAATTCATAAAAAAAATTCAAAAAAAATTCAAAATGGGGGGGAAAAATACCAAAATGGGGAAAAACCCAAAAAAGGGGGGAAAAAATAAAAAAAAAATTGAAGAGGGGGAAGGAAAAAAAAAAAAAAAAAACTCAAAAAAGTGAAAAAACCTCGACAAAAATGGGGGAAAAATCTAACAAAAAAAGGGAATTTTTAATTTTTTCTCCCCCAGAAACTCCAAGAGGTTTTTGGCGGCCGCTTGGAAATCCTGAAGGGAAAAATTCCCCTGGAATGGGGATTGATTCAAAAAAATGGGGAATTTCTGCCGTTTTCCTGAGGTTTTGGTGAGGAAAAAAAATAATTAAAAATTCAAATTAGGGAAGGAAGGGAGGGAGGATCCATCCCTGAACCCCCGGGGTCCTTCGAATCCTGTTTTTTCCCGATTTCCTTTGGAAATCCGGATTCCCTGGGGTTTCCTCCGGGATCTGCCCGAGCATTCCCGAATTCCCTCGGATTTCCGGAATTCAGCCCGCGCTTTGGGTTTCCGGGATGGAGATCCGGGGCTTGGGACTTTGCAGGCGGGATTTGGGGATTTTCCCTGCTTTTCTGGGAATCACTGGGAATTCTCTGGGAATTGCTTGGGAATACCCAGACAGGAAGCCTGGGGTTTGTAGCAGGATTTGGGACACTTCCTGCTTTTCTGGGAATTTCCTGGAATTTCTGGGATTCTTTTGGGATTCCCAGACAGGAAAGCCGGGGTTTTGCACCAGGATTTGGGGATTTTTCCTGCTTTTCTGGGAATTCCGGGGTTCCAGGAAGGGATTTGCACCAAGGATTTTTGGACAATTCCCATTTTGCTGGGAATTCTAGGGATTCCAGGAAGGGGCCGGGTTTGCACCGGGATTTGGGATTTTTCCCTGCTTTTCTGGGAATTCCTGAGAAACTTTCTGGGATTCATGGGAAGGAGCCGGGTTTGTAAGGCAGGATTTGGGACCAATTCCCATTTTTTCTGGGAATTTCTAGAATTTCTTGGGAATTGCCCAGACAGGAGCCGGGGTTTGAAGCCAAGATTTGGGATTTTTTCCCTGCTTTTCTGGGAATTCCTGAGAATTCTTGGATTCCGCGGAAGTGGCCGGGGTTTGCAACGCAGGATTTGGATTTTTCCTGCTTTTTTGGGAATTCCTGGGGTTCCCAGGAAGGGATTTGCACCAGGATTTGGGACAATTCCCGCTTTTCTGGGAATTCCTGGGGTTCCCAGGAAGGGATTTGCACCGGGATTTTGGACAATTCCCACTTTGCTGGGAATTCCTGGGATTCCTGGGAAGGGATAAGGTTTGCATCAGGATTTGGGATTTTTCCCTGCTTTTCTGGGAATTCCTGGGAATTCCTGGGAATCCCGGGAAGGAGCCGGGGTTTGTAGCAGGATTTGGGACAATTCCTGCTTTTCTGGGAATTCCTTGGAATTTCTGGGATTCCCGGGAAGGGACGAGGTTTGCACTGGGATTTGGGACAATTCCCGCTTTTCTGGGAATTCCTGGGAATTTCTGGGATTCCCAGACAGGAGCCGGGGTTTGTAGCAGGATTTGGGACAATTCCCGCTTTTCTGGGAATTTCTGGGAATTCTTGGGATTCCCAGACAGGAGCCGGGGTTTCCACCCAGATTTGGGATTTTTCCTGCTTTTCTGGGAATTCCTGAGAATTCCTGGGATTCCCGGGAAGGGACAAGGTTTGCATCAGGATTTGGGACAATTCCCGCTTTTCTGGGAATTTCTAGGAATTCTTGGGATTCCCAGACAGGAGCCGGGGTTTGCACCGGGATTTGGGATTTTTCCCTGCTTTTCTGGGAATTCCTGGGAATTTCTGGGATTCCCAGACAGGAGCCGGGGTTTGCACCAGGATTTGGGATTTTTCCCTGCTTTTCTGGGAATTCCTGGGAATTTCTGGGAATTCTTGGGATTCCCAGACAGGAGCCGGGGTTTGTAGCAGGATTTGGGACAATTCCCATTTTTCTGGGAATTTCTAGGAATTTCTTGGGATTCCCAGACCGGAGCCAGGGTTTCCACCGGGATTTGGGATTTTTCCCTGCTTTTCTGAGAATTCCTGAGAATTCCTGGGATTCCCGGGAAGGGACGAGGTTTGCACCAGGATTTGGGACCATTCCCGCTTTTCTGGGAATTTCTGGGAATTCTTGGGATTCCCAGACAGGACCCGGGGTTTGCACCGGGATTTGGGACAATTCCCGCTTTTCTGTGGATTCCCGGGATTCCCCCCGCGCACATCTGGCGCTCAGCCCCGCCTCTCTCCGTTCCAGATGTTCCGGGATCGCCGGGATCACCGGGAATTGCTCTCACCTCATTAATTCCCCCCTAATGAGGGGGAAAATCGGGAATATTGCCCCGCAGCGATCCCACCCACGGCATTATCGCCCCCGGAGCACGCACCGTG
>NDFG01000088.1:213685-226714 GCA_002167245.1 Sporophila hypoxantha
CATGTTTTCCCAGTATTCCCAGTATAATCCCAGTACAATCCCAGTTTATCCCACCTCAGCCAGCTGCAGCACCACCGTGTGGTCCATTCCCAATCCCAGCATTCCCAGTACAATCCCAGTACAATCCCAGTTCCCCACCTCAGCCAGCTGCAGCACCACCGTGTGGTCCATGCCCAGCCATTCCCAGTACAATCCCAGTATTCCCAGTTTATCCCACCTCAGCCAGCTGCAGCACCACGGTGTGCTCCATGCCCAGCCATTCCCAGTATTCCCAGTACAATCCCAGTTTCCCACCTCGGCCAGCTGCAGCACCATGGTGTGGTCCATGTTCTCCCATTCCCATTCCCAGTATAATCCCAGTATAATCCCAGTATAATCCCAGTTCCCCACCTCTGCCAGCTGCAGCACCACGGTGTGCTCCATGTTTTCCCAGTATAATCCCAGTATTCCCAGTTTATCCCACCTCGGCCAGCTGCAGCACCACGGTGTGGTCCATTCCCAATCCCAGCACTCCCAGTATTCCCAGTATTCCCAGTCTCCCACCTCGGCCAGCTGCAGCACCACTGTGTGCTCCATGCCCAGCCATTCCCATTCCCATTCCCAATCCCAGCACTCCCAGTATAATCCCAGTACAATCCCAGTTTATCCCACCTCGGCCAGCTGCAGCACCACAGTGTGGTCCATGCCCAGCCATTCCCAATCCCATTCCCAGTATAATCCCAGTATAATCCCAGTACAATCCCAGTTCCCCACCTCTGCCAGCTGCAGCACCACGGTGTGCTCCATGCCCAGCCATTCCCAATCCCAATCCCAATCCCAATCCCAGTAATCCCAGTATTCCCAGTACATTCCCACCTCGGCCAGCTGCAGCACCACCGTGTGCTCCATGTTCTCCCATTCCCATTCCCAGTATAATCCCAGTATAATCCCAGTATAATCCCAGTTCCCCACCTCGGCCAGCTGCAGCACCACGGTGTGCTCCATGCCCAGCCATTCCCATTCCCATTCCCAGTATAATCCCAGTATTCCCAGTTTATCCCCACCTCAGCCAGCTGCAGCACCACGGTGTGCTCCATGCCCAGCCATTCCCAATCCCAATCCCAATCCCAGTATAATCCCAGTACAATCCCAGTACATCCCCACCTCGGCCAGCTGCAGCACCACCGTGTGCTCCATGTTCTCCCATTCCCATTCCCAGTATAATCCCAGTATAATCCCAGTATATTCCCAGTATAATCCCAGTATAATCCCAGTACAATCCCAGTTTATCCCACCTCGGCCAGCTGCAGCACCACGGTGTGGTCCATGCCCAGCCATTCCCAGTATTCCCAGTTCCCCACCTCAGCCAGCTGCAGCACCACGGTGTGCTCCATGCCCAGCCATTCCCAATCCCATTCCCAATCCCATTCCCAGTACAATCCCAGTACAATCCCAGTTCCCCACCTCTGCCAGCTGCAGCACCACGGTGTGGTCCATGCTCAGCCATTCCCAGTATTCCCAGTATTCCCAGTACATCCCCACCTCAGCCAGCTGCAGCACCACGGTGTGGTCCATGTTCAGCCATTCCCAATCCCAGTATTCCCAGTATTCCCAGTTTATCCCACCTCTGCCAGCTGCAGCACCACGGTGTGGTCCATGCTCAGCTCGGCCGGCACCGACTGCACCAGCGCGGTTCCGCCCACGGGGATGATCCCGAAGCCGCTGCCCAGCACCTTCAGCTTCCTGATGGCGCGCAGCAGATCGTCCCTGGGGAACACACACCCCAGGGGCTCCCCAGGCCGCCCCGAGCCGGGAACGCCCCCAAAAACGGGAATTGCTCCCATCCAATTCGGGATGAGATTCGGGGATTTGGTGTCTGCGCGGCACCGGGGGCTCGGCCCAAAAATGGGAGGTTTGTGCTGGAAATCTGAAATTGTGTTGGATTGGTGTGCCCTGCCTCAGCCCAAAAATGAGAGGTTTGTGTTGGAAATCTGGAAATTGTGTTGGGATTGGTGTGGCCCTGCCTCAGCCCCAAAAATGGAGGTTTTGTGCTGGAAATCTGGAAATTGTGTTGGGATTGGTGTGGCCCTGGCTCAGCTCCGGGGGGAAATGCTCACGGGGTTGGGGTTGTGGGAAAAAATCACCCTGGGTTGGATTGTGGGAAAAAAATCCTTCCAGGGTTGGATTTTTAGGGGGAAATCTTCCTGGTTTTTAGGGGAAAAATTTCCTCCTGGGGTGGATTTGTGGGGAAAATCCTCCTGGGTGTTTTTTAGGGAAAAATCATCCTGGGTTTGGATTTGTGGGAAAAAATCGTGCCTGGGTTGATTTTTTAGGTGAAAACCCGTCCCAGGCCACGGGATCCCTGTTGTGCCCAGGGGTTCCCGAGGGGTTCCGCGGGATTTTGGGGGATTCCCAAGGGATTTTGGGGGTTTTGGGGAATCCCCAGCCCGCACTCAACGCGCTGATGTCTGCGCGAACTTCCGCGCGGCCTTGAGCATCCTGCTGCTGCAGCTCCTCCAGCGTGATCAGCCCTGCAGCAGGCGGGGTTTCAGGGGCTTTTTGGGGAACTTTTGGGATTTTTTTTATTTTATAGAGGGTTTTTTAGGGATTTTTGGGGTTTTTTGGGGATTTTTTGGGATTTTTTTTGATTTTTGGGGGAATTTTTTTTTGGGGGGGATTTTTTTTTATTTTTTTGGGGGGAAATTGTTTTGGATTTTTTGGAGTTTTTTTAATTATTTTTTGGGCATTTTTTTGGATTTTTTGGGATTTTTTTTGGGATTTTTTTTTTTGGGGGGAATTTTTCTGGGGGAATTTTTTTGGATTTTTTGGGGATTTTTTTGGGGGGGGATTTTTTTTATTTTTGGGGGATTTTTTTTTACTTTTTGGGGGTATTTTTGGGATTTTTTTTGGATTTTTTAGATATTTTTTTGATTTTTTGGGGATTTTTTAGGGATTTTTTTTTGGCATTTTCGTGGGACTGATGGGGTTTACTGGATCCTTATGGGATTGATGAGGTTTGTGGGATTTTTATGAGGTGTTGATGGGGTTCAGGCCCCGTTCCCGGTGTGAATTGCCCTTTTTGGGATGAAGAACGGCCGGGAACCCTCGGGTTGCTCCCTGCTCCCACGGAGGGATGGGGTTGGGAAGGGATCCCTGGGATCAGGGGATCTCTGGGGCCAGGGATGATGGATCTCTGGGGTCAGTGGGTCCCTGGGATTAGGATAGATGGATCTCTGGGATCGGGGCAGATGGATCTCTGGATCAGTGATGGATCCCTGGCTCAGTGGCTCCCTGGATCAGTGGGTCCCTGGGATCAGGATATATGGATCTCTGGGATCAGGGACGGATCCCCGGCTCAGTAGCTCCCTGGGATTAGGATAGATGGATCCCTGGGATCAGGGCAGATGGATCCGTGGCTCAGGGATGGATCCCTGGGATCAGGGCAGATGGATCTCTGGGGTCAGTGGGTTCCTGGGATTAGGATAGATGGATCCCTGGGATCAGGGATGGATCTGTGGGATCGGGGCAGATGGATCCCTGGGATCAGGGCAGGATCCCCGCTCGGTGGCTCCCTGGATCAGTGGATCCCTGGGATTAGGATAGATGGATCCCTGGCTCAGTGGATCCCTGGCTGAGGGATGGATCTCTGGCTCAGGGACGGATCCCCGCTCGGTGGCTCCCTGGGATTAGGATAGATGGATCCCTGGGATCAGGGCAGATGGATCCCTGGCTCAGGGCAGGATCCCCGCTCGGCGGTTCCCTGGATCAGTGGGTCCCTGGGATCAGGGCAGATGGATCCCTGGCTCAGGGACGGATCTCTGGGCTCAGGGATGGATCCCTGGAATCAGGGCAGATGGATCTCTGGGATCAGGGCAGATGGATCCCTGGCTCAGGGACGGATCCCTGGAATCAGGGCAGATGGATCTCTGGGATCAGGGCAGATGGATCCCTGGCTCAGGGACGGATCCCGGCTCGGCGGCTCCCTGGCTCAGTGGATCCCTGGCTCAGGAATGGATCCCTGGCTCAGGGATGGATCCCTGGGATTAGGATAGATGGATCCCTGGCTCAGGGATGGATCCCTGGCTCAGTGGATCCCTGGGATTAGGATAGATGGATCCCTGGCTCAGGGATGGATCCCTGGCTCAGTGGATCCCTGGCTCAGGGATGGATCCCTGGACTCAGGGATGGACTGGCTGCAGTGGATCCTGGCTCAGTGGACCTGGATCAGTGGATCCCTGGCTTCAGGGCAGATGGATCCCTGGCTAGTGGCAGGATCCCCGCCCGTGCCTCCCACCCTGCCCCGTGCCGACCATCCGTGCGGTGCCGCGCGCCAAAGCACACCTCGATGTAATCTGCACGCCCCAGCTCGTAGTAAAAATCCTCCGACCGCCAGAGCACCTCGGCCCAGAAGCCCTTCCCGGCTGGGGGCAAGGGACAGAGCTCAAGCCGGGAACCTCACCCGCATGGGGGTCTTGCCTCCGCACTGTCCCCCCATTCCCCCCATTATCCCCTCCTTGTCCCCTGTTATCCCCGTCTTGTCCCCCTGCTGTCCCCCTGCTGTCCCCCATCCCTGCCCATCATCCACCACTGGTCCCCATTATCCCGCCTGCTGTCCCCGCCATTATCCCCCATTGCCCCCCATGTATCCCCCCACTGTCCCCCTGCTGTCCCCCCATTTCCCCCCCCATATCCCCTCCTGTTCCCCTGTTATCGCCTCTCTTGTCCCCCCATTATCCCCCTGCTGTCCCCCCATACCTCCTCCATTGCCTCCCGCATTTATTCCCCCCTGCTGTCTCGGCCGTGTTCACCCTGCTCTGCCCCCCCGTCCCCCCACTGCCTGCTACCCCCATTGTCCCCCCCTCATTGTCCCCTCCATGTCCCCCAATATTCCCCCCATTCTCCTCCTGTTTCCCCTCATTCTCCCCCTGCATCTCCCTCACTGTCCCCCTGTCTATCCCCCTGTCCCCCTTCCCCCTGTTCCCTGTCGCCCCCATCTATCTCCCTTCCATCCCCCTGTCTGTTGCCGCCGTCTGTCTGTCCCCGTGCTATCCCCCGTCTGTCTGTCCCCCTGTCCCGTCTGTCCCGTCCGTTGTCGGCGCTCACAGGCCAGCGGTCGAATCAGCCGATGGCGGCGCACATGTGCTGGAACTGCACGCCGGAACTCGGCTGTCGCCGGATCCTCCTGCTTGTGCTTGCTGGCAAAAGGCTGCAGGTGCGTGCGGAACCGTCTCCAGCTGCCTTGAACATCTGCGACAACAGACTAGACAGACAGACAGACAGACCATGGACATGGGGCTTGGACATGGGAAACAGGCTGGGAACACAGCAAATGTGGGCTGTGCCGGCTGGCAAAGGCGCCTGCAGGTGGTCTGAAAGGTGTCCAGCTGCTTGGACATCGTGCGACAGACAGACCCAGACAGACCAGACATGGGACATCGGGCTGGGACATATGGGAACAGGCTGGACACAGGACATCGGGGACACAGGCAATGCAAATGGGCGTGTGCTGTCGGCAAAGGCATGGCAGGTGCGTGCGGAACGTTTCCCAGCTGCTTGGACAGTTCTGGGACAGCAGACAGAGAGACAGAAGCAGACATGGGATCAAGGATGGGACAACGGGGACAGCGGGAATGGGAAGGCAGGAAATGAGAACGGGAAGGCATGGACTGGGACTTGGGATATCCACGCGTGGAATGGTGAAACGGGCTGGGATGGAGGGCAGGGCCAGGGATGTGGACAGACAGACAGAGCAGGGAAGACAGACTAGGGACATGACAGACAAGACTAGGGCACACGACAGACCAGGGATGGGACCTGACAGAACCAGGGACGACAGACAGGGGTGGGCAAACAGACAGACACGAACAGTGGATGGGACAGACTAGACAGGGAAGACAGACAGGGACATGACAGACAGGGGACAGACAGGACAGGCGAACAGAACAGACAGGGACAGACGAGTACAGGTGAAGGGATGGGGACAGAACACACGAGACAGGGATGGGACAGACAGACAGGGACAAGACAGGGCCAGGGGATTGGTACAGACAGACAGGTGAGAGTACCAGACAGGGACAGACAGACAGGACAGACAGACATGACCAGGGACGGACAACAGATCAGGACAGACAGGACAGAGACAGGGGGGGAATTCGCACTGGGCAGCTGATCCTCACCAGGAACCGTGCCCGCTGCCTTGTACTTTGCCTGCGGGAGAGAGCGTGAAGGCACGGCCGGAACCTGGACAGCCTGAACCCCGGGACATTGCCCGAACCAGGAACAGCCTGGAACCGGGACAGCCTGAAGCCGGGACCATGCCTGACCCGTGGACAGCCTGGAACCGGGACAGCCTGACCTGCGGGACATGCCGCGGAACGGGCCAGCCTGAACCCGGGACAGCCTGGAACCGGGACAGGCCCTGACCCCGGGACAGCCTGAAACCCGTGGATCAGCCCGGAACGCGGACACGCCTGACCCGGGAACAGCCTGGAACGGACAGCCCCGAGACCAGGGACAGCCTACTGCCGGACAGCCTGGAACCGGGACAGCCTCGAAACCGGGAAGCGCCGAACCGGGACAGGCCCGACCGGAACAGCCTGGAACCCGGGAGACAGCCTGACGGGACAGCTCTGACCTCGGGATTAGGCCGGAACCGGGACTAGCCTGAACCCGGACAGGGCCTGACCCGGGACAGCCTGCCCCGGTAATGCCCGGAACAACAGGGACAGGCTGACCGGACATGCCGAACCGGGACAAGCCTGAACCCGGAGACAGGTCCTGACCCGGGACAGCCGAGACGGGACAGCCTGTACGCCGGACAGCCCTGAAACCTGGAACAGCCTGACCCGGGACAGCCCTGAACCTGGGACAGTGCCCCGACCCAGGACAGCCGTGACCCGGGACATGCCTGACCCGGACAGCTCGTGACCCGGTGAACAAGCCCGAACCTGGGACATGCGTCCGAACCGGACAGCCCTGAACCTGGGACAATCCAAGCCAGAGGGCCCGCAACCGGCACCGTCCCCGTGCGGGAGTCTTCTCCCTGTGGCGAATCTGCCGGGTCCCGTCACAGCTCCCCAACCCCCCCGACCAAGCCGCGACCCCTCCGGGCCCCGCCGCGCCCCGGTGCCCCGGTGTGTCCCGTGTGCCCCGCTCTGTCCCGTGTCCCCCGCTCTGTCCCGTGTCCCGCCCCCTGTCCCGTGTCCCCCGCTCTGCCCCGTGTCCCGCTCCCTGCCCCGTGTCCCCCGCTCTGCCCCCTGTCCCATGTCCCCTATCCCGGTAACCTCGGTCAGTTTCCTCCTGGCGATCGCCCCCGCCCCCACCCCCCGCCGGTGCATCCCGGCCCCGCCGCCGCCGCCGCCGCCGCGGACACGTCATCGGGCGCGACGCGGAAACGTCATCGGGCGCGACGCGGTACGTCATCGAGCGCGACGCGCCCCGTGACGTCATGGAGGGGCGCCGCGCGCAGGAAGGGCTCCGCCCCCCTCGGGCAAGATGGCGGAGCCGCCAGGAGGGAAAGGGTTAAAGGGTTAAAGGGTTAAAGGGTTAAAGGGTTAAAGGGTTAAAGGGTTAAATGGCATTGTTATTATGTTTAATTTTTCACTTTTTATTATTTTGTTAGTGTTATTCTTATTCTTATTATTAATAGTGCTATTACTACTATTATTATTATTATTATTAATGTTGTTATTATGATGATTATTTGCGTATATATAATTATATTACATTGTATTCCATTGTTTTCACGCCATTGTTGTTATTTTGATTATTTAAATTGGGATTTCCCAGCCCCGCTGCCGCTGCCGCGTTTGTCCGGGAACGGCTCGGCTCGGCCGGCAGGGGGGGACAGACAGACAGACAGACACCGGGACAGACAGACAGACAGACAGACAGACAGACACCGGGACAGACAGACAGACAGACAGACAGACACTGGGACAGACAGACAGACAGACAGACAGACAGACAGACAGACACCGGGAACGGGACAGACAGACAGACACCAGGACAGACAGACAGACAGACAGACAGACACCGGGAATGGGACAGAGAGACAGACAGACAGACAGTGGGACAGACAGACAGACAGCAGGGAACGGGACAGACAGACAGCGGGACAGACAGTCAGACACTGGGGAACGGGACAGACAGACAGACAGACAGCGGGACAGACAGACAGACACCAGAGACGGGACAGACAGACATATACTGAGAATTGGACAGGCGGACAGACACTGGGACAGGCAGACAGACAGACAGACAGACAGCGGGACAGACAGACAGACACCGGGACCGACGGATTTTCCCCCAATCCCAGCCCTAAAACCTGGATTTCACTCCATTTCATTTTAATGATTTATTTTAATTTATTTTAATTCCCCAAACCCTGGATTTCCCCCCAATCCCAGCCCTAAGACCTCGATTTAATTCCATTTGATTTGAATCATTAATATTAATTTATTTTAATTCCTTAAACCCTGGATTTCTTTCCCGATTCCAGCCCTAAAACCTGGATTTAATTCCATTTTAATAATTATTTACATTCATTTATTTTAACTCCCCAAACCCTGGATTTTCCCCAGTCCCAGCCCTAAACCCTCGATTTAATTCCATTTGATTTGAATCATTAATATTAATTTATTTTAATTCCTTAAACCCTGGATTTCTTTCCTGATTCCAGCCCTAAAACCTCTGTTTAATTCCATTTTATTTTAACAATTTCTATTAAATTATTTTCATTCCCCAAACCCTGGATTTTCCCCAATCCCAGCCCTAAACCTGGATTTATTTTAAGTCCATTTTATTTTAATAATTTAATTTATTTTAATTTATTTTAATTCCCCAAACCCTGGATTCCCCCCAATCCCAGCCCGGGAATTTGCCCCTTCCCCGTCTCTGCTCCTCCCCAATAATTCGGATTTTCCCTCCATTCATCATCCCAAGGAAAAAGCCACAAAAGCCCCAAAATCTGAATTTCCATCTCGGGGTGAAGGATTCGCTCCCGACGGGTTTGATCCAGGGGAACGCCCGGAGTGACAAACAGGGCAGCAAAATCCAATTTATTGTCAGGAAAATCCAATTAATTGGCAGCAAAATCCAATTTATTATCAGAAAATTCAATTTATTGTCAAAAAAATCCAATTTATTGTCAGGAAAATTCAATTTATTGTCAGGAAAATTCCATTTATTGTCAGGAAAATCCTTGGCGGGAGCTGCGGCCTTGGATCAGCGGCTGCAGACAAATCTGCTGCCAAAAATGAACTTTGGGGTCTTCTGGAAGTGTTTGGTACCGGGGGGAGAAAAAGTGGGGTTTATTTATTATTTTATTTCTATTTTTCTTTATTTTATTTTTATTTTTATTTATTTTATTTTTATTTTATATTTATTTTTATAATTTATTTGTATTTCTTTTATTTATTTCTATTTTAATTTTATGTATTTCTATTTACTATTTCTATTTCTAATTTATATTTATATTTATATTTATATTTATATTTATATTTATATTTATATTTATATTTATATTTATATTTATATTTATACATTTATATTTATGAACATTTGGGGTGGTCTGGAAGTTTTTGGTACTCGGGGGAGGAAAATTGGGGTTTATTTACTATTTTATTTTTATTTTTCTTTATTTTATTTTTATTTTTCTTTATTTTATTTTTATTTTATATTTATTTTATATTTATTTTTATAATTTATTTATATTTATTTTAATTATTTCTATTTTACTTTTATGTATTACTATTTATTATTTCTATTTCTTAACACTTATATTTATATTTATATTTTTATATATTTAAATGTATATGTATATGTATATGTATATGTATATGTATATGTATATGTATATGTATATGTATATAAATATAAATATAAATATAAATATAAATGAACATTTTGGGGTGTTCTTGAAGTGTTTAGTACCTGGGGGAGGAAAATTGAGGTTTATTTATTATTTTATTTTTATTGTTATTTATTTTATTTATATTTATTTTATTTATTTCTATTTTACTTCTATTTATTTCTATTATTTCTATTTATTCTTCATTTTTTGTTTATATTTATTTTAAAAATTTATTTATATTTTATATATTTCTTATTAATTTCCATTTCTTTTTCTATTTTATTTCTATTTTATTTCTGTTTATAATAAATCGGGACGAAATGGGATGGGAAAGGTCTGGGAATGATCCCAGAAGGAAAATTTTGAGTTTTTCCAAGCGGATCCCATTCCTTTCTTCTTGTCAGGAGGAAGAAAAAATTGAAAAAGAAAAGAAGAAGAAAACGAAAGCAAAATAATGAAATGAAATAATGAAATAATGGAATAATGAAATAATGAAAAAATGAAATAATGAAAAGATGAAAAAATTAAAAAATGAAATAATGGAATTATGAAATAGCAAAATAATGGAATAATGAAATTATGAAAAAATGAAATAATGGAATAATGGAATGATGAAATAATGAAATAATAATGAAATAATGAAATACTAATGAAATAATGGAATCATCCCGAGTTCGGGCGTGGGGTGGCGCTGAAAATCCCCAAAATCCTGAAACCCGCGGAGCCTTTGGGGCACTTTGGGCATTTTCTGGGCGCTTTGGGGGCGCTTCTGAGGCATTTTTAGGGCAGGATTGGGCCCAAGGAGGGCGGGATTGTCCCTGCGGTGTCCCGGGGGCTCCGAGGATTCCAAGGATTCCAGGGGTTCGGGGGCTCCGGGGCCTGCAGGGGATCCGAGGACACTCAAAAAGTGCCCCCAAAATGCCCCAAAAGTGCTCCAAAAGTGCTCCAAAAGTGCCCCAAAAGTGCTCAAAAAATACTCCAAAAATGCTCTAAAAATGCTCCAAAACTGCCCCAAAAATGCCCTAAAAGTGCTCAAAAAATGCCCCAAAAATGCTCCCAAAATGGCCCTAAAAATGCTCCAAAAGTGCCCCAAAATGCCCCTGAATTGCCCCAAAAGCGCTCCAAACATGCTCCAGAAACGCCCTAAAAATGCTCCAAAAATGCCCCAAAAATGCCTCGAAATGCTCCAAAAGTGCACCCAAAGTGCTCCAAAATTGCCCCAAAAGCGCTCCAAAAATGCCTCCAAAGTGCCCTAAAAATGCCCTAAAAGTGCTCAAAAAATGCCCCAAAATGCTCCAAAAATGCCCCAAAAGTGCGCCCAAAGTGCCCCAAAAGTGCCCCCAAAATGCTCCAGAAACGCCCTAAAAATGCTCCAAAATTGCCCTAAAAGCGCTCCAAAAATGCCCTACAAATGCTCAAAAAATGCCCCAAAATTGCCCTAAAAATGCTCCCAAAATGGCCCTAAAAGTGCTCCAAAAGCGCTCCAAAAATGCTCAAAAAATGCCCCGAAATTGCCCCCAAAGTGCCCTAAAAATGCTCCAAAAATTCCCTGAAAGTGCCCCGAAAGTGCTCAAATAATGCCCCAAAATGCTCCAAAAGTGCCCCAAAAATGCCCCAAAAGTGCCCCAAAAGTGCTCAAAAAATGCCCCAAAGTGTCTCAAAAGTGCCCCCAAAATGCTCCAAAAATGCCCCAAAATGCCCCAAAAGTGGCCCCAAAAATGCTCCAAAAGTCCTCCAAAAGTGCCTCCAAACACCCCCAAAGTGCCCTAAAAAAGCCCCGAAAGTGCCCCAAAAATACCCTAAAAGTGCCCCGAAAGTGGCCTCATAAATGCTCCAAAAGTGCCCCAAAATGCTCCAAAAATGCCCTAAAAATGCCCCAAAAGTGCCCCCAAAATGCCTCAAAATGCTCCAAAAGTGCCCCAAAAGTGCTCCAAAAATGCCCCCAAAGTGCCCCAAAAATGCCTCAAAAGTGCCCCCAAAATGCCTCAAAATGCCCCAAAATTGCCCTAAAAGCGCTCCAAAAATGCTCTAAAAATGCTCCAAATATGCCCCAAAAATGCCCCAAAAATTCCCTAAAAATGCTCCCAAAATGGCCCTAAAAGTGCTCCAAAAGTGCCCCAAAATTGTCCCAAAAATGGTCCAAAAGTGCCCTAAAAATGCCCCAAAATTGCTCCAAAAATGCCCCAAAAGTGCTCAAATAATGGCCCAAAATGCTCCAAAAGTGCCCTAAAAATGCTCCGAAAATGCCCCAAAATGCCACAAAAGTCCTCAAAAAATGCCCCAAAATGCCCTAAAAATGCTTCAAAATTGCCCTTGGATCTCCTTGGGCCCAATCCTGCCCAGTCTGGTTCCAATCCTGCCCAGTTTGGGGTCCAATCCTGCCCAGTTTGGGTCCCATCCTGCCCAGTTTGGGCCCAATCCTGCCCAGTTTGGGTCCAATCCTGCCCAGTCTGGGGTCCAATCCTGCCCAGTTTGGGTCCAATCCTGCCCAGTTTGGGTCCAATCCTGCCCAGTTTGGGTCCAATCCTGCCCAGTTTGGGCCCAATCCTGCCCAGTTTGGGTCCAATCCTGCCCAGTTTGGGCCCAATCCTGCCCAGTTTAGGGTCCAATCCTGCCCAGTCTGGGTCCAATCCTGCCCGGGCCCAATTCTGCCCAGTCTGGGTCCAATCCTGCCCAGTTTGGGGTCCAATCCTGCCCAGTTTAGGGTCCAATCCTGCCCAGTCTGGGTCCAATCCTGCCCTGCCCGGGCCCAATCCTGCCCAGTTTGGGCCCAATCCTGCCCAGTTTGGTCCCAATCCTGACCGGGCAGGGTTGGTCCCTTTAGATCCAAGGGCATTTTTGGGGCATTTTTAGGACATTTTTGGGGTATTTTTAGGACATTTTTGGGGTATTTTTGGAGCATTTTTGGGGCATTTTTTGAGCACTTTCGGGGCATTTTTGGGGCATTTTTGGGGCATTTTTTGAGCACTTTCGGACCATTTTTAGGGCATTTTTTGAGCACTTTCGGACCATTTTTAGGGCATTTTTTAAGCACTTTTGGGGCATTTTTAGGGCATTTTTTAAGCACTTTTGGGGCATTTTTAGGGCATTTTTTAAGCACTTTTGGGACACTTTGGAGCACGTTGGAGGCATTTTTGGAGCATTTTTAGAGCACTTTGGGGGCATTTTGGGGGCACTTTTGAGGCACTTTTGGGGCA
>NDFG01000088.1:255101-265728 GCA_002167245.1 Sporophila hypoxantha
ATTATTATTTCTTTTAATATTTATTTATTTATTTGTTGGGGTTTTTTTCCCCTAAAGATATATTTTAAATTATTATTTCTTTTAATATTTATTTAATTATTTGTTAGGGTTTTTCCTCTAAAGATATATTTAAATTATTATTTAATATTTATTTAATTATTTGTTGGGGTTTTTTCCTCTAAAGAATTATTTTTACTCATTAGTTATTTTAATATTTATTTAATTATTTGTTAGGGTTTTTCCTCTAAAGATATATTTAAATTATTATTTATTTTAATATTTATTTAATTAGCTCCTCCTCCCCTGGTTCCCCTCGATGTAAATCCATAAAATTCCCCCAAAATTGGGATTTATTCGGGATTTATTTTGGATTTATTCTGGATTTATTCAGGATTTATTTGGGGTTTATTCGGGATTTATTCAGGATTTATTAGGAGTTTATTCGGGATTTATTTGGGATTTATTCAGGATTTATTCAGGATTTATTCGGGATTTATTCGGGATTTATTCGGGATTTATTCAGAGTTTATTCAGGATTTATTTGGGATTTATTCAGGATTTATTTGGGGTTTATTTGGGATTTATTAGGGGTTTATTCTGGATTTGTTCAGGGTTTATTTGGGATTTATTCGGGATTATTCAGAGTTTATTCAGGATTTATTTGGGGTTTATTTGGGATTTATTTTGGATTTATTGGGAGTTTATTCTGGATTTATTCGGTATTTATTTGGCATTTAGTCAGGATTTATTTGGGATTTATTTGGGATTTATTTGGGATTTATTCAGGATTTATTCGGGATTTATTCGTGACTTATTCAGGATTATTCTGAGCTTATTCAGGCTTTATTTGGGATTTATTCAGGTTTTTTTTTTAATTTATTCGAGGTTTATTCTCTTTATCCAGTGAGAAAATCTCGCAGTGGGTTGGGAATGGCCTGAGGGATTTTTCCTTCCCTTTTCCCTTCCCTTCCCCAATTTCCCCCAATAATTTTTAATTTCCGGGATCGGGGTTCGGGTTTGGGGTTCGGGTTCGGGTTCGGGTTCGGGTTCGGGTTTGGGGTTCGGGTTCGGGTTTGGGGTTCGGGTTCGGGGTTCGGGTTCGGGTTCGGTTGGCAGTTTCGGGTTTGGGGTTCGGGTTTGGGGTTCGGTTCCGGGTTGGTTCGGGTTTGGGGTTGCGGGTTGGGGTTGGGTTCCGGGTTCCGGGGTTCGGGGTTCGGTTCCGGGTTTCGGGTTCGGGTTCGGGTTCGGGTTTTGGGGTTCGGTTCGGGTTCGGGGTTCGGGTTCCGGGTTCGGGTTCGGTTTGGGGTTCGGGTTTGGGGTTCGGGTTGGGGTTCGGTTTCGGGTTCGGGGTTGGGTTCGGGTTTCGGGTTCGGGTTTTGGGGTCGGGTTTGGGGTTGTTCGGGTTCGGGGTTCGGGTTCGGGTTCCGGGGTTTGGGTTGCGGGGTTTGGGGTTCGGGTTCCGGGTTTGGGGTTTCGGTTTGGGGTTCGGGTTTGGGGTTTGGGGTTCGGGTTTGGGGTTCGGGTTCGGGGTTCCGTTCCGGTTTGGGGTTCGGGTTTGGGGTTCGGGTTTGAGGTCGGTTTCCGGGTTTGGAGTTTCGGGTTTGGGGTTTCGGGGTTCGGGTTTGGGGTTCGGGGTTCGGGTTTGGGTTGGGTTTCGGGTAGTTGGGATTCGGGGTTCCGGTTGGGTTCCGGGTTCGGGTTCGGGTTTCGGGTTGGGGTTTCCGAGTTCCGTTCCGGTTCCGGTTCGGGTTTGGGTTCGGGTTCGGGTCGGAGTTCAGGTTCGGTTTCCGGTTCGGGTATTCGGGTTCGGGTTTGGGTTCGGGTTCGGGTTTGGGTTTCGGATTCTGGTTTGGGTTCGGGTTCGGGTTCGGTTCGGGTTTGGGGTTCGGTTGGGGTTCGGGTTCGGGGTTCGGGTTGTGGGTTTGGGTTCGGAGTGGGTTCCGTTTCCGGTTCCGGGTTCGGGTTGCGGGTATCGGCTTGGTTTGTGGTTCGGGTCGGGTTCGGGTTGGTGGTTTGGTCGGTTCCGGTTTCCGGGTCGGTTCCGGTTCTGTTCCGGTTCCGGTTCCGGTTCCGGTTCCGGTTCCGGTTCTGCTCCAGCCCCGGTTCCATTCCCGCTCCCCCGCGGGATCCCGGGGCTCAGGAGGAGCCGATGCCGTTTGTGGCCCCAATCGCACAGAAATCACCCCAAAAACTGCCCCGAGCCCGGCAGCCGCCCCAAAACACCGGGGGGCACCCCAAAACACCGGGGGGCTCCCCAAAAAATCCTGGGACACCCCAAAGCTCTGTGGGATCACCCTAAAACACCCCGGGACTCCCCAAAACACCGGGGGGCACCCCAAAGCTGTGGGAACACCCCAAAGCTCTCTGGGGACACCCCAAAGCTGTGGGGTCACCCCAAAGCTCTGTAGGACACCCCACAACACTCTGGGACACCCCAAAGCTCTCTGGGGACACCCCAAAACATCGGGTGACACCCCAAAAAACCCTGGGACACCCCAAAACTGTGGGATCACCCCGAAACACCCTGGGACACCCCAAAGCTCTGTGAGATCATCCCAAAGTTCTACGGGACACCCTAAAGCCCTGTGGGACATCCCAAAATAACCTGGGACACCCCAAAACTGTGGGGTCACCCTAAAACACCCTGGGGCACCCCGAAACACCCTGGGGCACCCCAAAGCTCTGTGGGGTCACCCCAAAACACCGGAGGACACCCCAAAGCTGTGAGATCACCCCAAAGCTCTGTAGGACACCTCAAACCTGTGAGATCACCCCGAAACACCCTGGGACACCCCAAAGCCCTGTGGGACACCCAAAGCTCTGTGGGGACACCCCAAAACACCCTGGGGCTCCCCAAAACACCCTGGGACANGGGACACCCCAAAGCCCTGTGGGACACCCAAAGCTCTGTGGGGACACCCCAAAACACCCTGGGGCTCCCCAAAACACCCTGGGACACCCCAAAGCTCTGTGAGATCATCCCAAAGTTCTACGGGACACCCCGAAACTCTGTGGGACACCCCAAAACACACTGGGAACACCCCGAAGCTGTGGGATCACCCCAAAACACCCTGGGGCTCCCCAAAGCTGTGGGATCCCCCCAAAGCTCTGTGGGACACCCCAAAGCTGTGAGATCACCCCAAAACACCCTGGAACACCCCAAAACTGTGGGATCACCCTAAAACACCCTGGAACACCCCAAAACACCGGGGGGCACCCCAAAACTGTGGGGTCACCCCAAAGCCCTGTGGAATCACCCTAAAACACCCCGGGACTCCCCAAAAAACCCTGGGAACACCCCAAAGCTCAGCAGGGTCAGCTTAGTTTTAAAACTCTGTTTCTTTTGAATTCTGGTTTATTTTTAATTGTGTTAATTTAAAATTCATCTTAGTTTTAAACTCCGTTTCTTTTGAATTCTGGTTCATTTTTAATTCCTGTTTTTTCCCCTTTTCGGTGAAATCCGCCCAGTTTTCCCCTCCCCAGACTCCCGGGACTTTGCCCCATCTGCCTTTCCCATTTCTCCGCTTTTCCCACGAAAATCTCCCGGAAATTCGAGTTTTGCCCGGCGGGAGCCGCAAAATCCGCCCGAGCGTCCCGGGCTGGGCTCGGCGGGATCGCCCTCTCCTGGAGGACGGGGAATGCGCGTCCCAAAATCCCAAAAATCCTAATTTCGGTTGGAATTCGCGTCCCAAAATCCCGAAAATCATTATTTGGGTTGGAATTCCCACCCCAAAATCCCAAAAAACCTAATTTGAGGCCAGAATTCACATCCCCAAATCCCAAAATTCCTTCTTGGGTCTGGAAGTCCGACCCCAAAATCCCCAAAATCCCCAATATCGTTCTTGGGGCTGGAATTCCCATCCCAAAATTCCAAAATTCCTTCTTGGGGCTGGAATTCCCACCCCCAAAATCCCAAAAAACCTAATTTGAGGCCAGAATTCACATCCCCAAATCCCAAAAATCCTTTTTTGTGTTGGAATTCGCATCCCAAAATCCCCAGATTCTTCCCTTTGGGGCTGGAATTCCCATCCCAAAATACCAAAATCCTTCTTTGGGCTGGAATTTGCATCCCAAAATCCCCCAAATCCTTCTTGGGGCTGGAATTCCGACCCCAAAAATCCCTTTTTGAGTTGGAATTCGCATCCCAAAATCCCAAAAATCCCTTTTTGGGGTTGGAATTCCCATCCCAAAATCCCCAGATTCTTCCCTTTGGGGCTGGAATTCCCACCCCAAAATCCCCAAAATCCTAATTTGAGGCCAGAATTCTCATCCCCAAATCCCCAAAATCATTATTGGGGCTGGAATTCCCATCCCAAAATCCCAAAAATCCTAATTTGGGCTGGAATTCCCATCCCAAAATCCCAAAAATCCCTTTTTGAGTTGGAATTCGCGTCCCAAAATCCCCAAAATCCTAATTTGAGGCCAGAATTCACATCCCAAAATCCCAAAATTCCTTCTTGGGGCTGGAATTGCCATCCCAAAATCCCCAAAAATCCTAATTTGGGTTGGAATTCCAATCCCAAAATTCCTTCTTGGGGCTGGAATTCCCACCCCAAAATCCTAATTTGGGCTGGAATTCCCACCCCCAAATCCCAAAAATCCTCTTTGGGTTGGAATTCCCATCCCAAAATCCCAAAATTCTTCCCTCTGGGGCTGGAATTGCCGCACCTGGAGGATGAGGAAATTCCCATCCCAAAATCCCCAAAAATCCTTCTTTTACGGCCAAAGTTATTTATTGAAATAAAATTATAATTAAATCAATACAATTTATGTAAATTTAAAAAAATTAAAACAATTTTTCCTTTTTTTTTATTTATTAACAAAAAGATTTATTTAATTAAAACTTGAATTCAAACCCACCAAATCCCCGGCTGTCCCGGCCCAGCAGCTCGGGAACTTTTGGGACCCCGACTCCTCCCAGAGCTCGGGACGTTCCCTGCTCCGTTTCCCGCACCCGAACCCGAATTTCCTGCCCCTTTTCCCCAGAAATGTGAAGGAATTTCCCAATTTCTCCGAGGCTTTCCCGCTCTCCGTTAATTGCGGCTCGTTAATTAACCGAGCCCGGGGCTCCCTCTAGCGGCGCTCGGGTCCCTTCCCGGCACTTTCCCGCATTTCCCGACCCTTTCCTGCATTTCCCGACCCTTTTCAGCCATTCCCGACCCTTTCCCGCATTTCCCGACCCTTTTCAGCCATTCCCGACCCTTTCCCAACTTTCCCGACCCTTTCCCGACCCTTTCCCACCTTTCTGGACCATTTTCTGCATTTCCCGACCCTTTCCCGCCATTCCCGACCCTTTCCTGCATTTCCCGGCCAATTCTTGCATTTCCCGACCCTTTTCAGCCATTCCCGACCCATTTCAGCCATTCCCGACCCTTTCCCGCATTTCCCGACCCTTTCCCGACCTTTTCCCGCATTTCCCGACCCTTTCCCAACTTTCCCGACCCTTTCCTGCATTTCCCGACCCTTTCCTGCATTTCCCGACCCTTTCCTGCATTTCCCGACCCTTTCCTGCTCCCCACCATTCCGACCCTTTCCGCCATTCCCGACCCTTTCCCTGCATTTCCCGACCCTTTTCCCGACCCTTCCCCAGGTCTGGAATTCGGCAGGAAAACCCCTCCAAGTCCCTCCCCGAGCGGTTTCATCTCAAATCTTTTAAAATCCCGAATTTCCGACCTTTCCCAACCATTTCCGAACCCCTTTCCTGCATTTCCCGACCCTTTCCCGACCTTTCCCTGGCATTTCCCGACCCTTCCACATTCCCGACCTTCCCGCCATTCCCGACCCTTTCCCGACCCTTTCCGACCTTTCCCACCTTTCTGAACCATTTTATGCATTTCCCGACCCTTTCCCACATTTCTGACCCATTCCCAGACCTTTCCACCTTCCCCAACCCTTTCCTGCATTTCCCGACCTTTCCCGCATTTCCGAAATCCTTTCCCGACCTCTTTCCCTTGATTTCCCGACCTTTCCTGCTTTTCCCGACCCTTTCCCACCAATTCCGACCCTTTCCTGCTTTTCCTACAATTTCTGACCCATTCCCGACCTTTTCCCACCATTCCCCTTTTTCCATTTTCCATTTTCCCATTTCCCCCCATTTCCACATTTTTTCCCCCATTTTCCCCCATTTCCCCCCACTTTTCCCCATTTTTCCCCCACTTTTTCCCCATTTTTTCCACACTTTTCCCCTCTCAGCCCCCACCCGGGTCTAACCCGCTCCTGCCCCCTCCCTGCTGCTCTCGCGGGGAAACTGAGGCACGGAGCCCTGAGCCACCCCCAGAAATCCCTTCTGAGCCGTTTCGGAGCCCCACATCCATCTGGGCCCCCCAGATTTCATTTTCTGGGGGGATTTCCTCCTCCCCTTCCTCCCTTCCTCCCTCCGGGCTGCCATTTCCCTTTTTCCCTTTTTTTTCCCCCAGAAAATTCCCATTCCCGGCGCCTCCGGGGCCATAAATCCCGGGGCTGTGCTGCAAAATAAAATTAAAATAAAAAATAAAATAAATAAAATAAAATAAAAAAATAAAATAAAATAAAATAAAATAAATTAAAATAAAATAAAAGTAAAATAAAGTAAAATAAAATAAAATAAATAAAATAAAATAAAATAAAAATAATAAGTAAAATAAATAAGTAAAATAAAGTAAAGAAAAATACAGTAAAATAAAATAAACTAAAATAAAGTACAATAAAGGAAGTAAAATAAAGTAAATAAATTAGGTAAAATAAAGTAAAATAAAATAAATTAAAATAAAATAAAATAAAATAAAAATAATAAAATAAAATAAAATAAAATAAATAAACTAAATAAAAATAAAATAAAAATGGGGGGTCAGTGTCCCATCCATAATTCTGGCCTGAAATTCGGCCGCTTTTTTCTCCCCAATTCCCTTGGTTTTTCCGCCTCCTCGCGTTTCCAACGCCGCCCTCCAGGCCGTGACCCCGAGGTCAGACGGCTCCAAATCGCCAATAAAACATCCCTGTCTGTCCGTCTGTCCTGTCTGTCTGTCTGGTCCGTCTGTCTTGTCTGTCTGTCCTGTCTGTCCCGGAATCCTCCGCGCTGACCCCTCCTCCTAAGGAAAAGGAAGAAGAAAGAAACCCAAATCGCGGCGCGTGAATGAAACTGAAATGGGGCAGCGGCCCCGGGTGGGCACGAGCCCCCCAGGCACGAGGGACCTTAAGGCCCCGCCCGGCCGGCCCGGTTAAACCGCTCGGGATGGGCCCGCGGAGCGCGGCGCGCCGCGGCCGCCCCCCGAGGTGAGCTTTTTCTGCTTTATTTTTCTTTGTTTTTTTTATTTTATTTTATTTTACTTTACTTTACTTTATTTTACTTTATTTATTTCTTTATTTTATTTTTTTTACTTTAATTCTTATATTTTCCTTCTTTTACTTTACTTTATTTTACTTTCTTTATTTTACTTTATTTTACTTTACTTTATTTTACTTTCTTTTTTTTACTTTTCCTTTATTTTAGTACTTTTTACTTTAAATTTTATTTTATTTATTTATTTTACTTTATCTTTTACTTCTTTTATTTAATTTTACTTTATATTTATTTACTTTAAATTTTATTTTACTTTTCTTTTCCTTTATTTTACTTCATTTTATTTTACTTTATTTTTTTTTATTTCCTTTTACTTTATTTTTACTTTCTTTTACTTTTCCTTTATTTTGACTCTGACTTTACTTTGTTTTACTTATTTTATTTTTACTTATTTTAACTTTATTTTATTTTCCTTTATTTTTACTTTATCTTTATTTTAACCTTTAATTTTACTTTACTTTATTTTACTTTACTTACTTTATTTTACTTTACTTATTTTTTCTTTATTTATTTCACTTTAATTTTATTTTCTTTCTTTACTTATTTACTTTATTTAATTTTACTTTAACTGAGTTATTTTACTTTACTCGGTTTCTCCGCGGTGGATGAGGCACTGGGGAGCAGCGCAGCGACGGAGCTTTGGGGTTTTTTTGGGTTTTTTTTTCCTCCTTTTGGGCTCGGAACTTTGCGGAGCAGGGGAGGCTCGGCCGGGTGCGAAACGCTGACCCCGCGCGGCCACAAAACCCCGGGAAAAGCGGGAAAAACAGGAAAAAAATCCCCGGAGAGGGAGGAGGTGCGCTCGTCCCCGCTCTTCCCCATCCCGGCGCTGCTTTTCCTTCCCCCGAACCCGCCCGAGGCTCCGGAATTCCCGTTTGGGAGGGAAAAGCAGCGAGAGCAGCGCCCGGCAGCGCTCCAGGCTCGGCCCGGGACGGGATTTTCCACCCTCGGGATAGCCAGGACCGGCCCGGGACAAAGGAGGAGCTCCCCGAGCCCCTGGGACTCCCCAAAAATCCCGGCTGGAACCCGAGCTCGGCTCCGGGCCAGGTCTGAACCGGCTCTCGCTGCCGGGTTGGGGGTTAAACTCGGTCTAAACCCGGGAGAAACGGCCCCGGGGGAGAGGGATGGGGAGGGAAGGGCGGGACGGAAATTCGTGCCGGGATTGGGGTGGAACTTAGTCCGGGAGTGAAATGGAGCTTTGTCCCGGGATTGGGACGGAACTTTGTCCCGGGAGTTGGACTGAACTTTGTCCGGGAGTGGGACTGAACTTTGTCCGGAAATGGGGTGGAACTTTGTCCGGGAGTGAAATGGAACTTTGTCCCGGGATTGGGACTGAGCTTTGTCCCGGGATTGGGACGGAACTTTGTCCCGGGAATGGGGTGGAATTTTGTCCTGGGAATTTAGTCCGGGAGTGAAATGGAACTTTGTCCCGGCAGTGGGACCAGAGCTTTGTCCTGGAATGGGATGGAACTTTGTCCCAAGTGGGGTGGAACATTGTCCGGGGAATAGGACGGAGCTTTGTCCCGGGAATGGGACCGAACTTTGTCCAGGGAGTTGGACGGAGCTTTGTCCCAGAATGGGATGGAACTTTGTCCCGGGAGTGGGACCGGGACCAAACTTTGTCCCGGAGTGGGACAGAATTTTGTCCCGGGAATGGGGTGGAATTTTGTCCCGGGAGTGAGACGGAATTTGTCCAGGAATGGGACGGAACTTTGTCCCGGGAATGAGGTGTAACTTTGTCCCGGGAATAGGACGGAACTTTGTCCCGGGAGTGAGACGGAATTTGTCCAGGAATGGGACGGAGCTTTGTCAGAGGAGTGGAAGCGGAGCTTTGAATGGGGCGGAACTTTGTCCCGGGAATGGAACGGAGCTTTGTCCCGGGAATGGGATGGAACTTTGTCCCGGGAGCGAGGTGGAACTTAGTTCGGGAGTGCATTGGAACTTTGTCCCGGGACCGGAGCTTTGTCCTGGAATGGGACGGAACTTTGTCCCAAGTGGGGTGGAACATTGTCCGGGGAATAGGACGGAGCTTTGTCCCGGAATGGGGTGGAACTTTGTCCCGGGAGTGAGACGGAATTTGTCCAGGAATGGGACGGAATTTTGTCTGGGGAGTGGGAGCGGAGCTTTGAATCGGGCGGAACTTTGTCCCGGGAATGGGACGGAACTTTGTCCCGGGAATGAGGTGTAACTTTGTCCCGAGAATGGGACAGAACTTTGTCCCGGGAATGAGGTGTAACTTTGTCCCGGGAATGAGGTGTAACTTTGTCCCGGGAATGGGCTGTAACTTTGTCCCGGGAATGGGCTGTAACTTTGTCCCGGGAATGGGCTGTAACTTTGTCCCGGGAATGAGGTGTAACTCTGTCCCGGGCTCCAGAAAGTTCTTCCCGGGCGGTTTCGGGGCCGCGGAGCTGCGCGGTGACTTTGACCAGGGCGGTTCTGCCGAGCACCGGCGCCGGCTCCTCTCCAGGGAACGCGGGGGCCTTGTCCTTCAAGCTGACTTTTAATAATTAAAATTAAAAAAAAAAAAATCAAAAATTAAAAAAAAACAGGGAAAGGAGAAAAGGTCCCTTTTAGCCGAGACACCCCGAAATTTTAATGCCGGGATTTTCCTGATTTCCTCCCGTTTTTTCTCCCCAGTTCCCTGACATTTTAATCCCGGGATTTTCCTGGTTTCCTCCCGTTTTTTCTCCCCAATTCCCTGACATTTTATCCCGGGATTTTCCTGATTTCCTCCGTTCTTTCTCCCCAGTTATCTGACATTTTTATCCCGGGATTTTCCTGATTTCCTCCCGTTCTTTCTCCCCAATTCCCTGACATTCTAATCCCGGGATTTCCTGATTTCCTCCCGTTTATTCTCCCCAATTCCCTGAAATTTTAATCCCGGGATTTTCCTGATTTCCTCCCGTTTATTCTCCCCAATTCCCTGACATTTTAATTCCGGTTTTTTCCTGATTTCCTCCCGTTCTTTCTCCCCAGTTATCTGACATTTTAATCCCGGGATTTTCCTGATTTCCTCCCGTTTATTCTCCCCAATTCCCGGACATTTTTATCCCGGTTTTTTCCTGGTTTCCTCCCTGTTTTTCCTCTCCAATTCCCCGCCGGCTCCGGGAACGGGAAGGCAGCAAATGTCGGGAGCGGGGGCACGGCGGGACCGCCCCGGGTTTGTCCCGGTTTGTCCGTCTGTCCTGGTTTATCCCCTCTGTCCCGGGTTTGTTCCCTCGGTCCCGGTCTGTACCTCTGTCCCGGTTTATCCCCTCAGTCCCGGTCTGTCCCGGTCTGTCCCCTCGGTGACATTCCCGCCCCGGGATCAGC
>NDFG01000089.1:5707-17807 GCA_002167245.1 Sporophila hypoxantha
TGGTATTAACAAAGAGATTTGTAACAGGATGCCTGTGGGCACAAGGCAACCATTGGAGTTTGATTAGACTTCGTGGATTGCTCAGAAGATGAAAATCAAAGGGTTTAGTTGGAAAAAGAAATCCATTAACTCTGCAGTAAGAGATCTGTTTATGCCAAGTTTGTGTGGTCGATTTTAACTTCTTGATAGTACACATAGTAGTTCCCTAAAATTTAATATTAATATTATTATAAATTCTATAGTGTTTGCTATCACAATAAATGAATGATGAATATATTCTTATAATATTATTACTATAATTTATTATATTATATATATATATATATTTTATTATATTTATATTATATTAAGCTTTGACTCCATATAAATTATATTAATATGACTATAAGATATACTATATATATTAACTTATATAAATTAATTATATATATATAATTATAAATATTATAATATATTTATATATAATATATATAATATATAATATAATTAATAAATATCATATAACATAATATAACATCATATAATATAAATAACATACATAACATATATAACATAATATATCATAAAATATAATTAGCCTTCTAGAACACGAGTCAAGATTCTCATTTCCTCTTTATCTTGGGACCCCCAAAATACCCCACACCTTGGTTCACTGGGTCGCAGAGCAAATGTTTTGGTTTAAAGGATTTACGCATTGCTTGCATGAAATGCTGTTGTTCACTCTCCCTAGGGTGTTCCTTGCAGTGCAAAGCCGTTGTCAGATGCTCATCTTCTTGCCAATTGCAAAGCTATTGTTCTTATGCAGAACATTACGTGTTCAGCTTATACTGCAAGGTTACGAGATGTTGGATTAAAATGACTCCACTAAAAACAATAAAAGAATATTGCTTGACTATTCTTTAATTTTTCAGATTCAGTGTTATTCATGTTAATTCTCCCCAGGCTTGATTATTAAATGCTTACAAGACTAATAATGATATATTGTCTGCAAAGGCTTAGGCGACCTCAGGAAGGAGACGGGATCAGAACCCCTCACCAGGAGATCGACCAACAGAATCAGACCCACCAAACAGGGACACAGTGATTCTGAACCCCGAAACAAGGATCAGACCAGAAAAGGAGACAGAGGCGTTCAGCACCCCCAGACCAAGGATCAGTCAGACCCACGACAGCTTGAGCAATGGGATTCAACCCTCCCCAGGGATCCAGACCAACAGATAAGTACCGCGCAGCAATCGAACCCCAGGAACGCAATGAACCACATAACAAGTAGACACCAGAACAGGGTCAGAACCCAGAACAAGACAGACCCCAATACACAGGGATAGAACCAGACAAGGATCAGACCCAAGCAGGGTAGATCAGAACAGGGAGTGAACCCCAGAGCGTGAGAACAGGTCCCCCCCAGAATCCAGAAGTTGGTCCAGACCCCCAGAAAACAGCATCAGAACCCAAAGGAGTTGCAAGATCAGAAGCAAAGCCTGTTCACCCCAGACAAGGGGCTAAGACCCCGAAAGGCGACACCAGGAAAGGGGTTGAAGCCAGAGCAGTGAGATGGAGCAGAACCCAAAGGGATCAAAACCCCCAGAGACATGGATAGCCCGAAAAGGTAGAACCCCGAACAGGTTCAGACTCAACAGCTAGGACCCCGAACCAAGGATCAGACCCAAAGCAGGATCAGACCGCGACCAGGGATTAGATCCCGACAATGAATCAGATCACATGTAGGAGCAGCAGGACCAGGACTCACGCGGGATCAAGCTCAGAGAATGGGTAAGAGCCCAGAACACAGGCAGAACCCAGAAGGGATCAGACCCCAGGTAGGGATCCAGAACCCAGACAGTCCCACCCCAACGGCAGTGCAAGGGATCACCAAAGCAGGATCAGACCCCAGAGAATGGGTATAACCCCAGAACGGGATCCGACCAGATAGGATCATCAGAAACCCGAACAAGATCAGACCCTCCAAGAGGATTCGAACCGAACACGAATTCAGGCCCAGGCAGGGGATTCAGACACCCCACCGAGAGGGAGCACCAAGCCATCAGGGGACGTTTGCACAGTGCATACTGTCAGATGGAACACCAGCCATCCCCCAGAGTGACCACCCCAAAATGCTCGTGTCCCTGAGCGTGCAGCGGCATGACCTTGCACTGCCGTGGGAAAGTGCCTGAGATGACACATCCCTGAAATGTGGAGGAGGATGCAGGGGGAGGGGCCCGCCCTCCGGAGAGTCACGTGTGGAGCACTGGGGACATAGAGCGAGGTCACGTGCGTGGATCTCCCCATCGCAACGCCTGGGCACAGAAGTCAGTGGCCTGCTCACTGCCGTGTTTTCTTGCACACTGTCATCCCATTATCTGGCTTTACTGTGTTCTTCCTTGCACTTCCTGCCGCAGGTTTGTGCTTTGGATGCACAGTGATCGGCATGTTGAATAATTCTCTTCCACAAATGAGATGAAAGGTACCAGCGCTTTTAGAAGGATCCGGAATCTGATTTGAGCAAACGTATCTCATTTCCAGCGCAATTGACATTAGAGATAAATATTTTATGCTGGCTTGTTCTTGCAGAACCATCTCTTGAGTTTGTCTCTGGCTGTGTAGTTGTCCACTGGGGTGCGGCCTTGGTGGTTTCCTGCTGCTGGACAGAGTGGCCATTCAAGAGACACAGCCAGACACTGCTCCGACCCAGAGGAGGTGTCAGAGCCAGGTGGACAGGGCTGGGGGGTGAGAGTTTTATGCACACGAAAGCATTTTTCAAGGGAAGCAAACAATTGGTTAACACAGAGAGAAATTTTAATTGAGTGAATGTTGAAGGAACCTTTGTAGGCTTCTTCCTTGGCCTCACAGGTTCCTGAACCGCTGCCAAGCACGCTATGACAGAGAATTATGCCTTAACCTAATCTTGACCGAGATGGAACCCAGCTGAAGCCGGAATAAGGGCAGCCCATCCTACTGCTGCACTGGGCTGTCCTGATGGCTGAGTCAGTCCCACTGAAGCGCAGACAGAAGATGCAGGACTATGGGTCATTGGTTCTGTTCCCAGCACGGTCGTTACTGCTGTTTTTTGAAGCACTTTTCAAACACACCAGCACACCACCCCGGCGCCTTCACAGCTCCCATTACCGGTCCAGGCTGTGAGTAGTCCCCTGTTGCTTGGCACTTGTCACCTGTCCACTGTTACTGTCACTGTCCCCCATGTGGGTTTTTCGCGCTCCCCCGTGGCTGCCCCTCGTTTTTTTGGGCCTTTTTATCCTGGGGTCGTGCAAGAATGGGTTCCTCCCAATAAAAAAGGACCCAAGCATGCCAGAGGGCTGCCGGTCCCCAAGGAGGATGGGGTGAACAAGGATGAGGCCGAAATGCGCGACCCCAAGCTCCCTCCACCCCCGCACGAGAGGATGGCCCAAACTAGAACGACACCAAGCCCATGAGGGACATAGACTAGCGAGAATCCACAACAACGGTAATTCCAAACTGGTCGCTGGTGCGCTGTGTCGGGCCCAGTCGCCTAAGCCGGAAATCTGGGGCGATACTGGTGTCGTGGAGAATAAACGCCAAACGCATAACCTGTCGTCACACTATCTGAGGGGGGGGAAACACACCGTGGGAGATCAGGATTTCCCCACTCTGGAAGTCGCAGGGTTGCGGAAATCCCAAATTGCGCTGGTTTTACCCCGGTTGGAGCTCCTGGGTGGTGAGCTGCTGGGGTGGTTTAGGGTCTGAGAGTTCTCCATGTCCCAACAACTCTTCAGCACCTCCTGTTTGAGGGTCCTTGGCTTCAGAAAAGGGGAGGTGACACCAAAACCCCTCCATGCCATCCAAGCCACACCCTTCCCTTTCCCATTTGGGTCCCCAACTTCCGCGACAAGGGGTGCACACAACCCCTCTGTGCCATCCCAACCCAGATTTGGGTCCCCACTCCAGGAACAGGGGGTGACACCAAACCCCTCTGTGCCATTCCAACCACCCTCCCTCCTCGCCGGTCACTCCAGGACAGGGACGGTGACACCAAAACCCCTCATGCATGCCACTCCCTAATCCTTCCATTTGGGTCACTCCAGGAAAGGAGGGACACCAGAACAACCCCTCTGTGCCATCCAATCATCCCCATTCTCTCCCATTTGGGGTCACTCCAGGACAGGGAGGTGACACTGAGACCTCTCTGTGCCACCCCAACCACCCCATCCCTTCCCATCTGGGTTTGCTCCAGGACAAGGCGGTGACACCAGAACCCCTCTGTGCCATCCCACCACCCCATACTCTCCCATTTGGGGTCACTCCAGGACATGGGGTACATCAAGCCCCTCTGTGTCCATCCAACATCCCCATTCCTCCCATCTTGAGGTCACTGCAGGACAGAGGAGGTGACACCAAAACCCCTCATGTTTGCCATCCCAACACCCAGATGTTGGGGTCCCAGCTCCACGGACAAGGGGTGACACTGAGATCCCTTCTGTGCCACCCCAACCCACCCCCATCGCGCCTCCCATTTGGGTCCCTGGACCAAGGAGGTGACACAAACCCCCCCTAATTGACCCCCAGTGGGGTCTGTGCTGCCCCCTGCGTGACCACCACAGATGTTCACCCAGAGCGGTGGTCCCATTGTCCAGCATGAGCTGCCGCCCCACGTCTGGGGGTTCTCACAAGCCTCTGTCCCCCCTTCCCCAGACCATCACCCACCCCATCCCCGACACTGACCAGGGGTTCATCACCGAGGCCCAGATCTACGTTGAGGACCGGGCAGCTCACACAGCCGCCAGGGTTCCGTTCTTCCATAACTGCCCAACATTGTCCCAAAATCATCCACGTGGTTATGGCCGATCCTACATGGGATGCATCCAGGGATGGATTCCAGTTTCGACCCAGCCAAGGCTGGAAAAACACAGCGCGTGGTGCGAATTCGCCAGGGTATGGAGGGTACTGCTTAAGAGGAGAAGCCGTGGAAGCACCACCAGCTGAGAGGGGAGATGCCAGGTGGATCGGCGAGGGGCTTCGCTAGGGTGCCGATGTGTCATGGGTGGGGGTTCACTGCACCCAGGGCTCGGAACTGGACATTTGGGGTCGCTCGAACCTACCCTACAGATACCCTCCCCCTATTTCATACGTCCTGCCCGTGCCCTTGTCCGGTCTGACTGAAAAATCTGGACCATTTCGGATGGAGGGGAATCATGGCACCACAGGCGGATGGAAGCTGACCACGGGGATCGTTGTAATTAGCCAACCAGCTCAGTAGTGAGAGGTTTGGTGGATCACTCAAGTGCTGAAGCTGGTGCGGTGGTGTGTCGTGTGGTTTCACTTCCAGGTGGCCCCCCTATCGCTGTCCCCCTGCACCTGGGAGAGGCTCAGGTATTGAGTGGCCCGGCACGCTAGTGGAGCTGGGTCTCAACTGCTTGGTCCAGCCAGGTCGCCAAGTTTCAGGAGGGATTGGAGCGTGCACATATAAGGAAGGCAGAATTCCAGAGAGCAGAGGCTGGAGGAGTGGGTCTTTGAGTGCTGCGAAGGAAGGGCTGTGAGGCTGCCTCTGGCCCGCCCAGGTTCGTGGGGAGAGAGGACTGGGAAGGATGTTCTGCATCCTCTGAGAATACGGGTAGAACTCAGAGCGCCCACGAGGCAATGGCCAACGGGGGAAAGTCATGGGGGAGCTCTCTGATATTTGGGTAATGGGGTTTCCAGGAGAATGTGAATCCCACTGTAGCTTCTGACGGTTGGCTGTGTCCCCATAGGAATCCCGACATCTTGCAAAATCTAGCGCTTCTTATTTGGTGAATGTGGGGGGAAGATCCAGGGAAAGTCGACAACAATGCTCGAGGTGTTGCCGAGTGGAGGATGCATGAAGGTGTGGGGTTACCTGTCACTCACAAATCCCTGTGGAATGTCCCAAGGCAATGTTGACAAGTTACAATGGCTGGAATGCCATGGAAAAAGAGTGGCATGAAATGGTTGAATGAATGGTAAATATGTGTATGGGCCTGCAATGGAGATCGAATGGATAACAATCTCGCCATGGCATGAGAATGGAATGGATGGATGGATGGGATAGATGGATTGGATGTGAATGGAATTTCATGGATGGAAGGGATGGGATGGATTGGATCATGGATGGGATGATAATAGGAATGGTATGGATGGTCACTGAGATGACTGGATATGAGTCGGATGGCTGTATGGCCGAGATGGATGGGATGGCTGATGGAGGATTGGTAATGAAGATGCCAGATGGGAAAGTCATCGGAATGATGCTTGGACAGTAGTGGCTGGAATGGGGAATTGGAGGACTTGGAGATGGATGATGGATGCAGTCAACTGGCTGGGAGCTTTGCCGGGATGGACGGCTGGTCGCCAGACGGGCGCCAGTGGACAATTGGCTAGGCAGACGGATCGACTGGTCACGGAATGGCATGGCGAATGGTCCATTAGAATTGGCCATGAATGGTTAGGCAGTAGTGGAGATGGTATGGAATAAAGGAATGGAAAAGAAATGGGATGTGGATGGTGTATGGATGAAGATGGTGATGTAGATGTGCATGTATGCGGGATGGATGGATGCGGTATGATGCATGGATGCGATGCATGGATGATGTCACATAAACTGAAGCAATGTGATCAGGAACAATGGGGATTGGAATGATTGGTGGATGGGAATGGTAAATGGCATGGCATGGGTTATCGGAATAGGCATGACCATGGAATGGGAACCCAAATGGTAAAATGGATGGCTATGAGAGAAGGATGGAGGATGGGCATGGATGGATGGATTGGATGAGCATTGGATTATGATTGGAGATTCGTGTGAATAAGGGATGGTATTGGATGATGGAATGGTAGCATGGACTAGGATGAGATGTAGATGGATGAATGAGAATTGATGGGAATTGATGGTATGGCTATGGATATGGATGGATTGGATGTATAGTTAGCATGGCATGGATGGTAATGAATGAAATGAGTATGGCATGGAACATGAGATGAAATATAAATTGGAAGAAATGGATGGGTAATGTACTGGTGATGTGGATAATATAAATGGGAATGACGTTATGATGTGGATGTATGAATGGTAATGGATGGAATCCCGGAGATGAGTGTATGGAAATTGGTACATGGAATTGTAATGATGATGATGATGGATGGATGGTAAATGGATGGTATGGTGAGTGGATGGACTATGGTATGGTCCACTGGCATGGGATGATGGTATGGGTGTATGGTGGATGGGTAATGTATTGGATTGCGCCATGGATGGAAATGATGAGAATAGGATGGTGATTGGTGATAAATGGATTGATGGAATTGGTTATGGAGAAGAAATGGTGATGGCGAAATGGTAATGAGGGGTAATGTATCGATGACCGCAACATGATGTGATGCTATGGATGATGATGGATTAGGATGGATGGATGAGTGGTTATGATGGGTATGGATGGATGGTGTATGGAAGGTGGAATATGGATTGGTAAATGAATGGTATTGGAACAGGATATTGGGCATGTGATGTAATTGGGATGATTGATGGTCCGATTGAGAAGGAGTATGGGATGCACAATGGTATGGTGGGAGGTAGGATAGGTAGTAGGATCAAAATGAGTATCAAAGGGAGAAGAAATGTGATGGATGGTGTTACGAGGATGGGATTGTAAGATGGTGATGGTGGCATGTGAACTGGCGATGGGATTGGTGCTGGTTTGGTAGTGGGAGGTTGCTTTCATCAGCTCGTCCTAGAGAGGGAGGAGAGAAACACAGCAAGGAACAAACCGTGAGAAGGGGGTCTAAGTGGGGAACGCTGTCCCTTAAACATGGAATGGGGACCTGGGAAAATGGGATGGGATTTTAAAGCGATCCTCGCAACCTCGTAAGCCCATTCCCCATTTGAATTCTAGAGGTCAGACATGGAGAAGACTGGAGGAACTGCTTCCCCTGGAGAAGGGGGACAAAAGTCCAGGGATTATCACTCCCAAGAGTGCGATCTGGAGGAGTGGCTCCAGAGAGGAGCTCGGAGTAGGACTAGGACCGAAGAGTCCTGGCGAAGGGGACAGGGCAGCCAGGAATTACTCCCATAGGAAAAGGAGAGATTAAGGGACATGGGGAGCTGGCTTGGGCAGAGGAAAATTCACTGGCATGGGCCTGGAATTCCCGAATTTGCTGGTGGCTGCCCCCTGGTATCCACTGGCAAGTGCCCCATAGCCAGCGTTTGGGAGTGAAGAGCTGGCGATCCACCCTGCGGTCTGGTCGGGGGTGGGAGAGGTGTTGCCCTTGGTCGTCCCATAAGGCCGCGTCTGCTAGCTGAGGGAATCCGCTGCCCATCCCCAATCCTCAATGGTACGGGGGAGTCCGTGGATGTCAACGCATGCTACGCCTGCTACGGCCACATCGGTCCCCAAACCGTGGCACACGGCCATGCAAGGCACCGTTAGTGAGGCGAGGAGGCCCTGTCCGCCGATATCGACCCTGCTTGGTAGCCCTGGAGTTCATGGCTGGCACAGAGGTCTCGATGGAAGCACTATCATCTCCAGGACGTGAGGCCTCGGGCCCCCTAAACCATGGCACTGTGCGCGATCCGCGGGCAGGCCCTTTGACTAGAAGCCCAGTAATTCTATCCACCCCGCCTCCGCCGCAAAGTCCCGTACGAGATACGGTAGCGAGTTGTGTTCGAGTCGTGTCTGGACCATTCGGCTGCAGCTCCATGCTGCATTCTTACCGCCATAGCAAGTCTGCCTCGAAGGCGCAATCTCTCGAGACAACATCTGGCGCGCCGAGACGTTCGTGTGATGGCCCCGCGAGGCCAACAGAGTCGGCAGACCAGCCGGCGGCAACACAGCATCGCGGAGGTGTGGACCACCAAATCCCCAGCGATAACTCCCCGCTGTGGTTGGTCCTGTGCTAAATCGATCCCCGCGTGTTGCCCTAAGATCAAAGGGGCCAAAAATTTGGTTTTGATTGGTGTAAGTTAAATCTAGAATTGGTCACCACACAACTCTTGGTCCTTTCTCCTCGGATGTCTTCTTCATGGCCATGGAGGATTCCAACATCCGAGGATCGGGTTCGGGGACGCTGGGGAATCCCTGGGTAGCCCCTGGTAGTGGTCGAGGTCCGCCTACCCCACTCTTGGATCTGCGGTGAAGAGGTGACGCTCCCAAACCACCCCGAAATCCAATTCCTCGTGGTTTTTAGAGGAAAACACTTCCCTTTCCTGCAGAATCGGAATGCCCTTCTTTCCGACAAATCAGCAACAAAAAAAATTACTCTTCTGTTTTATATTTATGGAATAAAGCAAACCGGTTGGTCACCAAAACCCTGTTCTGGTTCCCCGATGTTTCTGTCCGAGGATGGCCAGTGGGAATTCCCACCTTGGGAAACCCCTGGGAGTGGCAGCCCCTGACCCCCACTGCTGATCTATGGGCTCCCCAAAAACCCCATAATTCTGGTGTTTTAGGCGAAAACTCCCCTTTCTGCAATCGGGAATTCCCCCTTTCCTCAAAAATCGGCAAAAAAGATTGCTTTTTATGGGTGGTGAATGAAGACGGACCATAGTCACCAGACCCTTTCTGTTCTCATGGATGTTTCCTTCCATGGGCCATGGAGGATTCCACCTGTGTGAGAACCCTTGAGAAGCCCCGCTGGAGTGGCAGCTTCCTGACGCCGCACCCCGATCATGCAGCTCCCCAAAACCGCCATAATTTCTGTGTTTTAGGGGAAAACTGTCCCCTTTCCTGTGAGCAGTTGGCTCCGCCCTTCCTAGAAATCCAGGCAAAAACCTCTTGCTTTTGATTGGTGAATTAAGACAACCATGTTCACTAAACCCTTCTGTTCCTCCGGAGTGTTCCTTACATGGGCCATGGGCAGTTCCCACCTTGCGCGAAGCCTCTTGGTGAACCCCATGGGTTCGGCCGATGGTCCTGAACTCGCGTCCGTGCAAGCAAATGCAAGCTCCCTCAAGATAACCCAGTGAGATTCTGCTGATGGTTTTAGGTGAAAGAGGGACTCCGCTTTTCCTACAAGTAAATTGGATCCCCCCGTTTTCCATAAAATTCGGCAAAATTTGGTTTTATTGGGGAAGTAATGAGCTAACCGTGGTCACCACAACCCTTCTGTTCCTCCGATGTTTTCGGCGGTGTTCCTGAATAGGCCACTGGAGATTTCCCACGCTTGGGAACGCCGCTGGAAGTCGGCGAGTTGCCTGACCGCCACCACCGAACGCTTGCTGGCTCCCAAACCCGCGATAATTCTGGTGGGTTCTTAGCGGGAAAACACTCTCCCTTTTCCGTGGCAATCATGATTTCCCCACTTTTTCCTAGATAGCGGGCAAGCCGCGGCGGCCCGGGACCTCCTCCCTGGCTGCTGACACCTGCGGGGTTGGGGGGTCAGGGCACCCCGAACACCCCAAAAACCATGGGAGGCAATGGGGACATGAGTGTCCCGAGCAGCTCAGGCAACCAAAAAAATCCCAGGTGTGCTGGGCACCCCAAACACCCCAAAAAACTCATGGAAACCCCAGGTGTGCTGAGGATCCTGAGCACCCCAAACACCCCAAAAACCATGAGAGGCAAAGGGGAGATGAGTGTCCCAGCAGCCCAGGCAACCCCAAAAATCCCAGGTGTGCTGAGCGCCCCTAACAGCCCAAATACTCAAAACCTGTGGAAGTTCCAGGTGTGCTGAGAATCCTGAGCATCCCAAACACCCCAAATACCCCAAACACCACAGGAGGCATGAGGGACATGAGTGTCCTGAGCAGCCCAGGTGTGCTGGGTGCCCCAAACACCCCAAAAACTCAAGAAGCTTGGGAACCCCAGGTGTGCTGGGAACTCTGAGCATTCTAGACACCCCAAAAAACCCCAAACACCTCAAAACCCCAAAAACCATGGGAATCCCAGATGTTCTTGTTACCCTGATCACCCCAAACCTCCCAAGGACCCTGGGAACCCCAGATGTTGTTGTGACTCTGAGCATCCCGGGTATCCCCAACACCCCAAAAACCATGGGAAGCACGAGAGACACGAGTGTCCTGAGCAGCCCAGGCAACCCCAAAAATCCCAGGTGTGCTGGGCACCCCAAAAAACTCAAAACCTGTGGAAACCCCAGGTGTGCTGAGGATTCTGACCCCAGACGCCCCAAACATCTCGGGCACCCCAAAAACCCCAAACACCCCAAAAACTATGACAGAGACAAGGGACACGAGTGTCCTGAACAGCCCAGGCAACCCCAAAAATCCCACGTGTGCTGGGCGCCCCAAACACCCCAAAAAACTCAAGAACCTTGGAAACTCCAGGTGTGCTGAGGATTCTGAACACCCCAAACACCCAAAGAAGCCTGGGAACCCCACGTGTGCTGGTACCCCAAGCACCCCAGACATCCCAAACACCTCAAAACCCCCAAAGCTCCCAAAACCACGGGAATCCCAGCTGTCCTTGTCACCCTGAGCACCACAAGGTCCCCAAGGACCCTGCGTTGTCCTTGTCACCCCGAGCACCCCAAGGACCCTGGGCTGTCCTTGTCACCCTGAGCACCCCAAATCCCCAAAGACCCTGTCACCCCCAGCTGTCCTTGTCACCCTGGGCACCTCAAACAGCCCAAGAACCCCCAGCTGTCCTTGTCACCCCAAACCCCCCAAGGACTCTGGGACCTCCAGCTGTCCTTGTCACCCTGAGCACCTCAAACTCGCCAAGGACCCCCAGCTGTCCTTGTCACCCCAAACACCCCAAAGACCCTGGGACCTCCAGCTGTCCTTGTCACCCTGAGCACCTCAAACACCCCAAGGACCCTGGGTTGTCCTTGTCACCCTGAGCACCCCAAGGACCCTGGGGTGCCCAGCTGTCGTTGTCACCCCAAACCCCCCCCAAGGACCCTGGGCTCTCCTTGTCACCCCAAACCCCCCCCAAGGACCCTGGGCTCTCCTTGTCCCCCCAGGCCCCACAAGGACCCTGGGACCTCCAGGTGTCCTTGTCACCCTGAGCACCCCAAACTCTCCAAGGACCCCCAGCTGTCCTTGTCACCCCAAACACCCCAAAGACCCTGGGACCTCCAGCTGTCCTTGTTACCCTGAGCACCTCAAACTGCCCAAGGACCCTGGGCTGTCCTTGTCACCCTGAGCACCCCAAGGACCCTG
>NDFG01000089.1:46229-56535 GCA_002167245.1 Sporophila hypoxantha
TGGATCAGGATGGATGGATGGATGGTGGCATGGAGGATATGAGATAGTGATGGATGGATGGGATGGTTATACGGGCATGGATGGTATGATGGATGGAGATAGGGTTATGATGGATGGATGGATCGGATGGGATGAGAATGGTGAATGGATGGAGGATGGTGGGGATGGATGGAGGATGATGGGATGGATGGATGGATGATGGATGGATGGATGGATGGACGAAAATGAGGAAGGAGACAGAGTTGTGAAGGCAGAGAATTGGAGGATTTGGTAGATGAAGTTGGAATTGGGTAGAAATGGAGTGGATAGAAAATGAATGTGGAGGAAATTGCATGGGGATGAGCGGATGGGATGGGATGGGAGGGGATGTGGATGGGATGGAGCATGGGATGGGATGGCAATGGGATAGGACGATGGGAGGGGATCGGGCGATAGGGCTATGCGCCCAGATCAAGTATGCAGGCTCGGATGAAGCGCCAGTATTTGCCATCATACTATTGTACGAGGCCAGCGACGAGTCAGCACGTGTTTGCCCCAGCCTTGGACACGAGAGTGAATCATTAGGACAATCCCAAATTGTGCCAGGGACAGGTTTAGGCCGATTTGTTTGCTGGGAAATTCCTACAGGTGGAAAGGGTTCCAGCTGGCGCGGGCTGGTCCCAGATTCCTAGCGGCGGATTTTACCAGCCCCTGTGGGTGGCTACTTGGAGGACGTGGGTGGTGGCCTGGTAGATGTTGAACTTTGGGGTACGTGGTGGTGGCCTCTTGGCAGTCGGCTCTGGAGTGATCGGCTGGGTTCAGGAGTCTACCCAATGTTTTTCCAACCAAAACGATCCAATAAGTACCATGATTGTCGGCGCCTGGCGCATGGCAAACCCCATGGGTATTCTCCCGAGCTGCGCCCATGGGCGTCACAATCCAGACCTTTCTGCGACAACCGCCTGGGCCCACCCTACAACTCATCCTACCGCGATGGCCCACACCCCCACGCGGGCGATCGCCGGAGGGATTCCACATTGGCAGCACAAAACATCTATGGAGAATGTCCAAGGAAAGCCGGGAAGGTCTAATTTATCTAGCCCCGCAATAAGAGGAGGCCGTTAAAACATTCACTATCCCACCTCGGCGTCGTTAACAGCTACCCTTGCCGCAGGGGACATGTAAGGCAGAGGGACAGAGGCTGGGCTGCCACAGGTTTTCCTCCCTGGCGAAAAACAAAGCACCACGAAACCGCATGAGGTTGGAAGAGCTGGAGCCCAAAACCATGATCCCTTTCCTCTTGGTACTTGCGGACACTGTTGAACGGGACAGGACCACGCCAGTGATTTGAAACTTCCAAAGGGCAGAGTTTTGGGAGATATTGGGAGAAGAATTCCTGCTGGGGCTGAGGAATTCCGCAGATTTGCTGCTGGGCTGCCGCCTGCGATCCTGGCAGGATCTCAAGGCCAGGTGGACTATCAGCCCTGGATTATATGGAGTGTGTCCCTGCCCTTGGAAAGAAAGAGTTAAACCTACAACTCCCACATTGCGGTTCTTTTTGGATTTTTTCTAGTCAACCAATTGTGTAGGTTGGCGGATCAGTTCCTGAGGGGCCCTCCATCCGCTCCCGTCCATCCCCTTTCCATCTCTGCCCTCCGTCCCTTCTGCCGGAGGTTTTTCAGGATGGGATGAATTTTCCCATCCTGTTTTCCGTGGAGCACTTCCCTGACTCACTTCCAGGAGGAATCTGGGCTATCTTCCAGAGGATGCTGGGACAGGCGTCCTGCAGCCTGCAAATCCTTCGGGAATAGGTGGCAACGGGAACATCGCCCTGAAACGTCCCACACTTTAACGGATCGGCACACCTCGGTGCTGCAAGCACCCGGAAAAGAGGGAGATTCCCAATACTGTTACCCACTGATGTTCCCGTGGGATTTTGGACACCTCCGGCAGTGTTGGATGCCGCATTTCCCACACCCCAGCCTGCATCAGAGCACGTTTCCTGGAGCAGTCCAGCTCACGTGCCCCACTAATCCCCGGCGCCTTCCTGGCAAAGAGGGGGGACAATAAAGCCAGGCCCTGAAGCGGACGCGCATGGCTGGCAGGCCAGGCTGGGCACCAGCCCACGAGGTTCCCGAATTCCGGCGCGAGGAATCCCAAAACCCAGCTGCGGGGGATGAATTCTGGGATTTTTGGGGAGTGTTCCTAAAAAGGGGAGGGGAAATTGTGGGTCTGCTGTGGGAGTAGAGGAGTTGGATATTTGGGATCCAAAATATCCAGCGTGCTCCAGGATCTCTACAAGCACGGAGTTGAAATGATTGATGGGGAAAGAAAAATTGTAATAAACTCATCTGAGATTTGTATAAATTATGGCATTTACAATCCCCTTCCCCACAGAAAATTAAAATCCTGGGATTTCAGAATTCTGATGGAAAGTTTTGATTCCTGATTGAGCCGAACTGGGGTTCCCAGAGCATCCCAAGCCTCCTCCAAGATGGATGAATTTAAATATTTTCCTGAAAAAATGGATGGGTATTTGGGTTTGGTGGTGGTTTTTGTGGAGTTTTGGAAGCTGATCCGTGAGTGCTGGGCTGGAATTTCCCTACCACGGTGCCATCCGACCACGCTGCGGATTTCATGAGGCTTGGTGTCCCCACCCATGCCCAGCACTTCCCAAAATCCTAAAAATGGCGGGAAATTTCCCCTCCAGCTTCACGGGCACTCCAAATTTTCCATTTTCCTAAGCGGCACCAGAGCGCCCCGAGGTTCTTGCTGCAATACTCCAGAATTCCCTAAATCCAATATACTTCCTCAGGCCGGAATACCAGAATTTTGGAGCAGGAGCGTGGACACGGGACCTGGCTGCTGGCTGGAATTTCGGGACTGGCGGGGAGAGGGAGCTGTGCTGGGAATGGGCTCCAGATGAGGGTCAGGGACAATTCCCCGGCAAGCTGGTGGCTGAAAGCGCATTCCCAAGGGAGTGGTGGAGGTGTTGGAATGGTTGGCCTAGCGGGATGAGCTGGAAATGGCAGCCGAGGGATGAATCCATCCACTCGGAGGCAGGGAGAGGCGGGAGAGGTCACGAGCCGCGTTTACGAAACCTGCGGGTTCAAGGCCGGCAGATCCCGACGGATACACAATGTCAGGGTGATCCCGCGGGGATCCAGAGCCCCCAGTGGGCTGAAGAGAGGAAGGAGAACGAGGAATGAGAGAGAGCGCGAAAATGGGTAAGAAGGCACGGGCTGCATAAAATATAGCAGGTTAAAAGATATGAAGAAGGTGGATGTAGACAAGGAGGAGATTGATCGGCGAGCGAATGCGCGAGGTATCCCTACTTTTGACGTATACGACGGGTCTGTGTCTGCGTGCAAGTGTGAGACTCTCAGGGCCAATGGGGAAGAGAGAAGGAAATTGTTCGCCTGGGTAAAGGATCTGGGTGAAAAAGAGAGGCTCTCTCGCTCTGCTCACAATTCCTGGAGAGATCCCGGCGCGAGCATACACACATAGCGCCGGTCTACCCTTTATCTCAAAATCGAGGTCAATAGAGGAGCAGCGGGTCCGGTGCCACACGTCTCTCCTCTTTGGACAGAAACCTCTGTGTCTTTGTTGGATTACTTGTTCCTAACATGAGTAGACACAGACCTGACTTCCGCCTGTGGACTCGTGAGCCAAGATCCGGGGCGGGTCAGCGCACGAGAGAAACAAGGAGCAAGAGAGAGGCTCCACCCACACACACCAAATCACCTGGCTATAACAAACCCTGCGAATGAGAGCTACGGAAATCCCACGAGCTCCCGGCAGCGCCTAGCGAGCCGACAGCCGGGTGGCCACTGATTAGGCGTCCCATGGCCCAGGAGCTGCCCAGTTTGTGCTCTCCCTAGGTGTGCATGGATAGAAACGACTGGCTCGAGGTACCCCCTCCTCCAAGGGTGTCTCTCTCTTGAGCAAACAGTGAGCCAGAGCGCAGATGAAAATGTTCGCATTACTTCCCCTACGTGACCTTCGCCTAACCATTCGCTCGTTGGTCTGACAATCGCCTGATCAGCGTGACGAATCCTCACGTGCTCCCGGCTCCCATACCTGACGATGCATGGAAGAGGATACCTGCGAGCCGAGGGCGGTCTAGGAGCACTGCGTGCACCCTACTGGCGAGCCCAGTCTCTCTAGAGGACAGCGCGAAGAGAGATTGCCTGCCGGATTTCGCATCGCGCTCTCGCTTGCAGTCCCAAACCACCCACAAGGCCCAGGCTCGGCTCTCGATGCCCAGTGCAGGCCATGCGCATGATAGACGGCGAGGCGATGGATGACAGAATGACAATTTGGCATGAGGTCCAGGCCGCCGCAGGGCGGCCCAATAACAACACGGCTAAAAAAACCCTCAACACAGCGGCCATCTTCCGGCAGTTCCGCGCGAGGACTCCCCAGATGCCCACCAAGCCCCTCCCTTTCGAGGATTGGGCACCCCAGGGCCTACCCCCAGGCGCGCGAGCCCAGCTTCAGATGGCTGTCGGGATTGTCCTGTTGGTGGATAAAACACTGGAGAACGCGCTCCTGGTGTTTTTTGGGAATGTGGGAGTGTCCTCGAGACTAGGGTCTTGGAGCGTGGCCATTCCTACTGTTGCGCTAGAGCATCTGGCGCCTTGCGGGTCGCGATATGAGGAACATGGGAGCAGCCAGCTAGCGGCGCAGTCCTGCCTGCAGTCCACTTCCCTCTCCACTTCACTCTCCTCGTAGCTCCTCTCAATGGCAAGCCTCGGGATGCAGCAGCGGATGAGTATGGAAAACAGAGCTATGATCGAGAAGCAGTGTCACGAGCGAATATCTCTGGTTTCATTACCCAGAATTCTCCACGGTGCTGTTGGGCATCATGGCGGTACTGGCAGCGGCCTGAGAGGGACATGGCTACGTAGATAGATCGCGCTCTCCTGAGTGGAACAGGGCCTCACTTCCTTAATTCCTGGCAGGTTCTATCCTTTTGGAGTGGAAACTCCACTGGACTCATTCTCAGAAGTGTGTTGCGCTGGCAGTTTTATTCCCCTCTGTGGACTCCTCCAAATTCCCACGATACTCCATGCAACACGATAATTCCTTTGGAAATCCCTCATTCCCGCTTCACATAACCCCATAGTAAAACATCTATGCCTCTCTCGCAAGGGCGCGCAGCAGCTTTTCTCCTCGCGCAGCCGGCGGGTTCAAGTTTTTTGGTCTTGCCTCCTCGCGAATGGGATAATTACGTCTGGTGACATACATCTCGCCTCCGGGCTGTTTTACGGGTGGTTTGTTGGCCTTGATGAAATGTGCATTTACTGTATTGCTCTCTAGCCTGCGGATCTGCCTGGGCGGGGTTGGGCATCCCAGTCAGGAGCGATTCATCACGGCTCGGCCCCAATGCAGCTCTCCGGGCAGCAGTGGGTGTAAGAACTGCGCGTGCAAAAGGATCTGCACCCTAGCTCATCCGAAGCGACAAGCAGAGCGCGACCTAGCATTTAACCTTATGCGTCGCCTTCCCGTGTGCGCGTTTTAGATGTTGTCGTCTGCTTGCGCCTGATTGTCTAAATAGGAATGGGATGGTGATGGATGGATGATGATGGATGGATGGATGGATGGATGGATGGGCGGGCAGGTTACTTGCGACCGAAAACCCACACAAATCCCGGATCCCTGTGATTCCGTTGAATGACTCGGATTCCCTTTCCCTTCCCCACATTAAGGGGTTTCCTCGGATCCTCTGGATAATTCCTTTGATCTCTCTCGAGGAATGAAGAGAATTTCTTCCTCCTCATGGTCTTCGATTAGAGGGTGGCTCGGAGCTGAAAGAGATGGGAGATCATCAAAGCACCCTCGCCTCTTCCAAGAGGACAGTGAATCTCTCGCGTGGGCAGAATTCTCATAGGCGAGCTTGGATGCGTCGTAGCCGGCATGTGGGTTCTGTGCACTTGCCCGCGTGCATCCATTCCCCTCTCTACTCGCCGAACTACCTCATACCAGACAGGTGCGCAGTATGCCCCCGTGGAATACCGACCCTACTTGTGGTGCTGTCTCCAACAACTCCCTCGCTGATTCACAACGCGAGAATCAACTCTCGAGCCCACTCATGAGAGCATCCAAATCCCCGGTTGGCGGATTTCCAGGGATCCAACTCCCTCGTGCGGCTCTCCATCCCGGAGCAACTTCTCCCTAGCGGCGATCTCCATACCCACTCCGTGCCTTGCCGTGCTTCTGATGCTCACTTGTTCTCTAGGTGCTCTCGTATGTGTGAATATATTACCTCGGAGGTGTCTGGCTGGGCTGTGACCGCGCATGCCAAGTCGCGGGTTTTCAGCAGGGCTGGTGATTCGTGTAATGCGTGCCACGGATAAGCGTCCTCCGTGGCTCTCGTGATTACCGTTGGTTTGAGTGTATCGCCACGTCATACAAACTGGGCAGCCTAGTCTCTCCGCAGAGCCCACCAGTAGCGCGGGTTGCATGTCCGGGGAATCGCGCTCCCTAGAATCTGCGGGCATCAGAGAGAGCTCCCGGCGTGAACGTCCACCGGCTCGTCTCCGAAGGCGCCTCATAATGCCTGTGAGGCACCGGCGGAGCATTCCTGGAAGCTCTGGCTGCCCCTGTGGATCCCTGCAGCCTCCCCAGGGGCTGAGCGGTGTGCGAGCGGCTCAGGGAACAGGGACTCGAGCCATTTCTGCGCGCATCCAGGATGAGACACATGTTCCTAGGGAGTGCCAAGGTTGCAGGAGCGGAACAGCCTGCGCCAGCCCCAATAGGCACTTCTTCTGTCGCAGGTCAGGAGGTGCACTGATGAATGCGGCTTAGCGAGACTAGAGGGCCCTGGTGCCCGCCAGGAGGCCGAGAGAGAGGAGGCAGACATGCGGCGAGGTGGGACACACTGTGCTGACTCCGCGCTGCTCAAGTTGCTCCCAAGGCCAGGCGGTGCAGATCGGAGAGTGAGCAGTGCTGGGGATGAAGACCATAGGGTACATTAAAAAGATGAAGATGATAAACACACTTGATCTACCATAAGTTAAAACTAGGGGAAATTTAAATAAACAGAATATTATGTGAGATAAAACATAAAATCAAATGTGAGGATAGGGGGTTTAAGTCCTTTCCAGCTCTAAACCAATATAATCTGCTGGAATATTAAATAAAAAATATGCGATTAAAATCTTAAATAGAGATGAGTACAAAAATAAAATAATAGCAACTTAACCAATGGTGAGAATAATTAACCGAGAGAGATATACTTAAAATATCCCCAAGTGATTAAAATAGTGACAGAGACTAAGATGGAAGTTACACTAAGAGTCATGAGAACAAGACTTTAAATACCTCCTTAGTATAAACATCCAGTAAAATCATTGCTGACATGAGAGTGCACAGACAGTTCTCAAAAATATTAAGGAGAATAATCTAAAAAATCTTTGAGTGAAAGCCTCACCACATTATTAATGCCAATAGTAGCAATATGATCACAAATAATATATTATAACCCTCATATCTAGAAAGAAGACCGTCACTGACTGTCTCTTATTCAGGGTAGATCTGCACATCGCACTCGAGACACATCCAGATGGCAGAAAGATGAATATGTGGTGATTCCATAGAACACATCTAAACATATAAGAAGCTGAGGAGGCTTAAACCAATAGACGGGCAGATCAGTCAGGGAGAGACAACAATCAACATAGAGTGAACCTTAAGTAGAAGCAGAATGCTGGAGAGAGTGCTCTGAAGCCGAAGAGCGAAGACAAGGAAATAATAAAATAAAATAAAATTAGTTAGTTTCCTCTACTGCCTGCTCACAATAATAATCAATTAGAAACTATTTAATGAATAAATATAGTTAGGTAAGTTAACAATAAATAAGATGAAAATAGAATACTAAATTGAATGTGGTATAGATTAATAATTAAGAATAATGTGAAAGGCTACAAAAATCACTCTATTATAATCACTTTAGAATTTGGTTGTAGAATCTCTTACCCTAAACATTATAATAGCATCATAAGCCAATATATAATATTGAGTTAAATTTAAGACATCAAGGTATCTGATATTACTAATTTACATAGTGCGACTTTATTATATTAACCTCCATTATAAAAAACTGTCCCATCTCTCTCATCTATGTTCACTAAATTAAATCATCTTCACATGATGTAATTAGTTGGATAGTGAGTGTAGTATTAACAATATATAACTTTTATTAGGTGTAAGTTACTATTGCCTCTCAAAGCTAACTTATACCTTCTCTGTGAGTAAACTTCATTACTGCTTATACTTATTTAAATTAGTTCCTCAATCATACCAGGAAATATAGTAGTTAATGATGAGACAGGAGATCAGTGCAGAGTCAAACAAGAGTTATGCAGAATATATAACACATTGTTCATTCGGAGATGGATAGATGGACAGGGGAAGGACACTCTACGAAAAACTATCATGTGACTCTCCAGATATACTCTCCTCAGAACAAGACAATAATTATGTACATAGTTTAGTGAGCACAGGGACATCCCCATCACCCTTCACTAAACAAGGTCAAAAGGAGTGATGCCAACTACCCAGACTATATTGAGTCTATGCTGGTGATAGATCTCTATAATAATATTCTAACTTCATATTCTCTCTAAATTATATTATATTCATCTCTCTTGCCCAATTACTTAGACTCCCACTTACATAATTATTTTCATTATACTAAATTATGGTATAACCTCTAATATGATCCTAGGAGATTACAGGTTGGATGTTTTGATTATTCTACGCGAGTACGAGCGACAGCGAGTTCTGAGAGGAGGGTCACACTCACATCTTGTCTGCGCGCCGACGGTTTCACGGACTGGATCTTCATCTAAAATGGCTGTGCAGAGCGTGATATTCTACAGTTTCATGGCGTGCGCAGGTGTTGGGGCGTGTGCTCTGGTATTCTTCTTTATATCACACCAGTCGTATATTTTATATTTTATATTTTATATTTTATATTTTATATTTTATATTTTATATTTTATATTTTATATTCTATATTCTATATTTTATATTTTATATTTTATATTTTATATTTTATATTTTATATTTTATATTTTATATTTTATATTTTATTATATTTCCTGTTTTGTTTTACATTTTATTTTATTTTATTTTATTTTATTTTATTTTATTTTATTTATTTTTAATTTATATTTTATAATGTTATATTCTAATTTTATTTTATTTTTTATTTCATAATATTTTTTATTTTATTTCCTATTTTATTTTGTAATATTTTATATTTTTTAAATTTTATTTTCATTTCCCACTCTGTTCCATGACCAAATGAGTCCCCAAGATCCCCCTGGATTTCTCCTCCTCCTGCGGATCCTTTCCCTAAGGATTCATCCCTCTGACTCCAGGAAGGCAGGGCTGTGTCCCCTCCCCTGCTCCTGGCACCTGGAATGTCATCCCAAATGTCACTGTGCTCGGAATGCCACAGCCCGGTGCTCCGGGGAGTTCTGATCCCGGATTCCCGATTCCTGGATCCCCGGCAGGGTGTGGGGAGCAGCGCGTGAAGARGGGAATAAAAACGGGAACACGGCGTTATCCGGAGCCTACGGAATCACCCGGAACCCGCGACGTTGGCTCCATCCCGGTTTTCCACATCGCCACCGGCATGGAGCCCACGAGGGGTTGGATCCCRGGAATCCCCGGSATGGAGCCCACGAGGGGWTGGATCCCTGGAATCCCCMGGATGGAGCCCATGAGGGGTTGGATCCCRGGAATCSCCGGGATGGAYCCCASYAGGGGTTGGATCCCTGGAATCCCRGGGATGGAGRCCAMGAGGGGWTGGATCCCTGGAATCCCYTGCCGTGATCTCGGATAGTGCTGAATCCTGGGATTCCTTCTCTGGAGACGTGGGGCTGCTGTTCCCATCCCTGCCCTTCCCCAACCAAGCCACAAAGGGAATTATTCCCAAGAAGGGAATCCCGATGGAAACCCCTTATGTGGGAAGGGAAAGGGATCCGTCATTCCACGGATCACAGGGATCCGGGATTTGTGTGGGTTTTCGGTCCAGTAACTGCCCGCCCATCCATCCATCCATCCATCCATCCATCCATCCATCCATCCATCCATCCATCCATCCATCCCAGCATCCCAAAGCACCGCACGGATGGAACTGGAATTTTCCTCCTCTCATTACAGGTCCTGTTTTCCATTCTCACCCACTGCTTCCCGCTGCATTGGGGCCGAGCCGTGATGGGAATCGCTCCTGACTGGGATCCCAACCCCGCCCAGGCAGATCCCAGGAATACCAACATTGCACACTCCCACATTCCCAAAAAACACCGGAGCG
>NDFG01000089.1:160166-173184 GCA_002167245.1 Sporophila hypoxantha
ACCATCTCCTGAGCTTGCCTCCTTCCCCAGCATTCCCTTTCCATGCTCCCCCCTCTAAGAACATTCCCAGATGCCACAATCCTGTCCCCTGTCCCCTGTCCCCTGTCCCCACTCACTGTCAGCCTTGAAATCCACCGTGGCGCTGGCGCTTCCTTGGGAATTCCCAGCCTGGCACACGTAAATCCCCTCATCCTCCACCACCACATCCCGGATTTCCACCTTCAGGCTGTTGTAGGACCTGGTGACGTGGACCCTGGGGCTGGTGGCTTGGGGACAGCCCTGGGTGCAGGCGATGGCATCGTCCCCTCTCCGGAGGGTGAGGTTGGACTCGGGGTCGCTCTCCACGGAGCACTGGATGATGCCCAGGCGCCCGCCCTGGCTCTGCAGGAACGAGCTCAGCACCGGCTGCCTCGGGGGGTCTGTGGGGGAAAACTGGATGCGTGAGGTCGGGAAAACTCCCAGAATCCAAGGGATGGATGCTTCCAGCKCTGCCTGATCATCCAGGTTGGGTGGGGTTTGGAATAATCTGGGACAGTGGGAGGTGTCCCTGCCAAGGGGAGAGGGGTTGGAGTGAGAAGGGCTTTGAGGTCTCTCCCAACCCAATCCAGGGATGAAACACCACTGGATCCATTGGGAAAACCCTCAGAATCCAAGGGATTGATGATCCCAGTGCTGCCTGAGAAACTCTTGGACATCCAGGTTGGACCTGGCCCATGGCACGGGGGTCAGAACGAGGCGGGTTTCGAGGACCCCCAACCCCAAACCATTTGTGGTTCTACAATCATTAAAATTCTTGGGAAGGTGTGAATTCTCCAAATTCCTCCTCCCCAGAACTCCCAGATTTACCCACCAAAGGGAATTTCTCACCCTCCCCACATTCCTGCCCCAGGAGCTCCTTGGCCGTGGCTGGTGGGGATGGGGGGGAAACCTCAGGGTGGGACCACCCCCAGCCCAGCCCCAGGACCCTTTGGAATTCCCACGGGACACTCACAGAGCACTCGGAGCGGGACAGCCTCTGACGTGTCGCTGCCGTTCCCGCTCCGGACCTGGCACTGGAAGGCGCCGGCGTCGTCCCCGCGGACGGACGGGAATTCCAAGGTTGGGAACGAGCTCTCCTGGAGCCTCCGGCCGTTCCTGTACCAGGTGTAGAGCGGCTCCTCCTCCGTGTCCCCTGTCCCCACGCAGGTCAGGGTGACCGCGGTCCCCTCCGTCACCTCCGCCGAGGGCTGGATCAGGAGCCCAGCAGCTGGAGGAGGGGTGGGAGAGGGATTTCAGGGAACAGGGACATCCTTCCCGTGGATCCATCCAGCTACAATTCCCTGTTGGGCTTTCCTGAGTCCCGTCCCTCACCGTGGGTCTTTGTGGGGGTGACATTCCCTGGGGACACTGCACAGGCCAATGGGGTCTTTCCTGACCCTTTCCTGCTTTTTCCAAGTGCCAGGTTCATCCAGGTGGCTTTTACCCAGGACAGACCCTGTCCCCTTGACTTTTTCCCAGGACAGACCCTGTCCCCTCTTCCTGCTGGCTGGGCCTTGTCCGACTTCCAGCTCCCCACCGGGACACCCAAATCCAGGTTTGGTTTCTCTGGAATTAGACTTTGAGGTTTCTTTTGGGGTTTTTTTGGGATCCTAAAGGATGTTCCTCTTGGACATGGGTTTGGGGGACTTTTCTCTCCTTCTGCTGCCTCTGTCACCCCAAATTATCCAGACTTGAAGGTCAGGAGYCAGTGACTGGTGGGGATGGATGMGYCAGAAAAATTTGGATAAATTTACTGATTTTTGGGAAACAAAACCCAGGAGCCTCTCCATCTCCAAAAGCAGCTCTGATCCCACTGAGGAGGGGACACCACACAGCGCCCAGGACACCGATGTCCCCCAGTGCCACCACAGGGGTCCCCCAAACTCTGCGGGCTGCCTGTCCCCCCAGTTTTTGGGGGTTCACCATCACCCCAAACCCAGGAGCAGCCGTGTCACCCTGGGACTCACCGCGGGTCACCAGGACCTTGGTGGCACTGGCGTTGCCGTGGARGTTGCTGGCGGTGCAGCCGTACTTCCCGCTGTCCCGGGGTCCCGCATCCCGGATTTCCAGCCGCAGGGAATTGCGGGAGGCGGTGACACCGAGCCGCTGGCCCAGGGCCACCTGCGCCCCGCTGGTGGCCAGCACTGTTCCCTCATGGTCGATGGCCAGGGTGGCCGGAGGGTGGCTGTCCACGGTGCAGCGGACGATGACCAGCCGGCCACCCTGGGTCTCCTGGAAGAGCGTGAGGGTGGGAATTCGGGGTGGATCTGTGGGATGGGAGAGGATGCTGAGGTTGGGGTGTCCTCGTGGTGTGSTCACAGGGAAAATCCAAAAAGTGGTTTGAGTTGGAGGGGACATTAAATCCCAGCTGSTCCCATGGGCAYGGACACCTTCTCCTAGCCCAGGTATCTCCAACCTCKATCCAACCTGGCCTTGGGCACTTCCKYGTGTGGGAAGTGTCCRCCTYCCCAASCTGGATGTCACAATCTGCTTGTCCCGTGTGTCACTGGGTCACATTTACCCCAAAATTGTCACAACCAACCRGTGGCTGGGTTATTTCCCCCCTGAAAACCTCCTGAGCTGTTCTTATCCCGCTGGATTCTCCCTGAAAAACCTCCCCAAATCTTATGGAGTGGAAGGGATTAGTGGGAAATGCTGRGATGGACACGTCCCAAATGTCACTTCATGTCACCTTCACACCTTCCTCATGGCCAAAATTTGATGTATTCCCATAAAATTCAACCAACAGGGTTGACCCCCCTTTATCTACCCTTGGGGCGCTCAGGAAGAGGCTTTGCCATTAATTTTTTGGGGGGATTTCCTGGATTTTGTGGTGTTTGCAGAGCCCCACGTGGCAGGAGCTGGTGGCACTCACATGTCACGCTGAGGCTGATGMCCTGGGCCGTGTCACTGCCCTGGCTGTTGGTCACTTGGCAGGAGTAGTAGCCGGCGTCACCGGCGGCCACGGCGGGGAAGAGGAGGGTGTGGGCCGGGCCCTCCTTGAGCCACGCGCTGTTCTTGAACCAGGTGTAGGTCAGCTCCTCGGGGTGTCCCTCCCGCCCGGGGACATCGCAGGACAAGGTGGTGGCCGTCCCCTCGAGCACCTCGGCCGCCGGGCTGGCCGAGATCTCTGCGGCTGGGGGAGAAGGGACACGTTCAGGATGGCCCCGGGGACAGGAAAACTGATCCCCCATCCCAAATRCCCCATTCCAGAGSCRGGGAGAAGATGGAAGCCCCAACAACAGAGCYGGGGGACATTTGGGTTTGTCCCCTGCCACCAGCTGGGGACACCTGGCTTTAGAATCACAGAATCACAGAATTTCTAGGTTGGAAGAGACCTRTAAGATCATCGAGTCCAACCCATCTTRTAACACCTCAACTAGATCATGGCACATTAGAGCAAAGCCCCTGGGGCCAGACTCATGGTGGGTGGGGAAGGGTCTTTCACCTCTCAGGGTGGGCTCGGGGGGTTTGGGGGCAGCACAGGGAACCGTCTGGGGGGAGATGATCCCTGTGGGATTCCAGGTCAGGCAGGGAAGGCTGGGATTTGTCTTTGCTGTGGGATCTGGTGGGAAGAGGAGGCACTTCTCTTCCCTCTGGGGGTGGAATTCCCAGAGAAGCTGTGGCTGCTCCTGGATCCCTGCAAGTGCCCCAGGCCAGGCTGGACATGGCCTGGATCCACCTGGGATAGCAGGAAGTGTCCCTGCCCACAGCAGGGGTGGGAATGATCCCTAATGTCCCTTCCCACCACAGCTCTGGATCTCCACAAACTCCCAAGCCCTTCCCAGCTCTGCTCCCTGTCCTGGGCTGGAAATCCCTCCCTGTTTTCTGGCATCACCAAGAGACAGGACACAGGCGTGGCACAACGGGGCCTGCACGGACACCCCAATTCCCAGACCTCCAGCAGCACCAGCCACCTCCATCCCAGTCCGTGCCACCCCAATGTGGGACACTCAGCCACGTCCCACCSCGGCAGAGCTCCCGTGGCACTTACAGAACACGCGGAGGGTGACAGGAGGTGACACCCCGGTGCCCAGGGCGTTCTGGGCCTGGCAGTGGTACCGCCCGTGGTCCTCACGGCGCACCCCTCGCAGGGCCAGCACCCGCTCGGTGCCCACGGCCACCCCGTCCTTGTACCAGCGGTACCCCGAGACCGGGGGGTGGCTGCTGCCAACCTCGCAGCTCAGGGTCACCGTGTCACCCACGCCGATGTTCCCCGAGGAAGGGCTCAGCGACACCTGCGTGTCCTTGGGGGCGTCTGCGGGGGACACAGAGGGACGTGGTGGGCACAGGGCGCTGTCACCACCCTGGGGAGGTGCGTGACAGGAGGTGGCACCCGAGGGACAGATGTGGCCAGGGAGCAGGAAAGGGAGGTGGCACCTAAGGGACAGATGTGGCCAGGGAGCAGGAAAGGGAAGGGAGAAGCAGGAGGAAAATGCTGCAGGGAAGGAGGGGGTGGCAGGAGGGGGATGTGGCCACGGTGGCAGTGACAGAGGTGTCCCCTGTCCCCACCCCACGTACGCCTGACCCGCAGCACCACCTCGGCGCTCGCCCTCTTGGATCCGTCGGAAACGACACAGAGCAGCTTCTTGGCATGGTCCTTCCAGGTGAAGGAGCTGGTCAGGGTCAGCCGGTGGCTGACCCCGCTGGTGTCCAGCTGGACGTGGCTGGACACCTGGGACACCTGGGGGTCGTAGCCCTCCCAGCGCAGGGCGGTGTCACCCCTGGGACAAAAGTAGGGCGTGGAGCACTCCAAGGTGGACCTTTGTCCCTCGGTCTGCTCCTCGCTGCTGGCGACGCTGGGACGCTCCAGATCCTCTGGGGTGGAGAGCAGAGGGCAGGATGACCACATGGAATGGGGCAAGAAGGGAKTTTTTGGGGAATTTTGGTGTTTTACCCACCCGAAACGCTCAGGGTCACATCCCGCGACGCCGACCAGCGGTCGCCGTTGATGATCTCGAAGCGGAACCTGTAGAGGCCGCTGTCCCCCGGTGTCACCCCCCGCAGCAGCAGGGTGCAATTCCGGGCCATGGGGTCCCCCAGGAGCTGGGCACGACCCCCGAAACGGGAATCCACATCCTGGGGMGTGGCGGAGTGGAACACAACCGTCCGCTGGCCCTCGTAGTCCTTGTACCAGATGGCCACGATGCCATCGGCGGTCGTCACATCCGTGGGGTAGCTGAAGGTGCAGGGGACAACCAGGCAGGACCCCCCGCTGGCCTGCAGGGACTCGGGGTAGGAGACCCCCCAGGAGCCGAGGGCTGTGCCYGGGAAAATCGGGATCAGGGAGCCAGAAGTGTCCCCACTTCCCCCAGGACACGTTGGGGACACGTCACCTGTGCTAGATGGGGAAGGTGGGAGAGGAGGCGGGATTTGGGATAAACCCCCCCCAAGAGGAGGTTTTGGGGTGGAGAAGGGGGAGATAACTGGGAAAAGCTGGATTTTTTGGGCCTAAATAACGAGGAAAAAGGGGAAAGAGACATTCTGGGGTCCCAAATTAATTTCCTCACTCCTGCGCCTTGTCCTTGCTGCCATGGCCTGGCTGTCCCCTTGTCACCCCYTCAGGAGTGTGGGATCACGGCAAATCCCCCCAGGAGCAGCCTTGGGATCCCCCAAATTCCTGCCTGGCTCCTTCTCCCACCCACTGGGGCCAATCCCGGCCTCCAGTCCCGCAGGGGACAATCCCAAGGGTGTCACTGTCCCCATACCTGGCGGGACGAGGCTGGCCAGCAGCACGAGGCAGCGGGGCAGGCGCATGGTGGCACTGCCYGGGGACATGGGGGACACGAGGTCACGCCAGCACAGGGGACCCTGGGGACAAGAGGAGGTGGCTGAGGACGTTGGAATGGGTGGGATGGATCCCTGTGGGATAAATCCCGCTGGAATCAGGACAGTCCCCAACAGGGGGGGAAACAAAAAGGGAAGGAAAAGGGGAGGAAGGAAGGAAGGAAGGAAGGAGGAAAGGAAGGAAGGAAAGGAAGAAGGAGGGAAGGAAGGAAGGAAGGAAGGAAGAGGAAGGAAGGGAAGAAGGAAGGGAAGGGAGGAAGGAAGGAGGAAGGAAGGAAGGAAGGAAGGAAGGAAGAAGGAAGGAAGGAAGGAAGGAAGGAAGGAAGAAGGAAGGAAGGAAGGAAGGAAGGAAGGAAGGAAGGAAGGAAGGAAGGAAGGAAGGAAGGAAGGAAGGAAGGAAGGAAGGAAGGAAGAAGGAAGAAGGAAGGACAGGAAGGAAGGAAGGAAGAAGGAAGGAAGGAAGGAAAGGAAGGAAGGAAGGAAGGAAGGAAGGAAGAAGGAAGGAAAGAAGGGAGGAAGAAGGAAGGAAGGGAAGGAGGAAGGCACAGGAAGGAAGGAAGGAGGAAGAAGCGAAACCAAAGAAAAAAGGGGAAAAGGGAAGGAAAAAGAAAATTAAAGAAAGAATGAAAAAAGGAATAAAAAAGAAAAGAGGAAAGAGGAAGAAAAAGAAGAAAAAAAAGGAAGAAAAAGAAGAAAAAGGGAATAAAAAGAAGAAGAAAAAGAAAAAGAACAGAAAAAGAAACCCCAAGAAAAAGAAAAGAAGAGGGATACAAAAAATAAACAGAGAATTATTTAAAACATCTCTGCAGCTCCAGACGAACTCCTGACATTCCTTTCGGTTTCGCCCCTCATCGTTCCGTGACAAACCAGAATAATTTCACCCTGAGCTTTTTCCGAAAATCCCGGAAATCAGCGATCAGATTGCTGCGAGCTCCGATCCTCCTCTGCGCTCTCCTGGGTCTCTCCCTGAGGAACGAGGCCTCTCCCAGCCCCCTCTCCGGCCTTTCCCTCTCCACCGTTCCCTCCTTCTCCGATACCTCCTTTTCCCACATCTGTATCCAATTTCCTCGCCGCTCCTTGGATTTCGGGCTGGATTTCCCGCTCTGGAGAGCTTTACTTGGGATTTTTTCCAGACTATGAGCACAGAGAATGGCTGGGGTGGCCCCTGGGTGTTGATGCTTGGAGGGGGGGACGATGTGAGGCCACAAATTGTCACGGGACTCGTGCCGGAAGAGGAAGGAAGAGCCGGGATCCAGCCCCCAACTGGTGCTGGTGCCAAGTTTCGTTTCTTCTCCTGGGTTTCTCCCGGTTTCGATTCCTGAGGGCCCCTGGGGGATCCCTCGGGATGGGGACCCAGGTGGAGCCCTGCTGCTCGGAATTCCAAGGGTTGGAAAGATTTCTAGGAAAACGCTTTTCATGTGGGGCTTGGGGTGACCTGGTTTGGGGAAGGTGTCCCTGGTGCCCCTAAAGGAATGGGTTGGGATGGGAGGGGTGGAAATTTTATCTCATTCCCATGGGCAGGGACATCTCCCGCTGTCCCAGGTGGCTCCAAACCCTGTCCAACCRGGCCTTGGACATTTCCAGGAATGGGGCAGCCACAGCAAATCRGGGAATTCCATTCCAGAACRTTCCCACCCTCAGATGGAGGAATTTTTTCCCAATCTCTCACCTATCCCTGCGGTTCAAAAGTCACTTTTTGGCACAGGAATGAGGACTGAGAGGGGACATTCCCAYTGTGGGACCCTTCAGCTCCYTCACATCCCAAAAASCAGAGAAACAGGGACCATGGGGTGGTGGGACACRGTTCCTCGGGATAAGGGATGGATGTGACCCRCTCCAAGCCTGGATCTGATTCCTGGAGTTCCAGYCACTTCCCTGGATGCTGGCAGGAGATGGAGGAGGCTCATCCCAAAGGGATCCTCCACGAGCCACCCCCACCCCTCACCCCTGTCCCCAGAATTCCCATCCTTTCCCATCCCTGGAAAACCATGGAAGTTTACCTGGAAGTGCCGGTGGCTCTGGCAGTGCCACCTCCGCAGCGGTGGCATCGGGAAGTCGCCTGTCCCCGCGCTCAGGGACGTCCCTTTATGGGCTGTGGGAGGAGGGTGAGGAGCCCCAGACCGCAGCACTTCCCTCTTCAGAGTCCCCGCTCTGATTTTTGGGAAGTGGCGACCGCGGCAGCTTTCCCCTGATTCCGTGTTTTTGGGGCCAGGGTGGGTTCGGAGCGCTCCAAGGTCTCTGGGGTCCTGCTGGTGGGGCTGGGGCAGGGCTGGMGTTGCTCCCAGTGGGAACGGTTTGGGATTTGGGCTGATAATTCAGGAATGTTTCTGTTGTGTCTTGGATGGAATCAAGGGCGGCTCTGCCCTCAGCCTGCTGGGAAGGGGTTGGGATTGCACGGGAATTGGGGGGACACGGCCGGGAAAACTGATCCCTACCCACCCCTGGGATATCCTGGATRGTGTGGCTCCAGGATAAACTGGGAAAGAAGGAAAGGGGAATGTTGGGAGTGATGGTGTTTCTCCTCCTGGGCCACCAAAATGGATTCTGGTTGTCCTGGGGATGATGAATGCTCCGAGGGCTGGAGCACCTCAGCTCTGGGAGAGCTGGAAATGTTCCCCTGGAGAAGGGAAAAATCCAGGGAATCCTCAGAGTCCCTGGAGGGGCTCCAGGAGAGCTGGAGAGGGACTGGGGACAAGGCCTGCAGGGACAGGAGCCAGGGAATGGCTCCACTGGGAAAGGGGAGATTGGGCTGGGAGCTTGGCAAGGAATTCCTGGCTGGGCTGGAATTCCCAGATTTGCTGTGGCTGCCRCTGGATCCCTGGCAGTGCCCAAGGCCAGGCTGGACACTGGGGCTTGGATCCACCGGGGATGGTAGGAGGTGCCCCCAAAGGCAGGAGAGGGCTCTGCCAGAGGAGATTCCCAAAGGAATCCTCAGCTGGGCACCGCGGCTCTGGGGATGTAGAGGCTGATCCAGATCCCACCTCTGCCACCTGCAGTAAAGACACCCGGGCTGGTGGCACTGGTGGCACTGGTGGCACTGGTGGCACTGGGTGAGGCTGGCCCGTGGTGACCACTCAGGGTCAATGCCCGGCCTTGTGCCCCGGCAGTGTGGGAAAGTGCCCTGCGGGACCTCGGCCCCTCCCGGCCGTGCCAGCGGGTGCTGAGTCAGCAGGGACATGCCCACGGCCCCTGGTGTTCAATACCATGGCCCTCGGTGTCCCCACAGCCCGCCCACCCGATGTCCCCACAGACCCGGTGTTACCGCTTGACAGCGCTCTGGGTTCGGCCACCCTGAACCCCTGGTGCCCCCATGGCCCCCGGTGGCCCACCCCATGGCCCCCAGTGTCCCCCACAGCTCCTGTGGTGTCCCCCGTTTAGGCCGCGGTTCGTGCCCCGGTTTGGGTCCCCGGGTGGGAACACCGGGCCGTTACTTCGGCACCTGGACCACGGTGGTAGGCCTTCCCACTGGTTTCCCGGGTTCGGTTGTGGCGGGAGCGCGATGAGGCCGGTGCGCGGGGATTGTTGGTGGTTCCGGGGTTTGGGGTTGGCGGTTTTGCGAGTTGCTCCCGATGGCGCTTTGGCGGTTCCGGGCTTGCTGCGCGTTTGGGGTTTGCCCAGTGTCCCGCGGGGTTACGGGCGCGTGCGTGTTCGGCCTCTAGCAGGGCCCTGCGGCTTTCGGAGTTGTGGCGCCCTTTTTGACGGGCGCTGGCCTGGTCGCTTCCCAGTGCCGTGGCGCGTGCGGGTGCCGGACACTGTTAACGGGGTGGTACGGGCCGGGTCTTTTGGGCGGACAGGTGTTTCCCATTGAGGCCCTTCGGTGGTGTCGGTGGCTTTTCCTGAGGTTGTTGCGGCCTTCTCACCGGCGGTGTCCCCGGGCTGTACTCAGCCGCCGGTGCCGTCCCCATGGGCTGCCCCTGGGGCTCGTTCCTGCCGGGTGTTCGCCTCCTGCGACCTTCTCGTGGTGTCCCCACGGGGCGGTCTTTGTGGGCTAGGTTTCTGGCTGTTTCGCTCCGTGTGGGACTCCGCTTTCCAATGGGCTCGTCTGCCCGGTGTGGCCGCCATGGTCCTCCGTGCGTGCCACTCGCGTTCGCTGGGTGTTGGGGTGTTCGTGTGTTGGCCGACCTGTTCACCTTCCGTGGTGTCCCCATGGGGCCCTCACGCTGGTGGTCGCCGCGCAGCAGCGCCCCGGTGTCCCCACGGCCCTGGGTGCGCACACCCCTGACCCGTGGTCCGTCGCCACAAGCCCCCGGTGCCCTTCTGTTCCATGGGCCCCCTCTTCTAGTGCCACCGTCTTATTGGCCGCTTCTCTCCCTTTGGTGCTTCTACTTGGGTGCCACCCGCATTTTTCATTTCTGTCCGGGACATACATGTGTCCCAGACCTCGCTACCGGGGTGTGGGTATCTTTAGGTGTGGGGCTGCGTCGCAAGGTCCCGGTTGGGGGTGTATAACTCACGGGTAGTCTTTTCTTGCAGCATGATAGCGAGATAGGCTCCAGGTGGTTCCTGTTGTTGGTTCTTTTCGGGTTTGTGCTAATTTGGAGTTCGGCTGTTTCAATTTTTCCTGGTTGGCCTTTGTGATTTTCTTTTGGGGATACTGTGCCAGTCCTTGATGGGCTTCTGCGATTTGGGAGGCTGTGGGATATTGGATTCTGGGAGCTGTGGCCAATGAGCAGTGGGCTGTTGGATTTGGGAAGCTTGCCAGGCCTGGAGGTCCGCAGGTTTGGGGAGCTGTGCAATGATGGTGGGATATTGGATTTGAGCTGTGCCAAGGCTGTGGGATTATTGGATTTAGGGAGCTGTGCCAGTCCCTGGTGGGTGTATTTGGTTTTTTTTGTATTTTTTGGCGTGAGCTCTTGTGCCATTCTGTTCTTGGTTGGTTGCTTCCTAGGGTGGATTATAGGCGACGATGGGTCTGGTGCTCAGAATTCGCTGGTGGGTATGTTCTGGCGGTTTTGTGTGGGTCGTTGGCAATCCCAGTGGGGGCTCTTCTGTGTTTTCTTGGTTATTTTTTGTGCTGCCACTGTGCCGTGTCCAGTCCCTTCTGTTCGCTGCGCGGTTCTTTGTCTTTGTTGGCCGTGCAGCTTTTTCCTGGCTCTTCCTTGGCTTGCGTGAGGGCTCGCGCGGCCTGCTCGCTCCGCATTTCGGTTGCTGACGTTGGCGGGTTTCGGTTCGTCTCTGGTGTTTTATGCTCACGCTTTGTGCGCGGTCTGCGATTTTTGTTTGGGTTTCCCTGACTGCTGGTTAAGTTGCGCGTGCCGTGTTTGCAGTCCTTGGCGGCCACGGGGCTTGCGGGGCTGTTGTTGGCCTTTGGCGTTGCTCGGGCTTGCCGCGCCCGGTGGGTGCCCGTGGCAGTGCGGCCGGGGCACCCGGTTGGCGGCCGACTCCGAGGCCCTGGGCGCCTCGCCGGCGGCCCCCCCCGGCCGCGTGAGGCTGGGCTCTGTGGCCGGCTTGTGGCCTTCCGGCCCGTCTGGAGGGCTCGCGCTCGGCTGCCCGCCGTCTGCGGCGCCCAGGTTCGCCGCCCCGGCCGCCGGGCTTCTGGCCTTCTCCTGCCGGCCTGCACCGCTGCGCTGGTGCGCCCACCTCCTTTTCCCTTCAGCGTCCCCACCTGCTGTGTGCTGCTGGCCGCACCCTTTTCCCGCCCTTTCTGTTTGCCTGCCGCCCCTGGGCGCCCGCGCTCTGGCGTCCGTGTACTCATTTCTCGCACATTTTTCTTTACACTATTCTACATATTTACTCGCTCCATTCTCATCTACCTCATACACTTTTCCCTCATTTCCACGCAGCTTCCCCGGCCCCGACGCCGACCCTTTCGCCCAGGCATCCCCGCTGGTCTGGTTGCCCCGCCGCGCGCCTCCGGATCGCTCCCGGCTTCCCTAGGTCGTGGCCGCTTGCCTGCGCGCCCGTGGAACCTGTGGGGAGTTTGTGTATTTGGTGAGATGTGCACAAGTCCTGGTGACTTCTGTGGAGGCTGGGAACTCGTGTCAGTTCGGGGTGCGGCGTGCGGCTGCCGTTCTGGGCACGCTGGGACTTGGTGTGGCGGGCAACCGCTTTGGCCAATCGGCTCGACTGCTGGTTGGGCGTCTACGGTGTTGCAGTTTGTTGCCTTAGTCTCAGTGGGGCTTGTTGGAATTTGGAGCTGTGCCAATCCTGGTGGGGTTTCCCTGGATTTGGGTAACCTGCTCCAGTCCTGGTGAGGTCTTCGAGATGGGAGCTGTGCCAGTCCTGGTGAGCTCTTGGTGTGTGGGGTCTGCGCCAATCCTGGTGGGCTTCTGGATCTGGGAGCTGTGCCAGGCCTGTGGGATATTGGATTTGGGAGCTGTGCCAGTCCTGGTGGATTGCTGGATTTGGGGGCTATGCCAGTCCCAGTGGGCTCCTGGATTTGGGAGCTGTGCCAGGCCTGTGGGCTCTTGGATTTGGGAGATGTGCCAATCCTGGTGGGCTCTTGGATTTGGGAGCTGTGGGATATTGGATTTGGGAGCTGTGCCAATGCCAGTGGGCTGTTGGATTTGGGAGCTGTGCGAGTCTGGGTGGGCGCTTGGATCTGGGAGCTGTGCCAGGCCTGGCGGCCTCTTGGATTTAGGAGCTGTGCCAGGCCTGGAGGCTCCTGGACTTGGGAGCTCTGCCAGTGTTGGTGGGCTCTTGGATTTGGGAGCTGTGCCAATGCTGGTGGGATATTGGATTTGGGAACTGTGCCAGTCTTGATGGGCTTCTGGATTTGGGATCTGTGGGATATTGGATTTGGGAGCTGTGCCAGTCCTGGTGGGTTCTTGGATTTGGGAGCTGTGGGATATTGGATTTGGGAGCTGTGCCAATGCTGGTGGGATATTGGATTTGGGAGCTGTGCCAATCCTGGTGGGCTCTTGGATTTGGGAGCTGTGCCAGTCCTGATGGGCTTCTGGATTTGGGAGCTGTGGGATATTGGATTTGGGAGCTGTGCCAATGCCAGTGGGCTGTTGGATTTGGGAGCTGTGCCAGTCCTGGTGGGGTCCTGGATTTGGGAGCAGTGCCAATCCTGGTGGGCTCCTGGATTTGGGAACTGTGCCAGTCCCAGTGGGTTCTGGGATTTGGGAGCAGTGCCAGTCCCAGTGGGCTCTGGATTTGGGAACTGTGCCAGTCCTGGTGGGCTCCTGGATTTGGGATCTGTGCCAGTCCCAGTGGGTTCTGGGATTTGGGAACTGTGCCAGTCCCGGTGGGCTCCTGGATTTGGGATCTG
>NDFG01000089.1:199898-211760 GCA_002167245.1 Sporophila hypoxantha
CTCTGTTGAGGATGGATTGAAGGCACTCCAGACATTCCAGCTCAGTTGTTTATTAATTATTTTTATCAATGGTAACAAGAGCTCTCACAGCAAGTGAGTTTCGTGCAACATTTCACTAGCCAGGCCAATGAAATCGTCTTGTTATAAAAGGCTTTAAGCTAAATATCCCGTTAAAAGTGAACCTAAATTATTTTCACTTTTAACCCCGTAACTAATCACTCAAGTCCCTCAATGGTGAACTTTTTATCAATTACAAAGTAATACCACCCCAAAACCCATGGACAGAAAAGGTGCAGAAGGAGAAGGAGAAGGAGAAGGAGAATGGAGAAGAGAGAAGGAGAAGAGAAGAAAGGAGGAAGAGGAGGAGGAGCAGCCTCCACCCCAAAACCTTCCTCTTGCTTTATATTATCTCTGTAATTCTAAACCTTAAACCTCTAATGTTTTCCACCAGTGATATTTGCCCTATTTCTAATCAAAATCCACACCCACCAATTATCCCAGTTCCATCATTCCATTCTGGAAGCTGCTCCAGGGCCTCAGAGTCAATCGAGTGATTATCCTGGGCGGGTTCAGAGCCTGAGCAGCACAGAAAGTCAGCAGTTCTCAGCAATCCAGTTCCAAAAGCACCCCAGCCCATGGAATGCTGGAGGCGAGCACAGATGCAGAGCTGCCCTGTTCCATCCCGCCCCAATCCGAGGATTCAAATGAGGGATCAAACCCTCTGCTTCCCAACTCAGCGCCAGGAGCCATTCCCAAGCCGTGGAAGCTTGCCTGGCACCACCAAAATCTCCCCAAAATCCCCAGAAAGCTGGAATTCTCAGCATCCAGGTGTCCAAAACACCAAAATGCTGGAGCACAGGGCATGCAGAGCTGTCCTGGTTCCATCCCAGCTCCAACCTGATGGGATCAAACTCTCCACTCCCTCCAAAGGGCCATTCCCAGCGTCTGGAGCTGCCCTGGCACCACCAAAATCTCCCCAAAATCCACCCAAAAAGTCTGGAATTCTCAGCATCCAGTTCCAAACACCTCAGCCCATGAGATGCTGGAGCACAGGGATGCAGGCAGCTGCCCTTCTTCTCCATCCCGGCCCACAACCTGAGGATCAAACCTCCACTCCCATCCAAAGCCATATCCCAGCCTGCTGGAGCGGCCTGGCACCAGGCCAAAATCTCCCAAAAAATCCCCAACCTGAGGGGCTGCTGGGATGGATTTTCCCAGTGCAAAAATCAAGGGCTCATTTCCCCCAGGTTTGTGGCGTCGTCCCTTTTTCCCCACTCCCGAATTCCCACGAGCTGTCAGATCTTTGGTATGAGGCCCCTCGGGTGCCGGGGAGATCCCGGCGCCAAGCAATGGACCAAGAGGCCGAGCGATGGAAAAAGTGTGCATGTGAGAAACCTCGGCTTTTCTCACCCGTGAGAGTTTGTCGAGGAACAACAACAGCAGCCGGCGGTGGAAAACTCCCAGTGGCAGGAAAAGGCCATTCCTTGCCAAACTCCTGGCAGGAAAAAACGGCGCTTCACGGGGGAGTTCAGGGAAACTCGAGCTTGGAATGTTATGAGGCAGTCCTCCCCCATTCCCGGGCTCCCAGATTCCAGGGGGACACCCCAGGGCTGTCACCGAGTGGCACACAGGGAATTTTTCCCCTCCCAAACCCCCTCTCCAAGTCTCAGAGGCCAAAAACTGGAGATCTTGGCTGCTGAGGGGGAATACCAGGAGGCGTTCCACCCGTACGCCGAACATTCCTGCGGAGTTAGGATTGAGACCCAAAGGCAGGATGTGTTTAACATCGCTCCGGGGATGCCGCTGGTCACATCGATGTCCCCAACGCCGCTCTACGCTTCCAAGCACTGCCGGAAACTCGGCGAATTGCGGCGCTGAATCCGTGTTCCCGACCCGATGTTCCCGGCTTTGCGACACCGTTTTGCATTTTTGGCTCTCGTTTTTTGCACTTTTCACGCTTTCAGGACCTGGAGATCAGCCCTGGCAGCCTGGAGGGGGGCGGGAGCCCCCCTTTCCCTGGCTTGCAGGGATGCAGGAGATGGGAAAGCTCTTTCATTCCCAAATCCTCGATTTTCTGCCCTGAAAGGCCGCGAGCGGAGGAGGGGGCCTGAGAGATCCTGAGGGAATTCCCGGGCTCCCCAAATCGCTCTGCCTCACCCAGCCAGGAGGGATCCCTCCTGTCCCGGTCCCCTCTCGGCTGTCCCTGGCTGTGCCATGGTGTCCCCTGTCCCCGTTATCCCCTCTTGGGTTCCCCCTGTCCCTCCTGTTCCCCGTGTCCCCTCTCGGGTGATCCCCCTGTCCCCCCTTCCCCCTGTCCCTGTGTCCCGCCCGGGTGTCCTGGCTATGCCATGGTGTCCCCTGTTTCCCCGTGTCCCGCTCTCGGGGTGTCCCCCACCCCTCCTGTCCCCGTGGTCCCTCCCGGGGTGTCCCTGACTGTGCATGGTGTCCCCCTGTCCCTCCTGTCCCCGTGTCCCCTCTCGGGTGTCCCCCTCGTCCCCCCTAAGTCCCTCTGTCCCCTCTCGGGATGTCCCCCGTGTCCCCCCTTTGTCCCTCTGTCCCCTCTCGCAGGGTGTTCCCCCTAGTCCCCCCTGTCCTCTGTTCCCCTCCTCAGGGTGTCCCCCTCGTCCCCCTGTTCCTCTGTCCCCTCGGGGTGTCCCCCTGTCCCCATGTCCCTCTATGTCCCCTCTCGGGGTGTCCCCCTGTCCCCCCTGTCCCTGTGTCCCCTCTCGGGGTGTCCCCCAGCCCCTCCTGTCCCTGTGTCCCCTCCCAGGTGTCTCTGGCTGTGCCATGGTGTCCCCCTGTCCCCGTGTCCCCTCCAGGGTGTCCCCCTGTCCCCCCTGTCCCCGTGTCCCCTCTCGGGGTGTCCCCAAGACCCTCCTGTCCCTGTGTCCCCTCCCAGGTGTCCCTGGCTGTGCCATGGTGTCCCCTGTCCCCCCTGTCCCCGTGTCCCCTCTCGGGGTGTCCCCCCGCCCCTCCTGAGGAAGAGGAGGGTGAGGAGGAGGAGGAGGCAGCTGCAAACCATTACCGAGGGGCGGGGGCTGCTCCGGGGGTCCCTCAAATCGCTCTGGCCTCAGCCAGCCAGGAGGGATCCCTGAGTTTGGGCCGCTCCAGAGGGTGGCAGAAGCGGGGGGACAGGCAATGCTCGGGACCGTGGCACATGTGGGACAATGGGAACGCTGCCGTGGGGTGGCAGTGCCGCAGTGGGACAGCGGGGACAGATCCCAGGCAGGGCGGGAGTCACTTTTCCCTCCCTCATCTCCAGGACGGGAATTTCTGGATTTAACCCCTCACAAGGGGTGACAAAGATCCCTGTGGAAAATCAAACTGCAGCCCGCAGCCCCCATTCCGAGCCGTGCTGGCTCCTCCATTCCCAAATCCCGGCTCCTGCTGGAGGGAGGGGGCCCAGGGGTGGCCCTGGCTGTGCCATGGTGTCCCCAGGCCCTTCTGTCCCCGTGTCCCCTCTCGGGGTGTCCCCCAGCCCCTCCTGTCCCTGTGTCCCCTCCCGGGTGTCCCTGGCTGTGCCATGGTGTCCCACAGCCCCTCCTGTCCCCGTGTCCCCTCTCGGGGTGTCCCCGTGTCCCTCCTGTCCCCGTATCCCCTCTCGGGGTGTCCCCCTGTCCCCCCTGTCCCTGTGTCCCCTATCGGGGTGTCCCGCTGTCCCCCCTGTCCCCGTGTCCCCTCTCGGAGTGTCCCTGGCCGTGCCATGGTGTCCCCCAGCCCCTCCTGAGGAAGAGGAGGGTGACGAGGAGGAGGAAGCAGCTACAAACCATTACCGAGGGCCGGGGGCTGCTCCGGGGGTCCCTCCAATCGCTCTGGCCTCAGCCAGCCAGGAGGGACCCCTGAGTTTGGGGCGCCCCAGAGGGTGGCAGAAGCGGGGGCACAGGCAATGCTCGGGACTGTGGCACATGTGGGACAATGGGAACGCTGCCGTGGGGTGGCAGTGCCACAGTGGGACAGCGGGGACAGATCCCAGGCAGGGCGGGAGTCACTTTTCCCTCCCTCATCTCCAGGACGGGAATTTCTGGGATGTAGAGCCCCTCCCAAGGGTGACAAAAAGACCCTGTGGAAATCAAACTGCAGCCCGGCAGACCCCCATTCCGAAGCGTCCGGGCCTCCTCCATCCCAAACCCGGCTCCTGCTGGAGGAAAGGATCCAGGAGGTGGCCCTGCTGTGCATGGTTTTCCCAGTCCTCCCTCCTGTCCCCGTGTCCCCGCTCGGGTGTCCCTCAGCCCCTCTTCCCTATGATCCCTCCAGTGTCCGCCGTGTCATGGTGTCCCTTCCCCCTGTCCCTGTGTCCCCTCGTCGGGTGTCCACCCCTCCTGTCCTGTGTCCCTCTCGGTGGTTCCCCCAGCGCCCTCCGTCCCTGCCCCTTCTCGGTTCCCCAGCCCCTCCGGCCTCTGTGTCCCCCCAGTGTCCCTGCTCGTGCCATGGTGTCCCCCTGTCCCCTGTCCCCCTCAGGTGTCCCTGAGCTGATTGCCATAGGTTCCCAGGCCCCCCTGTCCCTGTGTCCCTTTCGGGTGTCCCTGGCTGTGCAGTGATCCCCCTGTCCCCGTTTCCCCTCCGGTGTCCCCCAGCCCCTCCTGTAAGCGAGGTGGGACTGTCACTGCAGATACACAGCTGGTCCCGGCGAGGGCATTGTGGAACCGATTCCCCCCTTTGGGGACCCCGATCCCCCCTTTGGGGACCCCAGAGAGGCAGCGCTGCCGCAGCCCCCCCGTGCCGTGCCCCTCTCGGTTTGTTTTCCTTTCCCGGAGAACTCCGCCTGACCCGGGGCCTCCGGAGCGGCGGGACCCCCGGAGCAGCCCCCGCCCCTCGGTAATGGTTTGCAGCTGCCTCCTCCTCCTCGTCGTCACCCTCCTCTTCCTCAGGAGGGGCGGGGGGACACCATGGCACGGCCGGGGACACCCAGGGAGGGGACATGGGGACAGGAGGGGCTGGGGGACACCCTGAGAGGGGACACAGGGACAGGGGGGACAGGGGGACACCATGGCACGGCCAGGGACACCTGGGAGGGGACACGGGGACAGGAGGGGTTGGAGGACACCATGGCACGGCCAGGGACACTCCAGGAAGGGACATGGGGACAAAGGGGCTGGGGGACACCATGGCATGGCTAGGGACACCCCGGGAGGGGACACAGGACAGGAGGGGCTGGGGGACACCATGGCACAGCCAGGACACCCAGGAAGGGGACACGGGGACAGGGGCCACCATGGCACAGCCGGGGACGCCCAGGGAGGGGACACGGGGGGCACCATGAGGGGAAGGATGTGTTTGTGTGTGCACACGCGTGTGTGTGATGGTGACTGTGCACATGGGTGCGGGTGTGTGTGCACGTGGGTGTGCGCGTCTGGCTGTACACGTGTGTGTGTGCACGTGTGAGCACACGGGCGAGCTCACGTGTGTGTGCCCACTGTGTGTGCACATGGGTGTGTGTGTGCACGTGGCTGTACACGTGTGTGTGTGAGCGTGTGAGCACACGGGCGAGCTCATGTGTGTGTGCACATGGGTGTGTGTGTGCATGTGGCTGTGGTGCCCACGTGTGTGAGCGTGTGTGCACATTGTGTGTGCACCTTGTGTGTGTGTGCACATGGCTGCGGTGTGCATGTGTGTGAGTACATGGTGTGTGCACATGGGGTGTATTTATATGTGTGTGCATTGTGTGTGTGTGTGCGCACATTGTGTGTGCACACGTGTGTGTGTGTGTGTGTATGTGCACATTGCTGCGGGGTGTGTGTGTGTGAGTACATGGTATGTGCACATGGGGTGTATTTATATGGGTGTGCATTGTGTGTGTGTGAGCACATGGCTGTGGTGCCCACGTGTGTGTGCACATTGTGTGTGCACACGTGTGTGTGTGTGCATGTGCACATTGCTGTGGGGTGTGTGTGTGTGTGCACACTGTGTGTGCACATGGGGTGTATTTATATGGGTGTGCATTGTGTGTGCACGTGGCTGTGGTGCCCACGTGTGTGAGCGTGTGTGCACATTGTGTGTGCACACGGGGTGTGTGTGTGTGTGCATTGTGTGTGCACATGGCTGTGGTGTGCATGTGTGTGCACATTGCGTGTGCTCATGGTGTGTATGTACACGTGTGTGCACACGTATGTGTGTGTGTGCATGTGCACATGGCTGTGGTGTGCATGTGTGTGAGTACATGGTGTGTGCACATGGGGTATATTTATATGGGTGTGCATTGTGTGTGTGTGAGCACATGGCTGTGGTGCCCACGTGTGTGTGCACACTGTGTGTGTGTGTGTGTGCACATGGCTGCGGTGTCCGTGTGTGTGTGCATTGTGTGTGTGCACGGTGTGTATGTACACGTGTGTGCACATGTGTGTGTGTGTGTGCACATGGCTGTGGTGCCCACGTGTGTGAGCGTGTGTGCACATTGTGTGTGCACACGGGGTGTGTGTGTGTTTGTGCATTGTGTGTGCACATGTGTGTGTGCATGTGCACGTGGCTGTGGTGTGCGTGTGTGTGCACATGGTGTTTGCACATGGGGTATATCTATATGTGTGTGCATTGTGTGTGCACGTGGCTGTGGTGCCCACGTCTGTGTGCACATTGTGTGTGCACACGTGTGTGTGTGTGTGCGTGTGCACATGGCTGCGGTGTGCGTGTGTGAGTGCACACTGTGTGTGCACATGGGGTGTGTGTACATGTGTCTGTGTGTGTGCACGTGTGTGTGTGTGTGTGCACGGGTTCGTGTGTTTGTGTGTGTGAACAGGTGTGTGTGTGTACATGTGTGTGTGTGTGTGTGAAGAGGTGTGAGGGTGTGCACATGGGGTGTGTGCACATGTGTGTGAGTGTGTGTACATGTGTGTGTGTGTGTGTGAACAGGTGCGTGTGTGCACATGGGGTGTGTGCACATGTATGTGTGTGTGCGTACATGTGTGTGTGTTTGTGTGTGTGAACAGATGTGTGTGTGCACATGGGGTGTGTGCATGTGCATGTGTTTTTGTGTGTGAACAGATGTGTGTGTGTGCACATGGGGCGTGAGCACGTGTGTGAGTATGTGCGTACCTGTGTGTGTGTTTGTGTGTTTGTGTGTGTGAACAGGTGTGTGTGTGCACATGGGGTGTGTGCACATGTGTGTGAGTGTGTGTACATGTGTGTGTGAACAGGTGCGTGTCTGTGCACATGGGGTGTGTGCACATGTGTNGTACATGTGTGTGTGAACAGGTGCGTGTCTGTGCACATGGGGTGTGTGCACATGTGTGTGAGTGTGTGTACATGTGTGTGTGAACAGGTGCGTGTGTGCACATGGGTTGTGTGCACGTGTATGTGTGTGTGCGTACATGTGTGTGTGCTTGTGTGTGTGAACAGATGTGTGTGTGTGCACATGGGGTGTGTGCACGTGTGTGTATGTGCGTACGTGTGTGTGTGCACGTGTGTGTGCGTGTACAGGTGTGTGTGTGCACGGGTATGTGTGTTTGTGTGTGTGAACACGTGTGTGTGTGTGTGTGCACATGGGGTGTGTGCACGTGTATGTGTGTGTGCACGCGAGGTCCTGGGCTGTTTGTGCACGACCACGTGTGTGTTGAAAAACCTGTTCATGTGTGTGCAAGGCTGCAAAGAGCACATGTGTGTGTGTGTGTGTGTGTGTGTGTGTGTGTGAGTGTGTGTGTGAACAGGTGTGTGTGTGCACATGTGTGCGTGTGTCTGTGCGTGTGTTTGTGTGTGTGTGTGTGTGTGTGTGTGTGAGTATGTGTGTGTGTGTGGGGAGCCGAGTCCGTGTGGGTGTGCAAGGGCGCCCGTGTGCTCACCCGGGCGTGCAAGGGGCTGTTCTGAGCCTGCAGATCCTCACGCGTGTGCAAGAACGCGCGTGTGCGAGCGCTCCTGCGCGCTGAAGGGAAACTGAGGCAGGCGCGCGGTGCCCGCGGGTGCCCCCGAGCCCGCTCGGGGCTTTCCGGGGGCTCCCGGGGCTTTCCAYCCCCAAAATCCCCCAAATCCCCGCGCGGGGACAGCGCTGGCATGGGGAGGGGACAGCGGAGGGACCCCGGGGGAGTGGCAGTGCCAGCTTCGGGATGGGATGGCCGCCGGGAATTCGGGAATTTGGGAATTCGGGTGGCACCGCGTCCCCCCCGCCCCGCGCTGGCACCGCGTCCCCACGGGCGCCGTGCCCTTGGCGGGGCGGGGGAAGGAAGCGATCCAGCCCTTCCCCTCGCAGCGATCCAGCCCTTCCCCTCGCAGCGATCCAGCCCTTCCCCTCGCAGGGATCCAGCCCCGCTCCCGGAGCTCCGGGATAGGGGGTGGGTGGGGGGCTGCACCCCCTCCCCGCGGGGTCCCCTCGGCCTTGGGGTCACCTCGGTGCGGTGGGGACAATGTCCCTCATCCCGGTTTATCCGTCCCCATCCGCCAGCTCCGTGCGGGACACCCGGCATGGGGGTGAAGCTGGGATGATGAGGATGAAGATGAGGATGAGGATGATGATGAAGATTCCCCTCAACCCGCTGTAGGTCCCGCCCCAGGAGGGCCCAGTTTGTGCCCAGAAAAGCTGGGAAGGAGCAAACTGGGAGCAAACTGGGCAGCAGGTGAGGGGCTGCCCGCGTCCTGTCCCCAAGCTCCCCCGATGGGGACGTGATGCCACCGCCATGCCCTGGTGGGGCACATCGCTGTCCCCACCGCCGTGGGTCCGGGCTGGGCTCCGGCCTCGCTTCCAGCCGCGGTTCTCCGTCCCCATCCCGGGTTTCCTGTCCCCGCGGCATTTCCATGGGCCGGGCCTCAATTCCCGGAAAGCGCTACCTCATCCCTGTCGGGGCGCCAGGGACGCAAACACGGGCGGGGCCGCCGCCCTTGTCCCTGTCCCCCCCTCCAGAACCTTCCCCGGCTCCGGGGCAGCGGTGCCAGGCAGGGCTGGGGGGGCTGGACCCCCAAAAATCCCAGTACAGCCCCAGGATAATCCCAAATGCATCTCCGGCTTCCCCCGCCGGTCCCTTTAGGGGTTTGGAGGTCCCCTGGCTCAGGAGGTGACACTTTGTCCCCTCCCCAGTGTCCCCCACCGGTGTCACCCCTGGCAGGTCCTGCTCCAGGCCACCGCATTGCCAGCCAGGGCCTTCCTGACCTTGATCCCAATGATCCCAGGGGCTTCATCCCAATGATCCCAACGATCCCGGTGATCCCAACAAACAAAATGATCCCAGCCCTCAATGAATACAAACCCCCAGTGATCCCAGTGATCCTGGGGGCTTCATCCCAATAATCCCAATGATCCCAATGATCCCAGGGGCTTCATCCCAATGATCCCGGTGATCCCAACAAACAAAATGATCCCAGCCCTCAATGATCCCAAACCCCCAGTGATCCCAAACCCCCAGTGATCCCAATGATCTCAGGGGCTTGATCCCAATGATCCCAAACCCCCAGTGATCCCAGTGATCCCGGTGATCCCAACAAACAAAATGATCCTAACCCTCAATTTTCCCAAACCCCCAATCATCCCAGTGATCCTGGTGATCCCAACAAACAAAATGTTCCCAGCCCTCAATGATCCCAAACCCCCAATGATCCCAATGACCCCAAGGGCTTCATCCCAATGATCCCAATGATCCCAGGGGCTTGATCCCAATGATCCCAATGATCCCAAATCCCCAATGATCCTGGTGATCTCAACCCTCAATGATCCCAAACCCCCAATCATCCCAGTGATCCTGGTGACCCCAACAAACAAAATGATCCCAGCCCTCAATGAATGCAAACCCCCAGTGCTCCCAACGATCCCAGGGGCTTGATCCCAATGATCCAAACCCCCAATGATCCCAAACCCCCAATCATCCCAGTGATCCTGGTGATCCCAACAAACAAAATGATCCCAGCCCTCAGTGATCCCAAAACCCCCAGTGTTCCCAATGATCCCAAATCATTGGGGCTTGATCCCAATGATCCCAAATCCCCAATGATCCCGGTGATCCCAATAAACAAAATGTTCCCAACCCTCAATGATCCCAAACCCCCAATGATCCCGATGATCCCAACAAACAAAATGTTCCCAGCCCTCAATGGTCCCAAACCCCCAGTGATCCCAATGATCCCAAATCCCCAATGATCCCGGTGATCCCGGTGATCCCAACAAACAAAATGATCCAAATTATCCCAATTTTCCCACTGTTCCCAACGGTCTCACTGATCCCAAAGCTGTCACTGGTCCCAACGACCCCAATTATCTCAGCAATGGCAATAATTTAAACAATCCGAATTCTCTCAGTGATCCCAACAATCTCAGTGACCCCAGTGATCCAAATGATCCCAATTATCTCAACCATCCCAATTATCCCAGCGCTCCCGACTACCTCAGCTCGGCGATCCCAAATATCTCAGTTATGGGAACAATCCCAATGTTCTGCCCATGCTTCTGAGGCTCCCACGGGTGGATTCTTCCCATTGTGGAGATTTTTGGGAATAACAGGACAGACCCTCTGTGTGCCTCCTTTCCTTGGGGTCTCACAGCTCTGATCCCAAATCTGGATCCCAAATCTGGGATCCCCTGGCTCTGCTCTCACCCTCGGGATCTCCCTGCTCTTATCCCAAATCTGGATCCCAAATCTGGGATCTCCCAGCTCTGCTCCCACCCTTGGGATCTCCCAGCTCTGATGCCAAATCTGGATCCCAAATCTGGAATCCCCCGGCTCTGATCCCAAATCTGGGATCCCCTGGCTCTGCTCCCACCCTCAGGATCTCCCAGCTCTGATCCCAAATCTGGATCCCAAATCTGGGATCCTCTGGCTCTGCTCCCACTCTCAGGATCTCCCTGCTCTGATCCCAAATCTGGGATCCCCGGCTCTGATCCCACTCCCGGGATCCAGGATCCCCCTTTGGGAACGGGAACGACCGCGGGGAGGAGAATCCCGGGATAACCCCGAGCTCTGGAGCCGGGATGGGGCCGGCTGTGGGGACAGAGCCGATGTCCCCCGGCACCCGCGCGGTGACAAACCCGGCAGAGCGATTCACACACAAATTCATGGACACAAACTGGGGAGGTCTGGGGGGTGCGTGTGGCCTATCCAGCCGGTTCGGGACCCTCGCCCCGCCTCGGTGGCCGTGGCCGGGCGGGGAGCGGCGGTTCCGCTGCCGGCGGGACTGGGGCTGGCCCTGCCTCCTCCTCCTCCTCCTCCTCCTCCTCCTCCCGCCGCTCCCGCTCCCACATCTGCAGCTGGAATTGCAATTTGAGGCGCTGCCTGGGCCGGGACAGGGAGTGGGAGGAAGCCGGAGCGCGGGGGGCTGCGCGGGGCCCCGGCGGGGACAGAGCCGCGGGGACAGAGCGGCGGGCAGGACGGGGACAGAGCCGCGGGGACAGAGCCGCCAGCCCGGGGGACACGGCCCGGGTGACAAAGCGGGGGGGTCCCCAACCTGTGTCCCCCCCCCACAGCGGTGAGTGGCCAGCGGGGGTGGCGGAAAGCGGCGTGGGGACGTGGGGGACAGCCCTGTCCCCTGGCCGAGGTGAGGGTGGCACCGCCCCGGGGGTCGCTGCCCGGTTTGGGGACATCCAGGGGGTGCCAGGACTCCGCGGCCTCTTCCCGGTGGGAATAGGGGGGGTGTGGGCACGGGGGGGGGGAAGGGGGGATGGACGCTCGGACACTGTCCCCGTGTGTCCTGTCCTGGGGGACACCCCTGTGACCATTGGGGACACCGCTGGGACCATCGGGGACACCGCTGGGACAGTGCCACAAAGTGCCAGCAGCGTGCAGGGGACACCCGCGGGTGGCTCCTGTGTCCCAGCCATGGCCGAGGGGACAGGGAAGGGCTCCGGGGAACCCCAACAGCTCCTCGGGAGGATTTGGGGTGTCCCCAACCCCGCAGCCACGCTCACAGCGGGGACATGGGGACAAACAGCTCCTTCTGTCCCGGCACATCTGGATGGGA
>NDFG01000089.1:262849-289991 GCA_002167245.1 Sporophila hypoxantha
CTCCAAGCCCCCTGCCTATCCCGACCCCATTCCCTGCACCTCCAGTCCCTGGCCCCTATCCCGACCCGCATTTCCCTGCTCCTCAGGCCCCTGCCCTATCCCGAACCCCATTCCACGAGATCTCCAGTCCCAGAGACCCAAATCCCATGAGACCCCATTCCAGAGACCCCCTGTCCCAAGATCCCCATTTACTGCCAGAAACCTCAGTCCCAGAATCCCCATTCCCAAAACCCCATCCCAAAAACCCCATTTCTCAGGACCCCCCCCTCCATTCCCAGACCCCCCCATTCCCCCCTCCCCAAATTCCAGGGCATTTTTCCCTGCTTTCCCATTAAGCCTCCAAGCCTGTGTCCCCCTCCAGCCACCTTTGGCCACCACCCCCATGTTGTCCCTGGGCCACCTCCAGGGACTGTCCCCCCATGGGGGATCCTGGCTTTTACTGGGACAACCCCAGTTTTGCCAGCTGGCGACCAAGCCGCGGAACAGGATGCACTTGGGTTTTGTGTACAGATCCCAGACGGCAGATTTTGGGGATTTATGGGGGATTTATGGGTTGCTCGCGCTGTGATCCAAGGACGAGGAATTATCCCCGTTGCCAAAATATTCCAGGACAACCCCACCATTCCCAATCTCATCCCGCCCTTCCGGGTGGCCTTTGATGTCTCCTGGGACGGGTACGGGAGCAGAGGAAACCCCACCCAGGCTGTGGGTTCGGTGGCCGGATATGGGTGGCACTGTCTCCGCTGGTGGGCACAGGGCGATCCCATGGGATGCGCTGGGAGTTCCTTGGATTTGCAGCAGGGAAAGCTGATCAAGCCCAGCCACCGCCGAGCTGGGTCATGCTGGGCGTCCTGGCTGGAGGGGAAGCGGCCACCAGTGCCTCCGAGTACAGACCCTCACACGGAAATGGGGCGGGATCCTGGGCAATGGGATTCCCGTGGGAAAACGGGGGATCCCAGGTATGGTGTGTGGATCCCATGGATATGGATGGGGAATCCTTATGCGAAATGGGGTGGAAAATCCCCCCAATTGGAAATGGGGGGATCCCATGGATATGGAGTGGATCCCATTTGGAAAGGGGCAGATCCTGGTAATGGGGGGATCCTATGGAAATGGGCAGGATTCTCATGGATAGTGTAGTGGATCCCATGGAAATGGGGTGGATCCCATGCGAGTAGATGGGGGGATCCCATTGGAAATGGGGGGAATCCATGGATATGGGAGGGATGCCCATTGGATAGTGGGTGGATCCCAGGGAAATGGGGGGGATCCCATGGATATGCGGGGGATCCATGGAAATGGGGTGGATCCTAAGGGAAATGGTGGTGATCCCATGGAAATGGGTGGATCCGATGATATTGGGGTGGCATTACCAGGGAAATGGACGTGTATCCCAAGAATGGGCGTGATCCCATGGAGTTATGGAGGGGGGATCCCATTGGAAGTGGAGGGGGATCCTTATGGAAGTGGGGTGGATTTCCCATGGAATATGGGATTGTGATCCCATGGATGATGGGGGGGATTCCTGACCCGCTGCCGACCCCCGGCTCTGTCCCCCAGCCCGGAGCAGCTCCGGCGATCCCGGCACAGGCCGCCACCTTCCTGTGGAGTCAGGGAGTGGGGCGAGCTCTGTCGCGAGATGCAGGCAGGTACGAGGGGGGGACACGGCGTATATTGTCTCAATCCCGGTGGTTCCCCCTGGATGTTCCCCTTCTGACAGAGCCACCCCCAAGCACCAAGGGTGCTCCCGCCATGGGGGTGACACGGTTGGGGTCTGTCCTTGACCGCATCTCAGAAGTGGCGCGGTCTATCCCTTGCACCATTTCCCGTCCCTTCGTCTCTCCGCCCGTCACCCCCAATTTCAATATTTTGGTTTAAAGGTTTCCTTCTTCGCCCGGAAAACGCAGCCCTGTGTCCCCGCGGCTGGTGTGTCACTCGGGGACCGCCACCCTGTCGCTGGTCCCCTCCCGCAGGTGACAGGTTACATCGTGGAGACCCGATTGTGGCGGCGGGGACGGTGGATCTGACCGTTGCACCAGATCGAAAAAGCCGCAGGGACGCTGAAGAGCCTCTACCAAAGCCTCGGGTGGGATGAGGATCCTTGTCGTGCATCCTTTTTTAACCCGCCCGGATCCTCCCGGCGACCCCAAAACCCCGGCTGGACCCCATAACCCGGGTGGGACCACAAATGCCGGGTGGACCCAAAATCCCAGGCTGACCCCAGAAACCCGGGATGGGACCGCAAATCCGGGTTGGTGACCCCAAAAATCCGCGGTGGGACCCCAAAGCCAGGCGGGACCCAAACTCGGTGATTAAGACCCCAAACCTGGACTGGATCCTAAAGCTGGGCTGGGACCCTAAACCCAGTGCTGGGACCACCAAAACCCGGGTGGGCCCCAAACCCGGATGGGACCGCCAAATCCAGCTGGACCCGAAATATGTGCGGGGACCACAAATCCTGACTGGGACCCCAAACCCGGGCTGGGATCCCAAATCCCAGGCTGGGACCCCAAACCCAGGCATGGGACCTCAAAATCCGGGTTTGGGACCCAGAACCCGGGTGCGACCCCAAATCCGCTGGGACCCCAAACCCAGGCTGGACCCCAAACCCTGGTCTTGGAGACCCCAAACCGGGTTGGGACCTCAAATCCGGGCTGGGACCCCAAAACCTTGGTTGGGACCCCAAACCCGGCTGTGAGACCCCAAAAACCCGGGCTGGGATTCTAAAGCTGCGCTGCGGACCCCAAAACCCTGGGTTGGGACCTCCCAAACCCGGCTTGGGACCCCAAACCCGGGTTGGGGATTCCCAAACCGGGCTGGGACCCCAAACCCGGGTTGGGCTCCCAAATCCGGGCTGTGACCCCCCCACCCACGGAAGGGCAGTGGGTATGGGCTGTGCCGCCACCTGGTGGCGGCCGATGGGGGAAGTGCAGGTGGGACCGAGGGGACAGAGGGGGGACAGAGGGAAGGGGACACTGACTGGTGGGACAGGAGGACAGGGGGGGTATAGGGGGACGAGGTGGGCGGATGAGATGGCGGAGGGTGGGTGAAGGGGGTCAGTAGCGGACAAGGGATGAGGTGGAGGGGACATGTGGGGACATGGAAGGCCATAAGGACATGGGGATGGGGCACATGTTGGGGGACACGTGGTAGGCGGGCCACGGATGTGTGGGACCAGGTATGTGGGGGAAATGGGACATGGAGATGGTGGGTGACACAGGACGTGGGATGGGGGACATGGGGAGACAAGGACATGGGGACACGTAGGATATGGGGATGCTCAAGTGAATGGGCGGACGATGAGGACATCAGGATGACACCTGGGACATGGGGGATGGGGGACACGAGCGTGTGGGTGCCCCAGGGACATGGGACGGTGAACATGGGGACCACAGGGACATGGTGATGGGGGACATGGGGGAGACATAGGACGTGGGCGTAGGAAGGACATGAGGATCATGGGAATGTGGGAGATGCGAGTGTAGGGGGGACATGGGTGATATGGAGGACATGGGGACATGAAGATATGGGGGACACAAGTGATGGCGGGACATGAGGACGATGAGTGGATGGGGGATATAGGGGCACGGGGACATGGTATGGGGGAATGGGGGTGTGAAGGTGCCACAGACATGGCGATGCACAGACATGGGGGCCACGGGCGACATGGGACCACCAGGGACATTTTGGGACCACAGGACATGGCGGGACGTTCAGACATGCGGGACCACGGGGACATGTGACAGGGGGACACGAAGGACATGGGAATGTAGGGGACATAGGGACATGGAGATTGTGCGGGTGACACAGGATTGGGGATGGGGGACATGGGGGACATGGGGGAGTACAAGGACATGGGGATGAAGGACATGGACATGTAGGATATGGGGGCACTGATGGGGGACTGAGATCATCAGGATGCATGATGGGGACATGGGGATGGAGGGACATGGGGGACATGGGGGATACAGAGTGGGGATGAAGGAACATTGAGGACATGGAATGTGGAAGATGTCGGTTTGGGGAGACATGGGGGATATGGAGGACATGGGGACATGGAGGAATAGGGACACGGGGACATGGAATGGGGAAACCCAATGGGTGTGGGTGCCACAGGGCTATGGGGACGGCAGACATGGGGGCCACAATTACATGTGTGATGGGGTACATTGGGGGACATGGGGGAGAAAAGAGACTGTTGGATGAAGCGACAATTGACATAGCGGGGGAATGTGGGAGATATGTGGGATATGGTGTGAGGGGATCATGGGGGATATGGAGGACATTGGGGACACGAAGGATATTGGGGAACACTAGTGATGGGGGGATATGAGGACATCAGATGACAGCGGGGACATGCGGGATGGGGGACACCGAGGGCCGTGGGTGGCAAAACAGGGACCATGGGGACGCGGACATGGGGACCACAGAGCGACATGGGGATGGCGACTATGGGGGAACATGGGGGAGACAAGGACTTGGGGAGAAGGACATGAGGACACTGGGAATGTGGGCAGATGTGGTTTGGGGGGACATTCGGGTATATGGGAAGACATGGGGACATGGAGGATATAGGGACACGGTGATGAGGGACATGAGGCACATGAGATGGTGGGGATATAGGGAATGGGGGACATGGCATGGGCGGACACGAGGTGTGGGGTGCACAGGCGACATGGGGGGGGGGAATAAACGGGCCCTCCGCCCCGGCCCGGCCCCCGCCCAGGGACATGGGGACATGGGACATGGCGGACCACAGGGACATGGGGCACCACAGGGGACATGGGGACGAGACATGGGCGACCACGGGGACATGGTGACAGGGGACACGGAGGACATGTGCGGAATTAAGGGGACAGAAGGACAATGGAGATGTGGGCGTGACCAACCAGGATGTGGGGATTGGGGGACATGGGGACAGGGGAAGACAAGGACATGGGGATGAAGGACATGGCGGACAGTGCGGGAGATGGGGACATGGGGGACATGTAGGCATATAGCGGGACCACTATGCGGACATTGAGGACATCAGATGAGACGGGAACATGGGATGGGGGACACGGGGATGGGGACACGAGGCGTGTGGGTTGGCACTCAGGAACATGGTGGACGGTCAGACATGGCGACCCACAGGGACATGTGTTGATGATGTGACTACGTTGAGGGACATGGAATGCAGGGGACATAGACACGGATATGTGGAGAACGCTCGGTGAATGGGGGACACGTGCCTGCTCCATGGGGACACGGCCACCACGGCGGCCACCTGCTACGCCGACCCTCGTTGCCCTCAGGAAGTCCCTACCGGGCCTCGTTGGGCCGTGGACCTGGCCTTCGAGAAGCTTCCTGTGCCCACATCTTCGGGGACGATTTCATCGCCACCTTCAAGGGGGGGTGGGGGGGGGGGCCCCAAGCGTCCCCGGCGGCGCTGGGTGGACTCTGACCATCGCCTTCGAGGCGCGGCAACAAGCGCATCTTGCCGGCCGCCCCGAGCCGCTCCAGCCCCCTCAAACATCTCGACTGCCCCTTTACTATCTCTTTCAGTCTGACTTCCCGCAAACACCGCGCGTCCATCAACGTGCGTGAGACCGCCGGCTCCGACAAGACGCCAAGTGCAGGCAAGGTGGCGCGAGCTTGGGGACCGTCTCGGGCAGCTTGGGGGACAACTGGTGTCACTGACATTGGGGTGGGAGAGTTGAAAGCAGAGGGCGGTGAGAGAGCGGGAGAGTCCGTGGGTGAGAGGGAGAGGACAGGGAAGACCAGGTGGAGTTTCCTGGGTCAGCCCGGGTTCCCCTGTCTGTTCCCCAGGTGTGAAACCTGTGAAGTGCGTCGTTCCCAAAGGGATGCTGCGGATGTCCCCTGCAGGCCCATGAGGAGCTGTTCCAGCCAACCATCAGCCACCATCATCCAGGCACATCGGGTGGCGAGTGCCCGGTTGGCCCCACCGGCCCATCCCTGCGATTCGGGAAGCGCACGCTGTCCCTGTGCCATCCCCCTGGTCAGCCTGGGCTCTCGGCTCCCCCACCCTGGTGGACCTGCCCTGCTACTGGGAGCCCCCCATTCCTGGGTCATTCACCCCCAGCCATTCCTGGGAGTCCCTTCACCCCTGGAATGTGCATTCCTGGTCCTGGGACCCCACCCCCTTCCCCGGCCCGACACCCCTGTCCCATGAGCCCCTCCATCCCTTGGGACCATCCCATGCCTGAGAGATCCCCCCATCCCTGGACAACTCCCTGCACACGCCTTGGGATCCCTTTGTCCTCCGGGACCGCGTGCTCCGTGTCCCTGGCGACCCTCACTGTGCCTGGCACCCCCCTTCCATCCGCTTTGGCATACTCTTCCCTCGCCCCTGAACCCGTCCTTGAGACCACCCCATGTCTCTGAACCCACTCCATACCCTGGAAACCCACTTGTCCCTGGGATTCCCCCATTTTGGATCTCCCATTCCGTTGTCCCTGGAACCCCATTCTGTCCCTGAAACCTTTAGCCCTGGAACCCCAGTTGTCCCTTAGGACTCTATGACCTGTCCCTGGAAACCTTTTATCCCTAAAACTCCTTCCTGTCCCTGGACCCCCCATTGTCCGCCTGGGACCCTCCCTGTTCTCTGGAAACTCCCCTTGTCCCTGATACTCCCACTGCTCCTCTGGGACCCCCCTTGTCCCCGCGGACCCTCCTTTCCCTGGAACCCCCATTGTCCCTGGGACCCTCCCTGTCTCTGGAACCCCCCTTGTCCCTTGCGGACCCTCCCTGTCTCTGGAACCCCCCTGTCCCTGGAACCCCCTCTTGTCCCCTGGGACCCTCCTCTCTGGAACCCCTCTCTTATGTCCCTGAACCCTCTTGTTCCCTGGACCCCTGTCCCTGGACTCCTCCCTGTCTCTGGACCTCCCCTTGTCCCTGGAAACTCCCACTGTCCCTGGAACCCCCCCTGCTCCCTGGGACCCTCCCTTTCTCTGGAACTTCCCCTTGCCCTGGAACTCCACTGTCCTGGAATCCCCCCCTGTCCCTGACGGACCTCCCTGTTCTCTGGAACCCCCCCTGTCCCTGGGACCCCCCTTGTCCCTGGGACCCCCCTTTCCCTGGACCCCCTCCCTGTCCTGGTAACCCCCTTGTCCCGGAACCCATCTTGTCCTGGAACCCCCCCTGTTCCCTGGACCCTTCCCTGTCTCTGGAACCCCCCTTGCTCCCCTAGATCCCTCCCTGTTCCTGGAACCCCCTTTGTCCCTGGAACCCTCCTTGTCCTGGGACCCTCCTTGTCCTGTGGAACCCCCCTTGTCCCTGGGACCCTCCCTGTCCCTGGAACCCCCTTGTCCCCAGGACCCGCCCTTGTCCCTGGAAACCCCCCTTTGTCCCTGGGACCCTCCCCTGGTCTCTGGAACCCCCCCCTTGCTCCCAGTGACCCTCCCTGTCCCTGGAACCCCTAATTGTCCCTGGAATCCCCCCCTGTCCTGGGAACCCCCCTTTGTCCCTGGGACCCTCCCTGTCTCTGGAACCCGCTCCTTGTCCCTGGGACCCCCTGTCCCTGGGACCCTCTTTGTCCTGGAACCCCCCTTGTCCCCCAGACCCTCCCTGTCCCTCAAGCCCCATTCCACCCCTGGAACTTCCCCATTCCCTGGACTCCCCTCATCCCTGTCCCCCCAATCACCCCCACCCCTCCTTCCCCACACCCCTTCTCCACCATCCCAACCCCAAACCTCCCCTTTTATCCCCCCGCTCCAGACGCCCTCCTGAAGAAACCCGAGGTCCACGGCATCAAATTCCTGTTCCTGGTGGGCGGCTTCGCCGAGTCGGCCATGCTGCAGCGGGCGGTGCAGGCCGCCTTCGGCCACTGCTGCCGGGTCATCGTCCCGCAGGACGTGGGGCTSACCATCCTCAAGGGGGCCGTGCTCTTCGGCCTGGACCCCGGCGTGGTGCGGGTGCGCCGCTCCCCGCTCACCTACGGCGTGGGCGTCCTCAACAAGTTCGTGGAGGGCAAGCACCCGCGRGAGAAGCTGCTGGTCAAGGAGGGCAAGAACTGGTGCACCGACATCTTCGAGAAGTTCGTCACCGTGGACCAGTCGGTGGCGTTGGGAGAGGTGGTCCAGCGGAGCTACTGCCCGGCCCGGCCCGGCCAGCGCCGGACCATCATCAACATCTACTGCTGCGACAGCGATGACGTGGTGTACATCACCGACCCCGGCGTCAGGAAGTGCGGCACCATCAGCCTGGAGCTGGGGGACGCGGGGGACGCGGGCGCGGCGCGGGGCCGGCGCGAGATCCGCACCAGCATGCAGTTCGGGGACACCGAGATCAAGGTGACCGCGCTGGACACGCGCACGGCGCGCAGCGTGAGGGCCACCATCGACTTCCTGTCCAACTGAGGGGACCCTGGGATGTGCCACCAGATTCCGCCCATCCAACTCGAGGGGAACCTCTGGGAGTGGCCACTAATCGACTTTCCTGTCCAACTGAGGGGCCCCTGGGACTGTCCACTGTTGTCTTCAGCTGTCCACTGGACTACCACAGGGTAATAACCAGGACAATTGCCACCATTGACTTCCTGTCCAACTGAGGGACCTCTAGGGATGGTGCCACCATCAACTTTCTCCACTGACTGCCAAGTTCCCTGACTCGAACTGAGGGACCTGGGACATGCCACCGGATTGTCTTCCTGTGCAACTGAGACTACCCGGATGTTCCACATCAACTTTTCCTGTCAAATCTGATGGGCCCCTGGGATGGGACACCAATCGACTTCCATTCCCATCGGGACTATCCAGGATGTGCCTACCATGTCACTTCCTGTCATCGGGACTATCCAGGTATGTTCACCATCAACTTCTTGTCCAGCAGGGGACTCACCTCAAGGACATGCCACCTCGACTTCCGTCCAACTGTAGGGGGTCCCAGAATGTGCCACCATTGACTTTGTGTCCCAACTGGGACTATTCCAGGATGTAGCCACCCTACAGGCTTCCTGTGCAACTGAGACTAACGCCAGCGATGTGCACCATTGACTTCCTGTCCAACTGAGCCTTCCTGGAGACTCCACCGACGAAATTATTCTCCAAAGTGACCCCTGTCATCATGGGGACACCCCCCAGCGAACCTGCTGTCCTGGACTTCTGTCCCACTGAGGTCCCTGGCATTGTGGGGCACCCCTGAGATGCATCAACCATTGGCCCTTCCTGTCCATTCAGACCCTCCTGGAAGATCCACCATGGACTTTCATCTCCCACCTGAGGGACCCCTGGTATGTGGGGAACACCCTGGGATCATGCCACCATCCAAACTTCCGGTGCAAATGATAGTCCTGCTTCATTGTGGCGACAATGCCAGGACCTGTGCCCACATTGATTCATTCTCCAGCTTGAAAGAGTCCCTGTCACTGTGGGGAACACCCTGGGAAGATGCCATACTATTGTTACTTTCCCGTCCAATCTGAACATTGGCCACCTAATGTGGGGACCTACTGGGCAGATGCCAACCACTGGACTCATCTTACCACACTGTAAGTGCCATCTCTGGGATCTGCCCACCATCGAATCCTGTCCAAGCAGAGAGTCCCTGCTCATTTGTGGGGACACCTCCCAGTGAGCCCCACGATCAACTTCCTGTCCAACTCAGGGGCCTTGGCGAGATTCCACCATGGACTTCCTGTCCTATACGAGACCACGCCAACATCATTGGGACTCTTCTGGACCTGCTCACCAATTAACTTCCTGTCCAATGTCTGAGACCTTCCTGGAGACGACCATGGACTTCCTGTCCACTGAGACCTTCCGTGGAGACGCCATCCCACAACATGGAGATCTTTCCTGTCCCAACACAATCTGAGACCTTCTGGAGATGCTAACCGTGTGACTTCCTGTCCAACTGAGCAACCCTCTCCTGAGATTCACCCGTGGACTTTGTCCAACTGAGACCTCCTGGAATGAGCGCCACCAATGTGGAACTTCCTGTCCCAAACTGAGACTTGTTCCTTCAAAGATGCACCCGACGACTTCCCGTCCAAGTCTGAGACCTTTCCTGGAGAGATTCCCATCCATTAACTTAGCGTCTATCTATACCTTCTGGAGAAAATGCCATCCACGGACTCCTGTCACTGATATCTTCCATGAGAATGCCTACCAATGGACTTCCTGTCCAACTATGACCTTGCGGAGAGCCACACATTGTGACTTCACTGTCCAACTGAGACCTTTCCTGAGCTCCACTACGGACATCCTGGTCAGTCCTGAGATCTTCCGGACGTATTCGCCACCATGGACTTCCTGTCCAATCTGAAGATGTTCCTCGAGATGCCACCATCGATTTCCACCCAGCTGAGAACTCCTGTCGCTGTGGGGACCATGCCAGGACCTGGCACCATTGATTCCCTGCCAGACTGAGACCCTCTGTTATCCTGGGGACCCCAATCCCTGTCCCCCACCCTCTCCCAGCCCCCCTTTAACTGGAATTGGCCTCATGACCCCTCCCCATCGCCCACCCAGGACTATTTGGGATTATCCACCTGGGGGTGTCCCCTGTCCCCCTGGGCAGGGTCATGGAGGGGACCTGGGCTCCCAGCCCATTCCCGGTGGGATTTTCCTCCTTCCCGAGGTGGGATTTTGTACTTTAACCCCTCCCCCAGGCATGTAAAATATCTTTATATTTATATACATATATATATATATATATTTGTAGGCACATAAAACCTCCTGAAACTGCTCCTGGTCCTTGTACCATGAGGAAAAAAAAAAATTGGAAAAGAGAGAAAAAACAGGAAAAAATCTGAGAAAAACAGAAAAAAAAAACCCCAAAAAAGAGGCGCTGGCAGCAACACAAGGACACGGCAGGGGGACACGGCCCCAACCCCGAAGCCACGGGGGGGGACCCCCCGCTCCCGCCCCACATTCCACAGGCAAAATTCCTCCCCCATCCCAGAAAAGAGGGGGAAATTCCCACCCCAAGAGGCACAATTCCCTCCAAACCCCCCTGGGGCTGCGGGGTGAGGGCGAAGCAGCGGCAGCAGCACCGAGCGGGGTCTCCCCCTCCCTCCCCGCCCGCTTTTGGGGACCGTGCTGCGCTTTTGGGGACTTTGGGGTGGCCCGGGGTGGGCTTTGGGGTCAGTCGAAGCCGTGCCACTCGCTCTGCTCCGAGTCGTACTCCAGCTCGGCTCCCACGCAGCGCACCCCGTCCAGGAGCATCGGCGTCCCGTGGTGACGGTCTGGGGACAGCAGGGGACACGGCTCGGGGACAGCTCCCTGTCCCTTTTTGGGGAGGTGGTGGGATGTCCCCTTCTTTTAGGGGTTTGGGGTTGGTTTTAGGCTCCCAACGCTGGGGCCGGGTGGCTGGGGGATGTGTTGTCCCTTGTGTCACCGCTGTGGTCACTGCCCAGGGGGTGGTGACAACCTCAGGGGGCTGGGGGTGGCCGGGATATGGGGTGGGGGACACGGGGAGCAAGGGGGTGTTGGGGTTTATGGGGAGGGTCCCAATGACAGGGGACATCCCAGGGACAAGGTGGGGGTCCTAGGGACAAAAGGGGGACCCAGCCAGGCACAGGGACCCTGGGGACATCGGGGTCACCCCCGCTCTCTCCCTTCACCCCTTCCCAGGGCTTTCCTCAACCCCCAGACTGGGGAGTTTTTGGGATGAAATTCCCCATTTTGGGCACTTTCTCGACAGTGCCATGCCTGGGACAACTGGGAAGAGTGGCTGGGCCTGATGGGGCAGGGAAAAGGGGACAGGGAGGGAGCCCAGAGCGCCCCCAGAGCCCCTTACCCATGACCCGGGCCTGGACGGTGACCTTGATGTGGCCGGGGCTGTGTCCGGCCAGGAGCAGCTCCTCCTTCAGCACGCCCTCCCTGTGCGCCATGTACTCGCAGCGCACGCTGTGCCCTGCCACGGGGACATGCAGGGGCTGCTGGAGCGCTGGCCGTGCCCTCCTCAGCCAGTCTGTGCCCTCCTCACCCTGCCTGTGCCCTCCTCACCCTGCCCGTGCCCTCCTCACCCTGCCTGAGCCCTCCTCACCCTGCCTGTGCCTTCCTCACCCTGCCCGTGCCAGTCTGAGCCTTCCTCACCCTGCCTGAGCCCCCCTCACCCAGTCTGTGCCCTCCTCACCCTGCCTGCACCTCCCTGAAATTTCCCTGCCCCTTCCTGAAACTTCCCTGCCCTGCCTGAGCCCTGCCTGAACCCTCCTTTCCCTCTGTGCCCTTCCCTGTCCTCCCTGCACTTTCCTGAACCCTCCCTGCCCCTCCCTGCCCTGTCTCTCCCTGTCCCCTCCCTGCCCTGCCTGTCCCCTCCCTGTCCCCTCCCTGCCCTTCCTGTCCCCACCCTGCAACTTGCAGGCTTCCCCAGGGCTCCTTTCCCCTGCTCCAGAGAGGCCCTGGCCCCAATTCCAGCTCCAATTCTGATCCCAGCTCCAATCCCAATCCCAGCTCCAACCCCAGCTCCAATCCTGATCCCAGCCCCAATCCCAATCCCAGCTCCAATCCTGATCCCAGCCCCAATCCCGATCCCAGCTCCAATCCCAGCTCCAATCCCAATCTCAGCTCCAATCCCAATCCCAGCTCCAATCCCGATCCCAGCTCCAATCCCAATCCCAGCTCCAATTCTGATCCCAGCTCCAATCCCAGTCCCAGCTCCAATCCCAATCTCAGCTCCAATCCCAATCCCAGCTCCAATCCCAATCCCAGCTCCAATCCCAATCCCAGCTCCAATCCCAATCCCAGCTCCAATTCTGATCCCAGCTCCAATCCCTATCCCGGCTCCAATCCCAATCCCAGTCCCAATCCCAGTCCCAGCTCCAATCCCTATCCCAGCCCTAGTCCCAATCCCGGCTCCAATCCCAATCCCAGCTCCAATCCCGGTCCCAGCTCCAATCCCGATCCCAGCTCGAATCCTGATCCCGGCTCCAATCCCGATCCCGGCTCCAATCCCAATCCCGGCTCCAATCCCGATCCCAGCTCCAATCCCAATCCCGGCTCCAATCCCGATCCCAGCTCCAATCCCAATCCCAGCTCCAATCCCGATCCCAGCTCCAATACCAATCCTGGCTCCAATCCCAGTCCCAGCCCCAATCCCGATCCCAGCTCCAATCCCAGTCCCAGCTCCAATCCCGATCCCAGCTCCAATCCCAATCCCGGCTCCAATCCCAATCCCAGCTCCAATCCCAATCCCGGCTCCAATCCCAGTCCCAGCTCCAATCCCAGTCCCAGCTCCAATCCCAACCATGACCGCGGATTGGAATGGGTACCACGGATTGAGGCCGGATTGGACCGGATGTGGAGGCTGGAGATTGGGATTGGGGGACTGGGATTGGGATTGGGGCATCGGGGTATCGGATTGGGGCTGGATGCGGGATTGGAGTCGGAGATTGGGAATGGGGAGCTGGGATACGGGATTTGGAGCCGGATCAGGATTGGAAGATGGGATACGGGATTGGAGGCGGGATCGGGATTGAGAGGCTGGGAATTGGGAATTGGAAGCCAGGATTCGACATTTGGGAGCTGGAATATGGGATTGGAGCTGGGTTGGGATTGGTTGGAGCATGGAATTGGGATTTGAGCCGGGAATTGGGATTGGAGCTGGGATTCGGGATTGGAGCTGGCATCGGGGATTGAGAGCTGCGGATCGAGAGTTGGAGCTAGGGATCGGGATATGGAGATGGAATTGGGATTGAGCTGGGACGAGGATTGTGAAGCTGAGGACTGGTGTATGTGAGCTGACTGGCGAATGGAGCCGGGATTGGGAAATTGAGCTGGGATGGGAATGGAGCTGGGATCGGATTGGAGATGGAATTGGGCATTGGAGCTGGACCTGGATTGGAGCTGGGACTGGGGATTGGAAGCCTGGATACGGGATATGGAGATGGGAATTGGGGATTGGAGCTGGGACTGGAGATTGGAGCTGGGAGCTGGATTGGAGCCGGGATGGGATTGAGAGCTGGATTGGATTGGAGCCGGGACTTGGGATTGGAGGATGAGGATCGGGATTGGAGGCTGGGACTGGGATTGGAGCTGTGGCGATTCGAACCGCGTGCACTTGGCCGGCTCGGCGACCTAACGCGACCCTGTCTCGATTGTGACGCCAGGTCCTCGCCTCATTGTCTGAAGTCTGTGGGTGATCCTCCGGTTGTGCGGCTGTGTACTCTCGTGTGCGCATTCGCGATCACTGGTATGCGCGGCTTGCGTCGGGCAATCTCGTGATTGCGAGTGAGGACTCTGGCGCGAAGTGTTGGAGCCTTCGGCAGGGTTGTTGCGTATTGGAGTCCCTTGCGTGCAGAGAGGACTTCCGCGCTCTGGAGCCCGCAGAGTATTTCAGGAGTCTCTCGAGTCTGGTGCGTAGATATGCGGCATTGGAGTAGGCGTACGCGCGCTTTAGTGAAGTTTGCCGCGAAATGGGTGGCCTTGCAAGCCGGATTGGGGAACCTAGTCCGAAATGCAAGCCAAAGGATAGGTTTGACCTTGATCTGAGATCCCTAGGTACGGCGCCCCTGAGGATACCACTTGGGACTGGGAAATCTCTGGGATTTAGGCAGCTACGCACCATCTTGGAGATAAGGGGTCAACCTTTAGGGCAGATCGGCATCAAGAGTCAAATTGGGAGCTGGGATCGATGGAGATGGATAGGGATTGAGGCTGGATCAGATGGGCATTGCGAGGCGTCTCTGGAAAGCTGGGCATTCCAGATTGTGACCGTGAGATTGGGATACTCGGAGTTGGGACTTGTGCGAATTCGAGCTGGGCACTACAATATCTCGCGCGCATCGCGAGATTCGGTACTCTCGGAGCTGGGAAGTCGGGATTGCGCGCTTGGACTTGCTGGTAGGAATTATGGAGGGATCCCTAGGAGCTGAGCTTTTGGGTCACTCTAGAGTCAGCTCCGCCAGGCATTGTGGACAGCATAGTGGGTTGATTCGGGCTGTTATGGGGCCTCCGGAGAGCTCTATACCAAGAATGTGGCGCTCCCCGGCGATATGGGATTGGGGCTGGGATCAGGATTGGAGCCAGTGGGGTTGAGAGCTGGGATTGGAGGGATATCGGAGCTGGGATCACGAGAATTGGAGCTGGGAATATGGGGACCAGGGCCATCTCTGGAGCAGGGGAAAAGGAGCCTGAGGGAAGCCTGCAAGTTGCAGGGTGGGGACAGGCAAGGGCAGGGAGGGGACAGGCGAGGGGACAGGGAGGGGACAGGCAGGGCAGGGAGAGACAGGAGAGACGGGAGGGAGGGGCAGGAGAGGTTCGGGAGGGCCAGGAGGCAGGGAGGGCAAGAGGGAAAAGGAGGGTTCAGCAGGCTCAAGGAGGGCAGGGAAGTTTCAGAGGAGGGCAGGAAGATTTCAGGGAAGTGCAGGCAGGGATGAGGAGGGCACAACTGGGGTGGAGGGGGTCAGGGCAGGGTGAGGAAGGCTCAGACTGGCACGGGCAGGGTGAGGAAGGCACAGGCAGGGTGAGGAGGGCTCAGGCAGGGTGAGGAGGAGCACGGGAGCAGGGGTGAGAGGGCACAGGGCAGGAGTGAGGAGGGCACAGACTGGCTGAGGGATGCACGGCCAGCGCACTCAGGCAGCCCTTGCATGTCCCCGTGGCTGGGCAACAAGCAGTGCGCTGCGAGTACATGGCGCACAGGGAGGGAGTTGCTGAAGGAGGAGATGCTCCTGGCGGACACAAGCTGCCTCGGCCAACGTCAAGGTCACCGGTCCAGGCACCGGGTCATGGGGAAGGGGCTCATGGGGGCGCTCTTGGCTCCCTCCCTGTCCCTTTTCCTTGCCCCACAGGCCCAGCCACTCTTCACAGTTTGCTCCCCAGTTCAAGGTGGCGCTCATGTCGAGGAATGCCCAAAAAATGTGAGGGATTTATCCCAAAACTGCCCCAGTCTGAGAGGTTGAGGGGAAAGCCTAGTGGAAGGGGCGAAGGAAAAGAGAGCGGGGGTGACCGCCGATGTCACCAAGGGTCCCTGTCGGCCTGGCTGGGTCCCCCTTTTGTCCCCTAGGACCCCCACCTTGTCCCTGGATGTCCCCTAGTCATTGGGACCCTCCCCATAAACCCCAAAACCCCCGTGCTCCCGTGTCCCCCAATACCCCATATCCAGGCCACCCCCCAAGCCCCTGAGGTTGTCACCAAACCCCCTGGGCAGTGACCACGCGGTGACACAAGGGACAAGCACATCCCCCAGCACCGGACCCCAGCGTTGGGACCTAAAACCAAAACCCCAACCCCTAAGAAGGGACATCCCACCACCTTCCAAAAAGGGACAAGGGAGCTGTCACCCGAAGCCGTGTCCCTCGCTGTCCCCGAACCGTTCACCACGGGACGCCGATGCTCACTGACGGAGGTGTGCGCTGCGTGAGGAGCCGAGCTGCGGTTACGATCGAAGCAGAGCGAAGTGGCACGGCTTCGGACTAGACCCCAACAGCCCACCCCGAGCCACCACAAAGTTTCCCCAAAGCGCAAGCACGGTCCCACGAAAAGCGAGCGGGAGGGAGGGGGAGACCCCGCCGGGTTGTGCTGCCGCGCTTCGCCCATCACCCCGCAGCCCGCGGTGGGTTCTGGGGGAATTGGTGCTCTTGGAGGTGGGAATTTCCCCACTCATTTTTCTGGGGTGGGGGACAGGAATTTTGCCGTTGGAATGTGGGGCATGGGAGCGGGGGGTCCCCCCCGTAATAACAAGAGAAATAAACATACTAACGCGGGCTTCGTGAGGTTGGGGCCGTGTCCCCTTGCCGTTGTCCTTGTGTTGCTGCCAGCGCCTCTTTTTTGGGGTTTTTTTTTCGTGTTTCTTCTCAGATTTTTTCCTGTTTTTCATTCGTTTTTCCAATTTTTTTTATCTCATCGGTACAAGGACAGGAGCAGTTTCAGGAGGTTTACTATGTGCCTACCCAAATATATATATATAATATGTATATAAATATAAAGATATATTTTACCGATTGCGCTGGCGCGCGGGGTTAAAGGTAAAAAAATCCACCTCGGGAAGGCAGGAAAATTCCCACCAGGGAAATGGGCTGGAGGCCAGGTTCACCGTCAATGGACCCTGCCCAGGGGAGGAACAGGGAGAACACCCCAGGTGATAATCCCAAAATAGTCCTGAAGTGGGCGATGGGGAAGGGGTCATGAGATGGACCAAATTCCAGATTAAAGGCGGGAGGATGGGGAGAGGGTGGGGGACAAAGAAGATTGGGGTCCCCGGTAATTGGGGGGTCTACAGAGTCTTGGCAGGGATCATGGTGCCAGGATCCTGGCATTGGTCCCCACAGCAGACAGGAGTTCTCAGCTAGGGGTGGAAATCGATGGTGGCATCATCGAGGAACATCTTCAGATTGGACAGGAAGTCCATGGTGGCGAATACGTCCGGAAGATCTCAGGACTGACCAGGATGTCCGTAGTGGAGCTCAGGAAAGGTCTCAGTTGGACAGTGAAGTCACAATGTGTGGCTCTCCGCAAGGTCATAGTTGGACAGGAAGTCCATTGGTAGGCATTCTCATGGAAGATATCAGTGACAGGAGTCCGTGGATGGCATTTTCTCCAGAAGGTATAGATAGACGCTAAGTTAATGGATGGGAATCTCTCCAGGAAAGGTCTCAGACTTGGACGGGAAGTCGTCGGGTGCATCTTTGAAGGAACAAGTCTCAGTTTGGGACAGGAAGTTCCACATTGGTGGCGCTCATTCCAGGAGGTCTCAGTTGGACAAAGTCCACGGGTGAATCTCAGGAGAGGGTTGCTCAGTTGGACAGGAAGTCACACGGTTAGCATCTCCAGAAGGTCTCAGATTGTGTTGGGACAGGAAAGATCTCCATGTTGTGGGATGGCGTCTCCACGGAAGGTCTCAGTGGACAGGAAGTCCATGGTCGTCTCCAGGAAGGTCTCAGACATTGGACAGGAAGTTAATTGGTGAGCAGGTCCAGAAGAGTCCCAATGATGTTGGCGTGGTCTCGTATAGGACAGGAAGTCCATGGTGGAATCTCGCCAAGGCCCCTGAGTTGGACAGGAAGTTGATCGTGGGGCTCACTGGGAGGTGTCCCCACAAATGAGCAGGGACTCTCTGCTTGGACAGGATTCGATGGTGGGCAGATCCCAGAGATGGCACTTACAGTGTGGTAAGATGAGTCCAGTGGTTGGCATCTGCCCAGTAGGTCCCCACATTAGGTGGCCAATGTTCAGATTGGACGGGAAAGTAACAATAGTATGGCATCTTCCCAGGGTGTTCCCCACAGTGACAGGGACTCTTTCAAGCTGGAGAATGAATCAATGTGGGCACAGGTCCTGGCATTGTCGCCACAATGAAGCAGGACTATCATTTGCACCGGAAGTTTGGATGGTGGCATGATCCCAGGGTGTTCCCCACATACCAGGGGTCCCTCAGGTGGGAGATGAAAGTCCATGGTGGATCTTCCAGGAGGGTCTGAATGGACAGGAAGGGCCAATGGTTGATGCATCTCAGGGGTGCCCCACAATGCCAGGGACCTCAGTGGGACAGAAGTCCAGGACAGCAGGTTCGCTGGGGGGTGTCCCCATGATGACAGGGGTCACTTTGGAGAATAATTTCGTCGGTGGAGTCTCCAGGAAGGCTCAGTTGGACAGGAAGTCAAATGGCGCACATCGCTGGCGTTAAGTCTCAGTTGCACAGGAAGCCTTGATAGGTGGCACATCCTGGAATTAGTCCCAGTTGGAACAAAGTTCAATAGGTGGCACATTCCCTGGGACCCCTACAGTTGCGACAGGAAGTCGATGGTGGCATGTTCCTTGAGGTGAGTCCCTGCTGGACAGAGAAGTTGAATGGTGCAACATACCTGGATAGGTCCCGATGACAGAGGAAGCTGACATGGTAGGCACAATTCCTGGTAGTCCCCGATCGGGATTGGAAGTCGATTGGTGTCCCATCCCAGGGGGCCCTCAGATTGGACAGGAGTTGAATGGTGGAACATTCCGGGTAGTCCCAGTTGCACAGGAAGACAATGCCGGTGGCATGTACCCAGAGTCCCCTCAGTTGGACAGGGAAAAGTTGATGGTGGCACCATCCCAGGGTCCCCCAGTTGGACAGGAAGTCAAGGTGGCAATTGTCCTGGTTAATTAGTCCCTGCTGGACAGGAAGCTGATGGTGGACATCCCCAGGGGCCTCTCAGTTGGACAGGAAAGTCGAATTAGTGGCACATCCCAGAGGTTCCCCTCGGTTGGGGCAGGAAGTCTGTGGTGGCACATCCCAGGGTCCCCTCAGATTGAAGGAAGTCGATGCGGGGCCCTCACGCTGGCGCGCCGTAGCGCAGTTGTCCAGCGCGGTCACCTTGAGCTCGGTGTCCCCGAACTAACATGCATGTGAGATGCGGAATCTCAGACGCCGACCACCGAGACCGACGCCCGCAGTCGCACCAGCGATCCCCCAGCTCACAGGCTGATGGTGAACGCACTTTCCTTGACGCCGAGGGTCGGTGATGTACACCACGGTCATCGGCTGTCGCAGCGTAGATAGTTTGATGATGATCCGGCGCTTGGCCGGGCCGGGCCGAAGGCAGTAGCTCCGCTGGACCACCTCTCCCAACGCACCGAATGGTCCACGTGACGAACTTCTCGAAGATGTCGTGTAATGCACCAGTTCTATGCCCTCCTATGGACCAGCAGCTTCTCGCAGCTGGGTTGGCTTGCACCTCACGACTTGTTTGGCACGGCCACAACGACCGTATGGTGAGCGGGGAGCGGCGCACCCAGCACACGCCGGGGTCCAGGCCGGAAAGGCACGGCCCCCTTAGAGGATGGTGAGCCCACGGTCACTGCGGACGATAGACCGGCAGCAGTGGACGAAGGCGGCCATGCACCGCCGCTTGCAGCATGGCCGACTCGGCGAAGCCGCCACAGGAACAGGAATTTGATTGCCGTTGGACCTCGGGTTTTCTTCAGAGAGGCGTACTGGAGCGGGGGAGTAAAAGGGGAGGGTTGGGGTTGGGATGGTGGAGAAGAGGTGTGCGGGAAGGTGGGGGTGAATTGGCGGGGACCAGGGTGAGGGGGAGTCAGGAATGCGGGGAAGTTCCAGGGATGGAATGGGGCTTGAGGCAGGGAGGGTCCCAAGGGACAGTGGGTGTCCAGGGGACAAGGGGGATTCCATGGGACAATGGAGGTCCCAGGGACAATGGGAGGTCAGGGACAGGAAGGGTTTTAGGATAAAAGGTTTCCAGGGACAATGGGAGATTCCAGGGACAAGGTCTGGTCCAAGGGGACAATGGAGATTCAGCGGATAAAAGCGTTCCCAGGGGACAAATGGGGGTTCCAAGCGACAAGGAATGGGAGATCAGGAATGGGGAATCCCAGTGACAAGTTGTGGTTTCCAGGGATGGAGTGGGTTCCAGGAGACAGGGGTTTTGGTCTCAAGGAGGGGTTCCAGGGGCAGGGAAGAGGTGCAGGGATGAAAGGGGCGGGTGCCAGGCACAGAGGTCCCAGGGACAGGGCAGGGTCCGGGGACAAAGGGGATCCCAGCGGTGCAGGGTTGTCCAGGGATGGGGGGGATGCTCTCAGGCATTTGGGATGGTCCGGGTATGGGAGGGCTCATGGGGAGGGTGGTCCCAGGGAAGGACATGAATTCACAGGGGTGACAGGGAGCTCCCAGAATGAGTGGGATGAATCCAGGGAAATGGGGGGCTCCCAGTAACAAGGAGGGTCCAGAGATGAGGGAGCGACCCCAGGGACAGGCGGTGCACAGGGGAATCAGGGGTTCCACCCGGGATGCGTGTCCCGGGCCCCACGATGTAGCATCGGATGATGTGGCTGATGTGTTGTTCTGAACAGCTCGTTCATATGCCGTGGGACATACCGCAGCATCTTGGACGACCACATTCACCAGGTTAGACACTTGGGGGACAGACAGGGACCCAGAGGTTGACCAGGAAACTCCCGCCTGGTCCTTCGCTGTCCTCTCCGTCCGCCACCCTCTCCTTTCTCCCCCCTCTGTCTTCCCTTCCCACCCTCAAACGCACTCCACCGTATGTCCCCAAGCTCTGAAGACGTCCCCAAGCCGCAGCCAACCCCCTCACTTGCTCTTGCGGAGAGCGTTCACGTATGTGGGCAGCCAGGTAGTTTTGCAGGTAGGAAGTCGATGAAGAGAAGGGCAGCGGAGATGTTGAAGGGGGCGGAGAGCGGCACGGGGTGTGGCGGCGCGCTTCCGCAGACTCGAAATGCGATGGTCAGGTCCCCATGGCCGACCGGGCGCTTGGCGCTGAAGATGGTGGCGATGAAATCGTCCCCGAAGATGTGGCACAGAGCTTCATCGGAAGGGCCAGTGTCCACGCCCCACGGGCCCACGTTACGGGACTCTCAACTGAGGAGCACGAGGGTGGGGTAGGAGGCTGGCCATTGTGGTTGCCGTGTCCTCCATGGGCACACGTGTCCCCCAATCACGCGTTCTCCCAAATATTCCGTGTCCTATGTCTCAATTATGCATTGTCCTCGTGTCTTGCCCGTCTCCCTGTGGCAACCCACCACCCCTCTGTGTTCCCCATATCCCCAAGGTCCCGTGTCATTTTTCCTTGATGTCCTCATGTCCCCTCACTGCATTCCCACCCATAATCTTATCGTGTTCCCATGCTCTATCGCCAATATCTCCCCATGTCCCAATGTCTCCATTATCCCACCACTGTCCCCACAATCTCCCACGATTCCCATTGTCCCCTTGATCCTTCATACCCACATCCTTTTCTCCCCCATGTCCCCCATGCTCCCCCATCCCTACATGTCCCTGTTCGAAGTCCCCAGTCTGCTGTCCCAACACTGTCCTGTGGCCACTCTCACTATATCATCGAATTGTTCCTCCATCCCACTGTCCCTGGTGGCCACCACCCCCTACATATAGTTCGCCCCACTAGCCCATTCGTTGTACCACCGTTGTCCCCTACTCTCTCTCCTCTTCCTCGTGTCGTCCCCCCGTCATAACCATGTATTTAGCTCCATACCCATGTCCTTCCATATCCCATCTGTACCCCCACCAAACCACATCTCTCCCACATTCCCAGTGTCTCTCGCTTTTCCTTCTATCCCAGATATATGGTCTCCCATGTCCCACAGCTGTCCCCCCCATCCATTCCCTGGTGCTGTCCATGATATCTCACATGTCCGACCAGTTGTCCCTGTGGCTCCCACAGCCCTGCTCGTGTTCCCATCCCCCTCACGTCTCCGGACGTGTCTCTGATTGTTCTCAGTGTGCTCCTGATCGCACTGTGTTTCCCCAGATCTTCGGTGTTCCATGTCCTCTATATAGCTCCCCACTAGTCCCATGTCCCCCTCAACAATCACGTAATCCCACAGATATTACCACTACTTCCACTGTGCCCCCTGATGTATACTCATCTCGCCGCACGTCCTTATTCATTCCCTCATGTCCCCCACTGTGTCCCCAATCCCCTCAGATAGTCTGCTCTCTCTGTGTCCCCTTACTGGCTCCTCCACTCCGCCAATGGTCCGTGTGGCACCCTCACTAACCCCCATGTGTGACCCTCCGCTATCCCCATGTCCCGTAGTCCCACTATCGATCTCCCCGATCCTCATGTCCTCATGTCCCCCGTATTCATACACTGCTGTCCCCTCATCGCTTCCAATTCCCAGGTCCTCCAGATCCCCCAATGTCCTCCCCGCCTAGTGCGCATCCTCCACCGTTTCCCATGTCTCGTGCTTCTCCCCATCGTCCTTGTATCCCCCATGTCCCCCTCACATGTCCTTGTGTCCCTCATGTTCGCCGTTCCCCATGCTCCCTGAGGGCACCCACCACCCTTCGTGTCCCCAAGTTCATGCCCATGGTAGTCACCGATGTCCTCATGTTCGGTTTGTGTTGCTCCCATATTCCTTGTGTCCCCCAATGTTGTCGTTGTGCTCCTCCTCTCCCAGTCCCCCTCCCAGCAGTCCCTGTGTTCCCCATATGCCTCCTCATAGAATACATTCCCCACATCCTGAGGGTCCACACATCGCCCGTGGCCCGTGCTGCTCGATGTCCTCACGTGGCAGCACACTCATCTATATATTAGCATCCTTCCATGTCCCCATGTTCCAATTCCGATACCTCATTTGCCCTTGGATCCCTCTAGCCGTCTCCTCTTCACCACCGCTCCTTCTCTCCTCGCTCAGCTCTCGTCGCCCTATACCAGCGCCTCTAAGATCCCTCCGTAATTGATCTCCCCCGCACGAGTCCGTAGTTCTTCCCTTCTGTCCCCCTTGTGTCCCCTCTATCCTTTGGTCTCACATGCACTTTTCCTCTTCGTCGCCACCAGGTTGGCGCCACTTCAGCGCTCTTGACCTTCTCTTCTATTGACTTTCTGTGGGCGCTGGCTGTACACTGTCTGCGGTTTGGCGGTCCGCCGTGGTTGACTGTGTTGCATTTGGTAGTGGGTTCTCAACCCGGTTTAGGCAGCATCTCCAAGCGATGGTTTGCGTGAATGATCATTGGTCCCACCCGGGTTCAATCTGAGGTTCCCCGGAGATATATAGAGCTATATACCCCCCGTTAGTGTGGTGGTGATATGGTACCTAGGACGGCACCCGGATTATGGGTCGATCCAGCTAGTGGGCCTTCTTCTCCCCCGCATCCTATATCGTCGAGCTCCTCCCAACCAGGATTTGGCAGGAGAAGTCATGCCCGGCGACTCCGCGTTGCCTCAGTTCGGTTAGGTCCCAGCCTGGAGCTTTAGGATCCCGGCCCGGGTTTGGGGTCTCACCGGTTGGGGGTCCGCGCTGGTAGTTGTTGTGGGTCCCACCCGGGTGTATATAGAGGATCTCAGTAACCCGAGTCTCTGGCGCCGTCCAGCCCGGGGTTCTGGTGTTGGTCCCAGCCCGGAGCTTTGGGATCAACCGGGTGTTTACTTTGGTGATCAAGCAGCTTTTTAGGATTTCCTAGCCCGGGTTTGCGTTTGGGTCCACAACCAGGTTTGGGGTCCAGCCCGGATTGAGTACCCAACCCGGGTTTTGTGCCTTGGTCCACAAGCCCTCGGTCAGTGGTTTGGTCGCAATGTGAGTGGTTCGAGTGCCCAGCCAGTGCTTATGAGCATCCCAGCCCGGGTTTGCTGCAGTCCTGGGCTCTGCAAGCCTGTACCAGGAGGTTTGGGCTCAGGTCGGTTCCCAGACGTAGGTTTGGAGTCGCCACCCGGGTTTGGGGTCTTTAGACTCTTGAGTCTTTGGGGTTCCCAGCACGTGTGTGTTGTTCGATCCCAGCCCTGTGCGATAGATGTCGGGAGTTCCCACCCGGGTTCCTGATCCTGATCTCTCTAACGCCTCGGTTCACTGCTTGTGTGTGTATGTCCTCAGTGCCTCGGGGATTTAGAGACTGGTCCCAGAGCAGGCTTTTTAGGATCCGAGTCAGGTTTGGGGGTCTTAACCGAGCAGTTAGCGATCCTCAACCCGGAATTTGGGTCCCAGCTCGCTGGATTTGGGGTCCCAGCCCGGGTTTTGGGTCCACAGCCCGGGTTAATGTGTCACACCTGGTTTTGGGTGGGTCCCGGCGCAGGATCCCGGCAGCGGGAGTTAAAAGGGGTAGTGAACAAAGGATCTACTCATTCCCACACCTCGAGGCTTTGACTCTAGAGGATCGTTCTAGCGTCCCTGCCGGCTTCTCGATCTGGGTGCACAGGTCATTTTCCCCCAGCCAATTCGGCCACGATAGATTAACCTGTTCACTGCGGGAGGGGACAGCGACCAGGGTGGCCAGATCGCCCGTAGGTGACCCCCCGCAACCCACCCGCGGGGACACAGGGGGCTGCGTTTTCCGGGGAAAAGGAAATTTAAACCAAAATATGTTGGGGCGGGCTGAGGATGAGACGAAGGGACGGGATGGTAGGCAGGAGTAGCCTCGCCCTTCTGGCTGGTCAAGGGACAGCACCCCACCGTGGTCACCCCCATGAGCTCTGGAGCAGCCCTCTGGTGCTTGAGGGTGGCTCTGTCGCAGAAGAGATCATCAGGGACCCGGGATCTGGGACACCCGTGATCCTCCCTGCATACCTGCCTGCAATTCTCCGACCAGAGCTCGCCCACTACGCTCACAGGCAGGTGTCGGCTGCTGCCGGGATCGCGCGGAGCTGCTCTCCCGGGGCTGGGGGACAGAGCCGGGGGTCGTGGGCATGCGGGGTTCAGGAACCCCCCCACGTATCCATGGAATTCCACGAGCCCATTTCATGGTCCCCACCACATTTACCAGGGGATCCACCCCCATATCCATGGGATCCACCACCCAATTCCCATGGATCACCATTCCCTGGGATCCACTCCATTTCCATGGGATCCCCCCCATATCACATGGGATCACCCCCGAATATCCCAATGGGGATCCCCCCAACCTTCCATGGGATTCCACCCCATTATCCATGGATCCACGCCCATTTCCCTGGGATTTCCACTCCATTTCCCTAAGATGGGATCCATCTCCCTATATCCTGGGATCAACTCCGATTTCCATGGGATCACCACTTCCCATGGGATGCCCCCCCATATCCCATGAGCATCCACCCCAGATATTCCCTGGGGATCCACCCCATATTCCACTGGCATCACCCCATTTCCATGGGATCCCCCATTTCCATGGGATATCACTCCACTTCGCCAATGGGATCACCCCACTTCCTGGAAATTCCCCCCATTTCCAAATGGAAATCCACCCTATTCCATAGGAATCCACCCCATTGTCCTTGGATCCACCCCATTTACATGGGATTCCACCCATTTCATTAGGAATTCACCCCATTTCCATGGGAATCACCCCACTTCCCTGGATCCACCTCCTTCCATTGGATCACCCCCCATTTCCATGGGATCCCCCCCATTTACCCAGGATCTGCCCCATTTCCATGCGATCCCCCCACTATCCATTTGGGATCCACACCATTATACCCATGCGATCCCCCCCCAATATCCATGAGGATATTAACCATTTCCAGTAGGATCACCCCCACTTTCATGGGATCCCCCCCATTTCCATGGGATCCACCCCATATCCATGGCAATCACCCCCATTTCCAATGGGATCCACCCCCAATTTCCATGTGGGATCACACCCACATTTCCATTGGGATCCACTCTTTACCATGATAATACCACTCCATATCCATGGGATTCACCACAATTACCAGACTCCACCCCATTTCCAATGGGATCCCCCATATCCATGGAGATCCCCCCCACTTCCATAGGATCCAGTACCCCATATATATGTGGGATCACACCCGATTTCCAATTAGGATCCACCTCTTCCATGGAATCCTCAACCCAATTATCCATGGGATACACCCATTGATCCATGGAATCACCCCCATTTCCCTGGGATCATAACATCTGCCAGCGGTTTCCGCATGGGGATTTCATCCTTTTTCCCATGGGATCCACGTCTCTTGCAGATCGCGGCACCCCATCTCCATAGCTCTACCCACCTTTCCCTACATCCGGTGAGTTCTCACTAGCATCATTCGCATATACTCTCAATTAGAACTCACCCTTAATTTCCATGGAGATCCACCCCATTACCCAGATAATATCACCCTATTCCAGTGGGATCCCCCCCTAAGGTTTGCCGTCTCCCCCATTGCACCAGGAACCCGCCCCATTCCCGCTGTGGGCTCATGTATGGAGCTACTGGTGGCCGTCTCCCTCCAGCCAGGACCCAGCATGGGACCCAGCTCCGACAGTGATGGGTACTGATCCAGCTTTCCTGCTGCAATCCCAAAGGATGCCCAGTGATCCCAATGGGATCGCCTGGCTGCCACCCTGAGGCACAGTCCAACAAGCCTGGGGTGGGGTTTCCTCTGCTTTCCCCCGATCCCATCCCAGGGACATCAAAGGCACACGCGGGAAGGGCCGGGTTAGAACGGGGAAAGGTGGGGTTGTCCTGGGATATTTTTGGCACGGGGATAATTTCTACGATCCTTGGCGATCCTCACGCCTCGCAGAGCCACGAATTTCCTCCTTACTATCCTCCATCCCACCAAAATCTCCGATTCTCGCGTCGAATCGCGCCACCAGCTGATCTCCCAGTTTCCGGGCATTTGTCCTGCTGCGCAAACTGGGCATGTCCCAGTAAGCCAGAGGATCCATCCACTGGGGGACGTCCCTGGAGGTGGCCCAGCGGACACCATTGGGTGGGTAAGGCCAGTGGCTGGAGGGAGGACACGGCTGGGGGAGGCTTATGGGAACGCAGGGAAAACAAATTGCCCCGATTATGGCGGCAAGGCGGCCGGGAG
>NDFG01000090.1:0-14692 GCA_002167245.1 Sporophila hypoxantha
CTCTTGTCCCTGAAAAACCCTACAAGGAATTGTTGGATCCCTCTGACCTTGGCTAAACTCTCCTTTGGTTAATGGGTCCTTGGTATCCCTGTGCTTCCAGAGCAGCTCTGCCTGCTGCAATTCCAGCAGGAATTCCTGCTCTGCCTGCTGCAATTCCAGCAGAAATTCATGCTCTGCCTGCTGCAATTCCATCCGAAATTTCTCTTGTCCCTGAAAAGTTCCTACAAGGAATTGTTGGATCTGTTTGACTTTGGCTAAACTGCTTTGGTTAATGGGTCCTTGGGTCTCCCTGTGGTTCCAGAGCCGCTCTGCCTGCTGCAATTCCAGCAGGAATTTCTCTTGTCCCTGAAAAATTCCTACAGGGAATTGTTGGATCTCTCTGACCTTGGTTAAATTCTCCTTTGGTTAATGGGTCCTTGGTATCCCCATGGTTCCAGAGCAGCTCTGCCTGCTGCAATTCCAGCAGGAATTCCTGCTCTGCCTTCATCTTCTCCCTGAAAGAATTGTTGGATCCCTCTGAACTTTGCTAAACTCTGCTTTGGTTAATGGGTCCTTGGGTGTCCTTGTGGATCCAGAGCAGCTCTGCCTGCTGCAATTCCATCAGAAATTCCTCTTGTCCCTGAAAAATTACTACAAGGAATTGTTGGATCCCTCTGAACTTTGCTAAACTCTGCTTTTGTTAATGGTTCCTGGTGTCTCCCTGTGCTTCCAGAGCACACAGCCTCGAGCTGCACCAAGGGAAATACAGGCTGGATAGCAGGGAAAAGTGTTTTACAGCAAGGGTGAGAAAGTTCTGGAATGTTCTGCCCGGGGAGGTGGTGGAGTCCCCATCCCTGGGTGTGTTTGACAAAGCCTGGATGTGGCACTGGGGGCCAGGGTTTGGGTGAGGGGCTGGGGCTGGGCTGGACTCGATGGGCTTGGAGGTCTCTGACAACCTGGGGATTCTGTGATTCTGTGAATTCTGTGGTTCTGTGAATTCTGTAAACTCTGTGATTCTGTGAATTCTGGGATTGATTCTGTGATTCTGTGAATTATCTGAATTCTGTAAATTCTTTGAGTCTGTGACTCTGTGGATTCTGTGATTCTGTGAATTACACGTTTCTGTGATTCTGTGGATTCTGTGGATTCTGTGAATTCTGTGGATTCTGTGAATTCTGTGAATTCTGTGATTCTGTAAATTCTGTGATTCTGTGAATCCTGTGATTCTGTGGATTCTGTGATTTCTGTAATTCCGTGAATTCTGTTGATGCTGTGATCCTTTCCCATCGTCACTGGTGGCTCCAGGGAGCCCTGGTTGTGCCAGGCATCTCCTGCCCAAATGGGAGCCAGAAGGGAGGCTCTTGTTTCCAAAACAATTTCATCATTTCCTTTATTTACTTCATTATCACTTCAATCTGCAAATGAGGTTTCAGTTGGAGCTGAAAAAAATAGAACATTCTCCACCTCTAAGGTTGCTAGTCATGTGACTCATGAAAACAGCTGGAAGCTGCTTGTTATAACGTACCCCATCTACAAAATCCTACATCATTTTTCACCATTGCCAGGGGAAAAAACCTCTCTCAGCAGAGAATTTTCCAATGTCCCCTTGTTGTAGGAGGACACCAAACTCCCATCTTCTTGACAGAACTGTCCCCCAAAAATCATGTGGCTATATCAAGGAAAACATATACAAGGACAAATACAAACACAAGAGAAATACAGGAAAATTCAGAGTTTTCTAAATCCGCTCCACTCTCCTTGAGGATGAAGAAAGAGCAGGAATATTTTCTCCAAATATTCTTCAGAGGCGACATCCTTTTCCATGCCAATATTTTTTATTATCCCCAGGGGAAACTCTCGCAAGCCTCCCAAGGCTTTGGCCTTCCCCATTTACTCTTATTGTTATTCTTATATGTATTTTTTTATTCTATAATTTATTCTTTATTTATTTCTATGAATCTTTATTCTTTATTCTATTTTAATATATTAAATTAATTTTAGTAATTTATTCAATTTCTATTATTTTTATTTTTTATTTATTTATATTTATTTATTTATTATTAGACCAGGAATTTATTTTCAGATAAAGTTTAGGAGTCGGAAACAGGGATCCTCCAGCATTTGGTAGACAGATCCTGCTTCCCTTATAGATTTATCTAATCCTCGGTCCTCAATGAACATTAATTAAACAGAGGGAACATTAATGAAAATCCATTTTCGTTCCTGCAAGGAATCCTTTCCTGCTGTTCTTCCTTCCACGTTGTGATCATGTTGCGTCATCTCCTGCTTCCCAAGACCCATTCCATGTGGATATCCAAGAGGGAATTGCAGAAGTTCCAGTGCTAACACGCGAGCTGGTACATCAAAGGGCTTCAACTTGGAGAATTTTTTGGCACCTATGGAGAGAGGTTGTACCTCTATGCGGAAGTGTCCTCCCCAACACAATTCCTCAGGCAGAAATCCCTGCTCAGCAATTCCCTTCCTTTCTTGCTGCCTCCCTTCTTTTTTTCCTTTGTTTTCACCCACAAAACCGCATTCACAGCTCCAGGCGGAATCCAGGGCACACAAAGCCAAAACATTTGCAATTTATTTCATATCGGCGTTTTCTTCTTGCCTGGAGAGCAGACCTTTGGCATACCTCCCTTTTCCGCACCGTTTTGGAGCAAAACCAGCATAAATTCGTTCAGATATTAGCCCCTCATTTCAGAAGACATATTCACATAATACAAAACAATATCAAACAGTGACCTCCATGGAATCAATGCCTGGAATGGGTCTCCCAGGACATTTTCCTTCCTGACCTTCATGAAACATCCATAACTTTTTTCTCCCTAATAAATGCATGTCAACTTCTTAAAGCATTACTGTGTGGGCGTCTGCAGAGAGCTTTATTCTCTTCTGCTCATGATTAATTACATGCTCTTATTTTTTGGTCCATACAAGATTTAGGGATTTTAAATATTTTTCCAAGGTCCCGGGGTTTTAAATGGGAATACAATTGTTCCATGGAGTGTGTATAGAGGTGACAAACCCAAATTTATTTTAGTTATCCCTTTTTTCCTTCAATGAAAAGATTGGGATTCCATGTAGCATCAGGAAGGTGGGGAGTGTGGAAATGGACTTGGGAAGCCCTTGCTCAAAAATGTTCTGGGAAGAATGAGCTGGAATTCATCAGGTGATGATGAATCATTTGCTGGGCGAACGCTTGAAAGGGCGAATAAAAAGAGGAAATCTCCTGGAATGACCCGAATTTTGGGTAATTTGGGAATGGAAAAGGCAGGTATAAAGTGAGGAGAAGAAGATTCTGGAAGAGAGAAGGATCCTTGGAGAGTGCTCAGGGCCAGGGACTTTGGCAGTCAACCTGATCTAGAACGAGGCAGCACCTCTCCACTGGCAGGGGCTGGAGCTGGGCAGTCCTGAGGTGCCCTTCCACACCAACGCAAGTCCATGATTCCATATCCAGATCCATGATCATGATTCCATGGTTTCCAGGTCTGGTTCCATAATGAATGGTTCGTTATATGATTCCAATGGTTCATATCCCATAGTTTCCATGATTCCATGGTTCCATGGTTTCCATGGTTTCCTAGATTCCTGTGTTGATTTCCATGTTCCATGGTTCCTACATGCTACATGACACATGGTTCCATCATGTCCCATGAGTAGGGTTTCAGGATTCCAGATTCATACCAGGTTCCATGGTTATTCCATATTATTCCATGGTTCCTGATTAACCTGATTCCAATGATTCCATGATTCCATGATGTGTCCATGGTTCCTGATCTGATTCCATGGTTCCACGTGTTCCATATCATATTCCATGGATCAGATCCATGGTCTGAACATCATGGTGGTTGATTCCATGCTCATGACTGTATTCCATGGTTTCTATAGTCCATGATTCCATTGGTTGATCCAAGATTCCATGGTTCCATGTTCCAGCCATGATTCCATAGATTCCAATTTCAGTTCCATGGTTCCATGGATTCATGATTCCTGGTTCATTTCATGAATTCCATGTTCACGTGTTCCATGATTCCAATGGTATGATTCCATAGACCATGGTTCCATATTCATATTCCTGGTTGATCCATGATTCACATGGTTCCATGATTCGGTTTCCCTGTTCCATGGTTCCACTGGTTTCCCTGGTTCCATGCGTTTCCAGTGCAGCTGAAGCCCTCAGGGTACTAGCAGTCCAATGTTCTCTGCTCCCAGGCAGAGGGGCACTGCAGCGCTCCCTGTCCCCCTGTAGGAGCCTCTGGAGCTCCATCAGCGAAGGCAAAGTATGTCCAAAATTTTTACTTAATGAATTAAATCACTCTGCTAAGGAAGAACGTGCCAGAGGCTTGGCAGCAGAGCTGGCTTCTGCCTGGAGAGCAGAATCCCAGGAAGCTACGAGTTCGTTGGGAAAGCTCTTCCAAGGTCCATCCGAGTTCTCAGTGCTGTGACCCCCACCTTGTCCGCTAGCCAGAAAGCTCTGAGTGTGCACCTCCAGCCCTTCTTGGACACACCTCCAGGCGATGGGCAACTCCAAACCTCTCCGGGCAGTCCCTTCCAATTTAACCAATAATAATCAATAAAGTGTAGCTCTTTTGTTGTGGTTCATTTTGGAAGCTTTTGTATCAAAGATTTCTCGCTTTCCTCGTTCCAGAATGTTCCCTGCAGTTTTCCTTGACATCAGAACCATCACCTATTTTTCTCCATAACATGTGAGGTCCTCTTGTCTCTCCTTGCCTTGTCCCTGGGCACAAAGATCCAGTCTCACCCAGAGGCCAGAGCTGCAGCATCCAAAAGCCCAATTGCTGCTGCTCTCATTATGGAGTAATTACACATCTTCTGAGACACACTGCAAAGGCAGAACTTTCCAGGAGAAAGACTCTTCTTCCTGAGCATTAATTATCTAACCCAAATTAGAAACAAAACTAGCGGGGGAAAAAAGTGTCCCAAACTCAACATGAACTTCAGGCACCGTGGTGGGCCTTTTTAAATCAAATATAATGGATGAGTGAGGGGGAAATTGTTTACACTGTTGGTAATAACTGGGAAATCTCCCCAAGGCATTTACCCTATCAGTATCTTCTTTTTGGTCACCTGGAAATGCTGAGAGTTAGAATGCTGAGAGTTAGAGCGAGAGTTAGATGCTGAGAGTTCAGAAACCTTGAAACACTGGAGGACCTCGAAATGCCTGAAACTCAAAAATGCTTGCGGCACCTCAAAAAGCTGCAGACCTCAACACTCGAGATCTCTGAAACACGTGAAACCTGAAATGCTGAGAATCTCTTAATTAAAAATTAGGAGACCTGTCTTAATTAAAAAAATGAGAACAAAAGCAAATCTGCCCAGAAACAAAAAAGGGAAGTCAGGAGAGAACCAATGGGGATTTTTGTCTCCCCCTGAGCTGGGGTCAGCACGGGAGCCCCCAGCCACTGGCACAGGCCCCGGAGCAGCGGATGAGCCCTGGGTTTCCTGAATTAACCATCATGGCTGTCAGAGCCTTCCTGCTGCTACTCAGCAGGGACCTGTTGGGTTCTCGCCTTCCGCGCACAACAACTCCACAGGCTGCGGGGAGCCCACCAGGAGAGGTTCAGGAGCCGGTTAAACAGACTCCCAGTCAGTCCGGAAAAGCTCCCAGCAGGGCATGGCTGGGCTGGCTCTCTCCCCGAGAGATTTCCCTCATCCGTGCGCAGGGCAGGGGGACACTCTCCGGAGAGGAGGCCTGGGATCCCTTGGTTCTTGCCACTGTCGGGCTCTGGCATGGGATCTGACAGATCCAAGGGGATTCGCAGCAACGCCAAGGGATGCCTCAGGTTTGGCTTTCCTATTTTGCAGGTCTGTGCTGGCTCTGTGGTGGTCTGGGTTCACATTTATTCTAAAACATTGCAAGTTGACATATGACAGCTCAGGGTGAAAAGAAGTGTGAAAGGGTTGGGGTCCAGGTAACAAAAAGCCACGCTGAAAATGCAGAGCATCTTGGCACTGTGAGATGTTCCTTGAATGAAGAAAAATCATCTGTTGAAGTCCATTTTCCTTGCGGCTCACTGAAACAATCCATCTGCTCTCCCTCTGGATCTAATTCATGCCATTGTGGGGAATGAAATCTGAATGTTTGGGCAGAGACCTTCATATACCCAGAGAAGCTCAGATCGATGTGGGGTTTATGTCCAAAAAGCCCTGGACGCAGGGACAGAGTGACATCAGTGATGCCTCAAGGTTTGGTCTTTTCTATTTTTCAGGTTCTGTGCTGCTTTAGTGTCTGGCTTCTGGCTTCACACTCAGGGATGCTGAGCTTCTGTGCACAGAGCAAGGGCAGACAAAACAATTTCCTGCTCCAGCTGGGCACAAGACAAAAATGATCCCAAAATCTCAGCCCAGAGCACAAGACACCGTGGCTGGAGAGAGAAAAAACAAAGGCAGGGTGGGACTGGGAATGGGCTAAAGCTGGTAAATAGGGACAATGAACTGCAAGTGCAAATGGAGCAGAACTGTAGGACAGGAGAGACCCCGTGCCCGCCGTGCAATTTTGGGGCCATTTTGTGGTGGTTATTGACATTTTGGTTCATCTTGGTTCGGGCCATGGGTCATTAGGGGCACCTTTTGGTTACCCATCTTGGGTCAGCCCTGGCTGGGCCTCTTCGTGCTGCCAAGGTGGAGTCCATGTGAGGAGATGCTTTTGAATAAATCCCTGCTTTATCTGTACTTTTCTCCCAGCCTCTGCTTCCAGCTCAGCCTTCTCAAGGCCTCACAGGCTTGGAGCTGCCCTGTGCCAGGCTCCCCTCTTAGCTCCCCTCTCAGAGAATTAACTGATAAGAAAAAACAAAGGATTAGGGGGAAAGAAGCATCAAAAAAAGGATATGATGCTAATCCCGTGTGATAGAGATCGAACCCACTGATATTTTTATCCCCTATTTTCCTTCTAAGTGCTTGCTACTTTGTCCTTGAACAGCAGAAAATGTTCCCCTCAGCATTGAGGCTGGAGAAAAACACACACACAAAAAAAAACCTCGACCAAAAAAAGAACCAAACAACCAAACCAAACCAAACCAAACAACCCAAACAAACCAAAAAAAAAAAAGGGGGGAACCCCAATAGCTGTATGGCTTCGGAATTGATCCCGCTAACAAGAGCCCTGATGGAATTTTGCGCTGCACCAAAGCTGAATTCGCTTCATCCAAAGCCTAAAAGGAGGCAATCACCAACCATCACTCATGGTCATTCATAGCAGTGCAAAAGCAGATTTTTTAGTAAAAGCTTTTGGGGTCTTCAATCCCACTGCTGCTGCTCTTTTGGAGTGCCCAATCCTGGCAAACAATGGGTCTGACCATTCAGGCTGCTTGGCGCAAGCTTGGGTGCTTTCCTTCCAAGGAAAAACAAAATCAGGATCACAGCGAGATGCAGAAGCAATCCCAGGCTGTAAGCTCATTCCTGGTGCCTTTTTATCCCTCGTGGCAGAAATTCTGGGGAGCAGGTTCAGCCAGGAGCCAGCTCAGGGTTAGGCCAGCACTGGATTGCTCAGGCTTTAGGGTTTTTGTTGAAATCACCGGATGTGAAAAGTCAGCTGAGGGAGGATAAAGCTGACTTGGGAATCAAAAGCTGGCCTGAGTGACGCCTCAGCCCCAGCAGCTAAACAACCAAGTCAGCAACACACAATCATTCCTGAGGAGTGTCTTGGATTCTTCTGATTTGGATGTTTTCCCCTAAAAGATGTCAATAATGATGAGAGCAGAATACTAAAAATATGGCTAATCCTGTGATTGCTGGGAGATTTCTGAATATGGAATCGAGGTTACAATCCCAGAATATCTTTAAAATTTTTGGGTTCATGCAGTCTCATGTGCCAGCTGTAAAGATATCTCCTCTTTTCTAGCAGCTGAATTTCCTGAAGGGCCACAGACATCCCAGACTGGTTTGCGGTGGGAAGCGGACCTAAATTTGCACCTCATTCCATCCTTCCAGGGTGCTCCCAGCCTGTCCAGCCTGGCCTTGGATGTTCCCGGGATCCAGGGCTTCTCTGGAAAAAAAAATTCTCAGCCCTGTTGCAGATTGTGGACCAGTGGGTCACACTACATTTGCCTGGTGGCCTTCTGGCCAAAGAGGCATCAAGGTGCTGGGACACGGCTACCGAGAACAATCAGCAAACACAAATGCAGCAAACACAAATCTTCTGAGAGGCTTTGGCTCTCTGATTTGGATGTTTTCCCTAAAGATGTCAAAATGTGATGAGGAGGAATAAGAACAAATAATGGCTAACTGTGATGATGGGGGTTTCTGAATATGGAATCGAGGTTAACGATCCCAGAACATCTAATTTTAGGTTTCATCAGTTCACATGGTGCCAGCTGTAAAATATCTCCTCTTTTTCAAGCAGCTGAATTTCCCTGAAGAGCACAGAATCCAGACTGGTTTGGGTGGGAAGGGACCGTAAATTTCCACCTATTCACTCCTTGCCCAGGGTGCTCCCAGACCTGTCTCAGCCTGGCCTTGGATTTCAGGGATCCAGGAGGCAGCCCACAATTTCTTTGGGAAAAAAAAATTTCCTCACCCTGTTGCAGTTTGTGACCCCAGTTTTTGGCCCCTGTGGCCCTGGGCCAAAGGTCATCAAATGGTGCAGGAAAATATCTGATTTTTCAGGACCCCAAATTTTCCCGCACTCAGGCTCAAACCAGACATTATCATCTCTCTCCTTTTTTCTCTGCCTTTTGTCCTCACCTTTCCAACTGTGAGGTGAAATTAAGACACCCACAAGCTAGAATTTGCAGGTTTATTTTTAACCGCTCCCTCCCCAGTTCTCTGCACAAACCCCTTTTCTCACGATTTATTCAATATTTATTAGCCATTTCCACTCCACTGAGGGGGGAAAACGAAGCAATCTCTGGGTGATAAATCACCCCAGAGAGCAGCTAGGGAATGTGTGGCTGGCCAACTATCCACTTCCAAGGCTGCTCCCCTAAGCAGGAGCAGAGGCTTATCTGCTGTGGTGAATCAGGATAAAACCGCTGCAGGGCAGCAAACCAGGCCCTCTCCTTCGCCTCCCTCTCCTGGTTCAGACCCGCTGCCTTTTTCGCCTGGCACTTCTGTGAGGGATGTCGAGAGGAAAAATTCGTTCAGGGAACAGAGTCCCTTAACCACGCAGGATGCTGCTGGGTGGCTCAGAGAGGGATTTCGCCTCCCAAAATTCTCCTGCTCTACGGTGCACTCCAAGGAAAGGGGCCAGGTTTCTGTCAAGGCCTGAAAAATTGAGGAGCCAAAGCTGATTTTTTGGTTTTTTGGAAGCCCTTGTGTGGTGACCATGGTCTGATTTTTCGTTGGTGTTTTTTTTTTTTTTGTGTCTTTGTTTTTTGTTTGTTTTAGTTATTTTTAACGCTGATTTTTTTGTGGTTTTTGGAAGCCCAGAGTGGTGACCATGGCTGATTTTTTATTGTTTTGGTTTTTTTTGTTTTTTGGTTTTAATGATGTTTGGTTTTTTAAGCCCGGTACCTTTTGTTTTTGGTTTTTTGTTTTTCTTTTTTCTTTATTCAAGACCCGATTTTTTTGTGTTTTTTTGGAAACACTGGTGTGGTGACCATCGTCTGATTTTTTGGGTTGTTTTTTTTGTTTGTTTTGTCTGGGGAGAAGGAGAATCGCCAAATCCTCATCTTTTTAATGACTCCAGAGTGAGCCAGTGAAGGAACCAGGGAAAATTCCCCAAGGAACTGAAGCTGCTTCTATACCACAACAAAAAAAAATCCACATGCTCTTACCAAGGGCTGGAATAGAATAATTGTGAATTTATATTAAACGAAATTAAGGAGAATACGAATTATGAAATAAAGGAAAAGTTTTTTTTTTCAAATAAAGAGAATTAAAATGAATTATGAGAGTTTTATTAGAAAGAATTAAGAAACATTTATTAAATATAATTTTCCTATTCGGTGAGAAATCAGGAAAGATTCCACAGGATTGAAGTTTTTCTTCACACACAAAAAAAATCCATATGCTCTTACCAAGGGGTCTGGAATGAATTAGGAGATATAAAAGAGAATTAAGAGGAATCGAATGAAATAGGAAGTTTATAAAAAGATTAAGATAATATGAGAGTTTATAGAAGAATTAAAGAAACATTTATTAAAGAATTTAATTTTGTGTTTCTAATAACAGTCAGGAAAGATTCCCAAGGATTGAAGCTTTTCATCACCACACAAAAAAAAAACCACAATAGCCTTACCAAGGGGCCTGGAATGAAATTAGTGGAGTTTTATAAAGAGAATAAAGGAAATAGAATAAATTAAAGGATTTTACTAGAAGAATTAAAGAGAAATTTTATTAAAGATAACATTAATTTTTTGTTCAGGTGATAGGAATAGATTCCCAAGGATGAAAGCTGTTCTATCCACACAAAAGACAATCATCTTATGCTTCTTACCAAGGGGTCTGGAAATGAGAATTATGAGAGTTTTATAAAGAGAATTAAAGGAATAGAATGATGAGGAGTTTTATAGAAAGAATTTAAATGAATGAATTTATGGAAGTTTGATAGAAAGAATGTAAAAAACATTTTATTAAAGAACATCGATTTTCCTGTTCTCTCCCCATCTCTGTCAGGTTTTCCTCACAATTCTCTGTTCCCAGCCTAGAGGATGGGAAATTGGAGCTGTGATTTATCCGGGCTGGGAATTCCAGTGCTGATCCTCTGCTCCCTGGCACTGTGATCCATCAAACCCTGAGCCAGCGGTGGCAGATACAGAGGGACCCTGATGAGCTTCCCAATGTTTTTCCTGATTTTCTTTGGCTGGAGATCTGTGTGAGAGATGGAAAGAGATACCAGGATTCAGAGCCCAGGGAAATTGGGAAAAACACATTGTCCATTTTTAACTGCACTTGAGGAAGCTCCAGGAGCCTGTCTGGTGCCCCGGTTTTTTTTTTAGTTATTCTCTCATGTCAGCCAGAGCAACAGCCAAGAAATCATCCTCCCATCCTGCAGCCACTGCTCTCTCATCCCATATTTTTGTTCTGCTCCCATCTTTCCCTGACTTTTACTGCCCAGCTAATGGAGAGTTCTGGGATTGCTGCCTGCAGACAAGAGGACAGCTCAAAAGCTGAGCAGGACATTTCCCCCATTGCCCCATGAGTGTAACATGAAACCTGAAAATTGCAGCATTTGCCTTGTTATCACTGGATTTTATTACTTTTTTTCTCTACACACAAGCCGGATGTGGATTTTCCACTCAAGAGCTTCCACATTTGTCTGTTGAGTTTAATTCTCCAGGATATTAAAAAAACCCAAAACAATCCCAATGTTTTTCAGGTGTTCCCAAGCACCATCCTGCTGCCAGCCAGGAAAAGAAGAGCTGAACTGGAGAGTTCCAGGAGAGATTTCCTCTGCAGAGGGGGAACGTGTAAAGAGGGTGATTGAAGATATCTTCAGGATTGGTTTGTGATTTATTTGCTTTTTTTTTTTTGGAGGAATGAAAGGTCAGGACTTCACCTGTGCAGGTGTCTGACCTGGGATGAGGGCACAGCCCCCAGAGGGGCTGACTCCTCCTGCCTGCCCTTCAGCTTAGGCTACTTGCAGCTTCAGGGATACTTGGCAAATATTTCTTATCAGTTAGGGATGCTCTGGCCAATATTTCTTCTCTTCTTGGCCTGAGAGGAGTTGGGTGCAAATTGGATGGAGGAGTTTCAGGGAGGTAATTCCAAGAGATTTCTCTCGGTTTTTGGAAAGCTCTGCCCTTCTCTCTGAGCATCTCCCTTTTAAGTGACAGCTTTGTGGCCACGAGGAGCTAAAATTCAAACCAGCCACCCTAAACTCCAGCACTTTCATTCTTCTTCTGTGTTTTAAAAAAGCAATTTAATTAACCCAACCGCTCCTTATCACCCATCCTGTGTGCACTCACCTGTTTCCTATCGGGAGAAAAAATCTGTTTTCAACGTGTGTCTACTGAAATAATCATTAATCACAATTCCTTAATTCCAGCTCAGAAAAGGAACACCGTTTCACGTGTTTCCCCTCGGTGCGTTATGTTCTGCACCTGGAGCTGTCTGGGGGATTTTGGGGTTGGGTGGGGGGGTTTTGCTTTTCTGCTTTGCATTTTTGCCCCGGGCAGTGACAGTGTCTCATTGAACCCTTCCCCCGCTGAAGGACAGCGAAAAGCTCGGCAAGAAGGAACAGGCGAGGGTTTTGTGGTCCTGGCAGGCTGGGGCCGGACACCGCGCGGGAACAAAAGGGATCAGAGCAGCTCGGATTCCCAGCCCCAGCCGGGGGTAGACCCAGCAGAGCCCGGCTCCGCAATCCCGCACGGGGAGGGGGTCACTCGCCAGGCTGATGGAGAACGGGAAAAATGGTTTTCCCAGGCACAGCCCGGGAACAAAGGTTAAATTCCCAGCACTCCCTAGCCAGGGTAATCCAGGCACAGCCTCGGAGCTCCTGCACATCCCGGGAACAAAGGGTTAAATTCCCAGCACAGCCCGGGGAACAAAGGGTTAATTCCCAGGCACATCCCGGGAACAAAACGGGTTAATTCCCAGGCACATCCGGGAACAAAGGGTTAAAATTCTCAGGCACAGCCCCAGGGAATCAAAGGTTAAATTCCCAGGACAGTCCCTGGCAGGGTTAAATTCCCCAGGCACATCCCTATGGGAAAACAAGGGTTAAATTCCAGGCACATCCCGGGGAACAAAGGTTAAATTCCCAGGCAATCCCCGGGGAACAAAGGGTTAAAATTCCCAGGCACATCCATGGGAACAAAGGGTTAAATTCTCCGGGACAGTTCCTGCCCATCCCAGGGTTCGGCTGCTCTGCCCGGAGGGTCCGGGCTCACGGGAATCCTGTTCTGTCCCCTGATGGAACAGAGGGATTTGGGACAGGTTGGAATTCCTGCTCCTGTCCTTTTGGATGGGAACAGAGGGTTTTGGATTTGGACAGGTGGAGGTTCCTTGCTCCTGTCCTTTGAGCAGAGTCCCAGTGCCAAGAGGGGAACAGAGGGAGGATTTGGGACAGGAGACAAGGTGGAATTCCTGCTCCGTTCCTTTGGATGGAACAGAGGGATTTGGGATTTGGAAGGTGGAATTCTATCCTGTCCTTTGGGATGGGGAATCCTGCTCCCTGTCCCCTGGGCAGTGCCCAAATGCCAGGAACAGAGTGTTGGGATTTGGGGCAGGTGGAATTCCTGCTCCTGTCCTTTGGCGACGGGGAAATCCCTGCTCCTGTTCCCTGGGAAGGGCCAATTTCTTGTCCCCTGATGGGAACAGAGGGTTTGGGGATTTGGGACAAGTGGAATTCCTGCTCCTCTATTCCTGCTCTGTTCCTGATGGGAACAGAGGGTTTTGGGATTTGGGCCAGGTGGATTCCTGCTCCTGCTCCCCTGTGGAACAGAGGGTTGGGATTGGGACAGGAGACAAGGTGGATTCCTGCTCCTGTCCCTTGGGCAGCCATCCAGACAGGGTTTTGGTTGGGACAAGTGGAATTCCTGTTATTGCCTGGATGGGAACAGAGGGTGGATTTGACAGGGTCCAATGGAATTCCTGCTCCTGTCCCTGGAGGCCCAAATTCCAGGAACAGAGGGTTGGATTTGGCCAGGGGGAGTTCCTTGCTCTGTCCCTGGAATGGGAACAGAGGGGATTTGGGACAGGAGACACAGGTGAATTTCCGCTCCTGTCCTTTCAAATGCAGGAACAGGGTTGGGTTTTGGGCCAGTGGAATTCCTGCTCCTGCCCCAAACCAGGAATTGGGAACAGAGGATGGGATTTGGACAGGGGTCCATGGGATTCCTGTTCTCTGTTCCCAAACACCAGGAACAGAGACCTGGATTTGGAACACAGGCCAAACTGGCAGTGAATTCCTGTTTAATTCCTATTGATTTTACCTTTTTTTTTCTTTTATATATTCCCTGTACATCCATCTGGAGTCTGGAGCTCATTATTGCATTCACAGGTGCTTTTCCCAGGAGTTTTCCAGGCCCTTCCCCAGGCAGAAAGACAAAACACATCCTAAGGGCCCTCGTCCTGTCTTGGTTCTCCCTGGCCCAACCAAGGTTGAGACAAATCTTGGAGACACATTTTCATCCAAAAGACAAAGTAGTAAAGAGAAGAAAAGCATCCTAAAAGTTTAGTTTACACTTTCTTTTAGTTACTGTTAATAAATTTTCTTATACCATTTAAAGCTTTAAACTGCTTTACCTTTCTGCTAATCCTACCTCACAACAAGAAGTAAATCAGTAATTAACCAACACTAAACCCACCACAGGTTTATCACTTAAATCCTTTTTACCTCTTTTTATTTCCAGGGCCAGTGACTTAAAAATTCCCTCACCACCAGGAATGAAGCCAGAAAGGTGGAAAAAACCCAGCATTCCAGGGAAATCCTTCAATCCCAATCAATGTAATAATATTTACTGGGACATCTAGTGGGAGAAACAACACAGTGCAAATCCCAGCTTTTATCTCTCTGGGGCTGGCTGGGAGGATGGAAATCTTCAAATAAATCCAATTTGGGCTGGAAAAATCCTCACTTTCCAGAGAATCCCATGAGGAGCAACAGGAGCAAAAGGGGGTGTGAATCACCTGCATTTCATTTGAAATGTCATTCTACAAAAATCTCTGCTGGGATTGAACTGGTAAAGTTAAAAAAAAAACAAAAAAAACAACAAATTGGGAAAAAAAAAAAAAAAGGAAAAGTTTTGAGAAACTCATCATAATTCTTTTTCCAAAAATTGAAGAAACTAATGAAAACCCACGA
>NDFG01000090.1:67257-89944 GCA_002167245.1 Sporophila hypoxantha
GGAATCTCTGCTGAGAGAGCTTTTTTCCCCTGGAATGGGAAAAATGATGTAGGTTTGTAGATGGGGTCTTATATTTCAACATAACAAACCTTACAAGGTCCTGAGTCCCACAGAATTGGGACCAAATGAGTGGCAAGAAAGGTTCAGGGGTTTTCTGTTTTATTTGCTCTGATCCTTTTTTAAAGGAGCATATTTTTATAAGCTTTTGGAAAAAGTAATTTTTGAAGCAAAAGAAAAAAATAAATCATGTTTGGACACCTCGATTTCTTCTTGAAGCATTCCAAATCTCTAGTTTTAGGTTGCTAAAACCAGAATAAAATAATTATCCAACATACAATTTGCAAAGCTTTTAATTAGTAAAACTCCTAGGGAAAAAAAAAAGAAAAAAAAAAAAAAGAGTGAAGAGTAAAAAAGCAAAAATCTCAAGAAAACTTGCAAACAGGTGTTTCTCTAAGCATGGGTGGAGTGAAAAAGTTGAGCCAAGATAATTACCCACACTTAGTCATAAGGAGCAGGAAACACAGTAAAAGAAAAAAAAAATCTAATTGGGGCTGTTTTTCATATATATATTAAGGTGTTAATTTCCATCACATCATACCATGCAAGAACCTGGGATTTGGAGTGCAGGATCCTTGGCCTGCAGATGGAATGACAGGAAAAAAAGGCAAATCCACGTGCAACGTTGATGTGCACACAATTAAATATCCCAGAGCAGCTCGGGCAGCAGTTTGTGCTCATGGAGGGTTTTGTTTCGCTTTCAGCCAAAAGTTGCGCCCCTTTGACACAAAAAACAAGAGACAGGAGCAGGGCTGCAAAGCCACCAGGCAGGGGAGGTGACAGCGAGAGGTCCCCGTTTGTCACAGACCAGGTTTGATGAGGTGAAGGACAACCACAAACCCTCAGGGTCCCTCGCAACCACCACAACCACCCCCAGCTCCTTCAGAAAGGAATGGAAAATTCATCTTTGTGCCACAGGCATCCCTTTTTTCCCCCACAGGAACAGGACATGCTCTCTTTTTGAGGGCTCCAAATCTGAGTTCTGATGGCCTGAAATTATCTCATTGCAAGAGGAGTTTGACAGAATTAGAGAATAAAGTGGGTTTTTATTAAAGGCCTTCAGTAGCTACACCTTGGCAGTGCAAAGCCTTGCAGAGGTGAGAATTTGAGAGTTTGAAATTTTCTATGAATTCATTTCCCACACAGAGGCTACACCCAACATGGACAATGGCACCAGTTTTTGGGGCAGAATCAGTTTGGTATATTGCATACCAGGGTTAATTGTCCAATTAACTCAAGTGGACAATGATCACCAGTTTTTGGGGCAGATATCAGTTTGGTATATTTGCATACCAGGGTTAATTGTCCAATTAACTCAAGGTGGACAATGATCACCAGTTTTTGGGCAGATATCAGTTTGGTATATTTGCATACCAGGGTTAATTGTCCAATTAATCCAAGATGGACAATGATCGCCAGTTTTTGGGGCAGATATCAGTTTGGTGTATTTGCATATATGTAATTGGACAATTAACCCAAGATGGACGATGGTCATGAGTTTTTGGGGCAGATATCAGCCTGGTCTATTTGCATATCTGGGGTTAATTATCCAATTACACCTTCAGGTAATGAAGTCACATTCCCCATTTGCTCCCTCCCAGATTCATTTTTGTATATTTTTTGGGTCTGAGGTCCTTGGGGCTCAGGCCTGGAGGGATTTTTTCTGCCTGCCCAAACTGTGAGGAGAGCTTGCTGACCCTCTGTGTGGAGCTCAGAGTCCTGCCCTGATGCAGCACAGGAGCTGAAAAATACAAAAGTTAAAATCTGAAGGCACCATCACCCTGCCAGGGCTGCGGGGCTGACAATCCCCAGGGGTTTTTTGTTCCAGAGGGTGGTGGTGCTCCAGGCCCTGCCAGAGAAATCCCTTTTGCAGAGATGTCAACTGAAAAAACCAGAGGTGAGCAAACAGAAAACCTCATCTGTTTGTGTTTGCAGGGCCTCTCCTCCCCCTGGTGCGTCTGCGCTGGAGGATGGCATTCCCTGGCTCCTGGCAAAGCTCTGGGTGGCACAACTCCTGCCAGGGTTAAGAGCTGGCTTGGCCTGGGCACTGTAATGTCAGAGACAACTCCTAAACTGTTCCATGAGTTCATGTCTCCCTTCCCTTCTCCTCTTCCTCTCTGTTCAGCTGAAACTGGCCATGCCCAGGGCTGGAATGGCAGCACAGACTGTCAACTTGGCAGCAGGGGCCTGGCTGTCTCCAAGGAGTCTCAGGAACACCCTCTGAGTCACTGGGCTCCAGATCCAATCAGCCCTGCTAATTAGGGATCCTAATTTGCCCTCCTATTTGCTCCATTGAGCTACCACAGAAAGGGAGATGATTTTCACTGTTTTACTCTTCCACCCCAACACTGTTTTATTCTTCCACCCAACACGTTTCTATTCTTCCACCCCAACAAAAGAAGGAGGATGGAACAATCCAAATTTGATCCCCAAAGCAACAAACTCCCCAGAATCTCTTTGGGTTAAGAGGATCCCTTTGGTAGAGCACTGGGAAGTTCAGCAGTGATATCTATCAAAAACACAACCAAGCTGGCCTGAGGAGGTGAGGATGGCACCCAAATCAGTCTCCAGCCTGCCTTGCCATTTTTCTCCAAGGTCCACCTATGTTATTTTAGAATAAATGGATAAATGGATGATACAGCAAGATAAAAGGATGGAGGATTATTGAATCCAGGCCATCCAGGGTATCAGAACTTTCCACTGACATCCATTAAAAACACAACCAAGCTGGGCCTGAGGAGGTGAGGATGGCACCCAAATCAGTCTCCAGCCTGCCTTGCCATTGTTCTCCAAGGTCCACCTTGTTATTTAGAATAAAATGGATAAATGGATGATGTAGCAAGATTGATGGATGGAAAATGATTGAAATCCAGGCCATCCAGGGCTATCAGACTTTCCAGTGCATCCATCAAAAACCCAAACACCAAGCTGGGCCTGAGGAGGTGAGGATGGCACCCAAATCAGTCTCCAGCCTGCCTTGCCATTGTTCTCCAAGGCCTACCTGAGTTATTCAGAATAAATGATGATAAAGCAAGATAAGTGGATGGAAAATGATTGAAATCCAGGCCATCCAGAGGTATGAGCACCTTCCAAGCCCTCACACCCAAATCAACACAAGGTTGCCCAGAGAAGCTGTGGCTGCCCCTGGGTTCCTGAACTGTCCAGGCTGGATGGGGTTTGGAGCACCCTGGGAGAGTGGAAGTTGTCCCTGAGCATGAAATGAGTTGATCCTTCAGGGCCCTTCCAACCCAAACCATTCCATGATTCTTTGATGATTTATTCAGGGTTTTTTGTTGCTCCCAAGCCCAAAGCTGCAAACAGAAARGTCAGAGAACCCCAGTGTGCTCATCCTCAGCACCCCTGAGCCTCTTGGTGCCACTTCCTCTCCCTGCCCTCCTCTTCCTCCCAGGAATCCTGACAGCCTCATTCCTCCTCCTGAATCATGTGGGATTTTTTTGGGCCATAAATCCTTTATTGGCCAGATTAATCTGATTTAAAGTGTTGCACCCAGTAAACACCGTGTGGTGTTTGTTTGTGGAGAAGGACAGCCTGGGGACACCCTGGGGACAACCTGGGGACAACCTGGGACAGCCTGGGGACAACCTGGGGACAGCCTGGGGACAGCCTGGGGACAACCTGGGGACAACCTGGGACAACCTGGGGATAGCCTGGGGACAACCTGGGACAACCTGGGGACAACCTGGGGACAGCCTGGGGACAACCTGGGGACAACCTGGGGACAACCTGGGGACAACCTGGGGACACCCTGGGGACAGCCTGGGGATGGGAATGGTTGGAGGGGCCTGGATGAGGAAGGATCCCAGGAGGGAAGGGACTGTCCCTTGGTGTGAGCTGCTCCCAGGGCTGTCCTGTTCCACCTCAGTGACTGTCAAAGCTCTGCCCAGCCTCTCCTGCTGACTCAGGCCTGTCAAAGCAGGGAAAGTCTCTGCTGGGGGAGGGAGGGAAGGAAAGAAACACTGTAAAAATAGAAATTTTTGTTTTCTGGTGGTCTCTTTTTTATTGCTTGTATTGCCCTGCCTTCGTTGCAGAGGTCAYAGCTGCTGGGTATTGGCAGAGGATGTAGGGCCTGAGGCAAATATTGGCAAAATTGGAGGGGAAAAGGCAAATTCATGGAAAGATTTGATGTGTTTGTAAGGACAGGGATTCCTGGCCAAAGGGAAAGCAGAGAAGACCAACTGACTTCTGCAAGAGTGAGCTGGGAACAAGTGAGCAGGACAATGTGCTGAGGCCCACCTGCCTTCCTTCCCGTGCCAAATGTCTGCTCACAACAAACTCCCCTGGATCACAAGAAGCTCCCTCGGATCACAACAAACTCCCACGATCACGCAGCTCCTGGATGCACAACAAACTCCCCTTGATCAGAAGCCTCCCTTGGATACAACAAAACTCTCCCATGATCACAACAAGCTCCCTTGGATCACAACAAAGCTGTCCCCCCTGGATCACAACAAACTCCCTGGATCACAACAAAACTCCCTGGATCACAATAAACTCCCCATGATCACAAAATACTCCTTGGATCACAACAAACTGCCCTGGATCACAACAAATCTCCCATGATGACAACAAATCTTCCCATGCGATCACACAACCCCCGACAGAAGACCTCCCGGATGAAAACAAACTCCCTGGATCACAACAAATTCCCTGGATCACAAAACTGCCTGGATCACAAGAAGCTCCCTTACGGATCCGCACATCTCCAGCATCACTATGAAACCACCTGCTGCCTGCCCTACTCTTTCCAGCATCACCTTTTAGCAAGAAAATCAATGTTCAGCCCAAGTTGCTGTTTGAATTGGAGGGTTCAGGAGAAAGTGGCCAGCAGGGACAGGGGAGGTTCATTGCCTACAGAGCTGCCTCTAGAGAGCCCTCCTGTTGCTGGCTGGTGTAGCTGAGCAGTCACAACACAAAACAGCACACTCCATTTTCAGAAGGCTTCCAAACCTGTTTTTATTCCAGCATGCATGCTTTTTATCAATTCTTACCAAACTCATGAGTTTACATTTCCTCATTGGTCATGAGAGACAACACCAAGTGCTCATTGGAACAGGAGCTGCAGGTTTTCTTATTTTCTCCTTGTCTTTCTTGGTTTCTTTTCAACGACTTTGGTAGGAAATTCTTCCAGGGGTGAACATGGACCCTCTTTATCAACTCCTCTCTGGCTCACAGAAGTTGCTGTAAAACTCTCCACATCCCTGGGGCTGTCTGTGCCATGGACTCACCTCCACGAGGGCTGAGGGGACATTTCCACACTCTGCTTTTCACAAAGTGCTCTGGAACTCCATAAAATTTCCAGCATGCGGGATACTGGAACGTCCAGTTGTGCTACCCATGAAAAATATCAATTAAAAATAAAAATATCACAGCAAAAAGGTGTTTGGAGGGGCAGCCAAGCACAAGCTCCCTCGTGCGGATGGGGACAATGCAAACCCTGCAATGCACAGAGGGAAGGAAGGATCGATAAATATTGCCATCTGTTGGCATCCTGGCGCAAGGAGATCTCCACATTCCATGCTGGTTTGCTTCTGGACAAGGGATGAGAGACGATGGACAGCAGAATGCCCTAAAAAGGAATAATTTCAAAGACACACTCTTCTTTTTTTTTTTTTTTTTTTTTTTGTTTTTTTCCAATTTTGTTTTAAATTTTTGTTTGGGGATTCCAGGTTTTGAACTCCCTCCACTCCTTCCCCACCCATGTGTATGTCACCACACCAGGTTTGGCCAATCTGAATCTGGATTTCCAAGGGTCCAGGGGCTGCTCTTGGGAAGTTGTCTATCCAGAAAGAATCCCTCAGGGAGAAGCACTTTAATATCACCATTAATAAACACAAAATCAGGTCTCTGTGACCAGGTTGGGGGAAGATTTGGGAAGGCAGAATTTACGGAAGGATCTTCTTTCCCAGGATTGTTTCAGGCCCTGGAAGGCAGAAGGGAACTGAAAGGAGGAGAACAGCCCAAATTCTCTCTCTATTGCCCTAAGCACCACAGGGCGCCCTGGAGGGTTTGTTAGCTGGCAGCTGAGATGGAAGGACAAGCTGCGAGATTCCATTTGGGTTCTGCTCATTGCATGGGAAAAACACCTGAATGCTCTTGAATGTGGCAGAAACTCTGGGACAAGCCCTGCCCACCCTGGAGATGCCAAATCCAGGTTGGGTAAGGGTTGGAGCACCCTGGGGTGGTGGAAGGTGTCTCTGCCATGGCAGGGGTGGATGGGATGAATTTGGAGGTCCCTTTTCATCCCATGATCCCATGAAAACTTGAGCTGGATGGGTCCCTTTGGTTCTGCCATCTCTTCCATGTTTATTCCAAGCATCCATCCATCCTCAGCCTCCTCCATTTGCCATCTGAGGGCTCCACACTGTCTGCCCACCCTCCCTTGGGTCCACGTCTCCAGCCTCACTCCAAATCTGCCTGCCCAACTCTTCCAGCATCACCTCGTAGGAGAAAATCAACTTTCAACCCAAAGTTCTTGCTTGAATTGGAGAGATTGAGGCGGATGAGGAAAACAGCATCGTCCTCCCAGCCAGGCAAAGTGAAATTGGGTTTTCATCACAAAGAAAGGCAAATGTTGCAACCTCAGGAGCAGAGATTTTGGTTTGATCAAAGGCCCAGAAGGGTTGGAGGTGTCTGACTCCTGSCTGGGAGGTATGAAAATAACAGGCATGCAAAAATAATTGCATGGCAAAACAGTCCAAATAGCAAAGATTCGAATTAATTTTTTTTTTTAATTAAGATTTTAAAATAAGAATTTCGAAACTTGAACAGAATATTTTTTATTCCCTTGTTTTTCAAACACGCAGGTCAYACAAACTGCTCCAATAATGAGGTTTTTGCAGTGAAAGTGATAAAAGAAAAATGCTTTGCAATTGTTTTAGGCAAGAAAAAGTTGAGGTGTTTAAGTAAAATTTGCAACAAAGTACTGAGGGTGCAGACACTGATTTTGTCCTACAGAACTGGRACCATCAGTTTGCCGAAAAGTTAAAAAAAAAAATTATTCTTATCAATTCTTGCAGCCATTTCCCTACATTCCATGCTGAGCAAAACTTGATGATTTCACCATTTCCCTCAGAAAACTACAAAACCMCATCTCCTCCATCTGCTTTTAGTTTGAGCTAAAAATATGTCCAAAAGAAGAAGAGTAATGCCTCTGAAAAAAAATATTCCTGAAGCAAAAAAGTCAAGAAAAGAAAAAAGAATTCTGGATAAAACCCTGAAGTTGCCTGAAAATCTTCCCATCCCACAAAAACTTGAGATTTCCAAAACAATTTTGCTGTGCAGTAGGAATAATTTTTTTTTGTAGAGAGAAGAACAGACCCACCCAAGAACATCCAATAACCCGGCGGTGAAAACTCAGATTTGGGATCTCAGCTATTCCAACCCAAATATTCCCCCTGTCTGCTGGAGAGGACTCCTCCTGCCCAAAGCCAGGAGCTACCCTGGATCTGGGAAGCTTTGCTCCAAATGGTTGCATTCCTAAAAAAAAAAAAAAAAAAAAAAAAAGAAAAAAACCAAGAAAAAAAGAAAAGAAGAAAAAGAAGTTGTGGTTTGAGTGAATCACGGTGAAAAATTGTCCTCCAGAATTTCTGACTCGTTGTCAAAATTGGGGATTAAAGGAGTTCAGGGTGGCTCTGCCATCCCTCAGGGGCAGGAGATTCCCAGGGATTGAAGGAATGGGATGGGATGGGATTTTAGAGGGGTGGGATTTAAGGAATTAAGTGGAGTTTTAGGATGGAATGGGATTTTAGGAATGGTGGATTTGATGGGATATTGAGGATGGATTAGGAATGGAGTATTAGGAATGGAGATTTTAGGATGGGATTTAAGGAATGGGATGGAATTTAGATGGAGTGGATTTTGGATGGTATAGATTAAATGGATTTAAGGAATTGGATGGAATTAGGATGAGTGGATTTTGGAATGGATGGGTTTTAGGAATGGGATTGATTTTAGGAATAGAGTGGAATTTTAGGAGTGGGATGGATTTTAGGAATGGAGTGGGGTTTTAGGAATGAGATAGGATTTAGGAATGGAGATGTCAGGAGCTCTGTGTTTTGGGGAGGTTTGGCAGCCCCAGCTCTTTCCCAAATCCACCCAGCGAGTCCCACAGGCTGGCTGGTCTGTGTGGGCAGAACTGGAGTTAAGATCTCACCTAAATAATCCAAATTTTTCAGTTTGGGCATATCCAGGCTGGCCAGAGTGACCCAAAAGGAACAGCAGCAATAACCTGACACCTGCCCCGGAAATTCAGCTCCACCAAATGCAAACCTCAAAGATGAATATTCTGTGAATCAACTCCTTCCCAGGGAAAGGCTGCACTCCCATCACTGCTCAGCATTCCTGGTGCTGAGCACGGGCTGGGGGTGAAAATTCCATTTCTGGGGTGAAATTCCATTTCTGATGGCACTTTGGCTTTTGGAAAGCTGGCAAAGATCTCATCAGGCCGGGAATGCAGCGGGGTGGTAATGCAGGTGACAGACACTTTCTCCCCTGCTTCCCTTTTATTTTTAGAGCCATCATCAGCTGAAATGTCACCTTCCCTGCACAGGAGCCTGGGCTCTCCTTGCTGGCAGCAGGGTGGGATTTTTTTCCTTTTTTCTCCTCGCTTTGAAGTCAAACCAATAATTAAGAAGGAGGCTTGGCRACCTGAGAGTCCCTGTCTGGTGCTCCTGCTATTAATAGGATCAGAGCTGTCTGCAGAGGGTTCTGTGGGATCTGAAGGGGGCTGGACTCCTCTCATCCCCATCAGGGATTAACTCATCTCCCTGCCTGACAAACAACACCCAGAGAAGCCAAGGGCCCCGTGCAGCCCCATCCCCTGAGCTGGRGGCAGAGCTGGAAATGCAGCGTGGGAGGTTTTGGGGCTGGGTGCAGGAGGAGCTCATTCCCATGCTAATTCCTAAACATTTAACTGGGAGCCCTCTGTTACACCCCTTAAATAATGTCCAAAGGCAGAAAAACCCCTTGGGACAGTGTTAGAGCCCTGGTATCTGAGTGTCAGAACCCAAGAAATTCCTCTGGCTGCCCTGAAGGACTCGAGCCCCTGCCTGGGGGACTCAGAGCCCAAGACCCCTGTGCCTTTGATTTAGCCCTTAAAAAAAACAATTAACAACCTTTATATAAAAAATTACAAGTCAAAAAAAGTTTAATTAGAATAATAGTTAATTTATCACAAAGTGAAGAAATAGATTTTTGAAGTTTTTAACATGTGGGCTCAGAGTCCCAAGATAGAAGAATTTAGACGTGCCTTGTCCTTTTTCCTTCTTCTTCCTAACCTCCACCTTCTAAGTGATGTTGGCATTTTTAGATTGATTTAGAGTAGAAGCTCACTGTCTAACATAAGTGATAGGTATTAAAGAAGTTTTGGTAAATAATGTACACATAGTTTTTAGTATAAAAAGATAACACACAGTGTGCCTCAACCTGACCTGCCAGACAGACCTGCAGCGAGTCAGAGAAAAAATATTATAAATAAGAAATAATGAACAACCTTAAGAACAAAACCAGAAGAATTCTGACTCCTTCTTCGACAGCTGAGCTGAGAAATGAAGTTTGTACTCTGAGATACAAGGACAAACCAGAGTTCAGGACTGGAAACGGGTAAAAACAGGTGACAGGGACAAACCAGAGCTCAGAAATGAGCCCAGGGCACCCAGTGCTGATCCTGGCAGAGCAGAGCAGAGCTGAGCTCCAGGGCTGGGAATGCTGAGCCACCTTAAACCACCTCAGTGGGACAGGTGGCAGCAGCTCCAGGAATGCACAAACTGGATTTTTTTGGTTCATTTTGACATTTTTGCCCCTCCCCACCTCCTTAACCCCTGCTGGATGTCAGCCAGCCCAAGGGCTGATCTTGTTCCAGGTCCATAAAGCTGCAGTGGGGATGACACCCATGGTGAAAATTCAAAATATAAATGGGGTTATTTCACTTTGCAACCCCCTCTGAGRGTGGCTACTCAATGTTCTTAAAAGYGAGYGGGGTTGGGATTCACTTGGTAAATTTTCTGGTCAATTTGGTTTATCTAAATCATTCCTTTGTACAAAAAGCTGGGGAAAAAAGCAGAAAATCAGCTTGGGAGGATGTGGTTATCAGGAGATAATCAGGCCCTGGGGAAAGCAGACACACCTGGCTCTGCTGGGCCCTTGGAGAATCATTAACTCCCTTCCAGCCCCGTGCAGGAATCACCACTGGCCTCTGCTCGCAGAGTTGCAGGCAAGATGTGTCTCTCGCTTACCTCTGTGAACAATGTCTTCTGTCAATGGGCACTCCTTGGCCTTATCTCTTCCACAAAACTGGGAGACAGCCGTGCTGATAAGAGCCAATTGAAGTGTCCTGCATGCCCCCTGATAAATACAGCATCCCATTGGAGATAGTGAGCCAGAGGAGGAGCCACAGCATTCCCCTCCCCTGGCATAGCCAAATCTGAGATAATACTGCCCACCTCAAGCAAGCCGGATTCCCCTCCCCTAGAGATAAGAACCTGGGAGATTCCGTGGAACACAGCCACCACTCTCCCCCTACCTGGACCTAGACTCTGGAGAGTTCTGCCGACGCAAACCACCGCCCACAGATTACTAAACCTGGATGAATCTGGCGATTCCTGGACACACCAGCCACGAGAGCATTCCTGACTGGATAGGAATCTGGAGACCATTCTGGAACACGCAGCACAAGCGATTCCTTGCACCCTGCGTAGATCACTGGAGATTCTATGAACACCAGCCAAGCATTCCTACCTGGATAGATCTGGAGAGTTCTGGAGCACCAGCCAAGCATTCCTACCTGGATAGAATCTGAGATTGGACACACAAGCCAAGCATTCCTACCTGGATAGAATCCTGAGATTCTGGAACACCAGCCAAGCATTCCTACCGGATAGAATCTTGAGATTCTGGAACACCAGCCAAGCATTCCTACCTGGATATAAATCTGGAGATTCTGGACAGCCAAGCCATTCTACCTGAGATAGAATCCGCAGATTCCTGAACACCAGCCAAGGCATTTCCTACCTGGATAGAATCTGGAGATTCTGGAACACCAGCACAGCTTCTCCACTGGATTTCCCAGAGGACAGCAGCTGCCTCTATCCCTGGATCCCAGAGGCAGAGACTGCACCTTTCCTCCAGGATCCCTGCTCCCAGAGCACCCCTGACACTGCAGGAGGGCTGAGCCACAATTCCAATGGCATGCTGCCAATACCTGACCACAGGCGTGTCAGGTGGGTTCTGACCTCTGGCACTGTTTGGTTTTGGTGTACTGCATTGTTCATTTTATCCTTTTACTTTCTTCCTATTAAAGAACTGTTATTCTGCTGCCCATATATTTTTGCGCTGAGTGTCCCTTAATTTCAAGTTGCATATCAAGCAATTCAGGCAGGGTGAAGAAAGAGGGTTTACATTCTCCATTTACTGCAATTCCTGCTCAGCACCAAGGCCACATAAAGATGTATTAGATCCCCCCAAAAGCAGCTCCTGGGGAAGTCCTGAGCCAGCCACCATTCCTGGAGCAGCAGAACATCTCCCAGGCAGCTCCTTCAAACCAAATGAGGAGCAGGCAGAGCTCTCCAGGGSTGCAGGGTGATCAAACTGCCCAGGCTGGGCTGACAGGAGCTGCCCTGGGGCAGGGGCTGGGAGTGACAGCCTCTCCCTGGCTGGAATTCCTCACTCTGGTCCCTCCACCTTTAAATGCTGGGRGCTGTGAGTGCATTTCCTGGCCAAAAATCAACCCCAGAGCAAGGCAGGCACAGTCTCCAAAAGAGACCCAGACTGATTTAGGGAGAGTGGGGAAGGAAAAAGGAGGAGGGATGAGGAGGAGGAATGAGGGGGAAAAAGGAGGAATAGGAGGGATGATGAGGAGGAATAAGAAGGAAAAAGGAGGAGGAATAAGGAAGGATGAGAAGGAAGAATAAGAAGGAAAAAGGAGGATGGATGAGGAGGAAGAAGGAAGAAAAAGGAGGAGGAATGAGGGGGGATGATGAGGAGGAATAAGGAGGAAAAAGGAGGAAAAAGGAGGAGGAATAAGGAGGGATGAAGAGGTAGAATAAGGAGGGATGAGGAGGAGGAATAAGGAGGAAAAAGGAGGAAGAATAAGGAGGAAAAAGGAGGACAAATGAGAAGGGATGAGGAGGAGGGATAAAGAGGAGGAATAAGGAGGGATAAGGAGGAAGAATAAGGAGGGATAAGGAGGAGGAATAAGAAGGAAAAAGGAGGAAGAATAAGAAGGAAGAAGGAGGAGGAATAAAGAGGGATTCAGATGATGAATAAGGAGGAGGAATAAGGAGGGATAAGGAGGAGGTCTAAGAAGGAAAGAGGAGGAGGAATAAGAAGGAAAAAGGAGAAATGAGAAGGGATAAAGAGGAGGAATAAGGAAGGATTCAGAGAAGGGATTTGGAGGAGGACTTAGAAAGGTTTTCTAGTAATCTCAGGCTCTTGAAACACCAAGAATTGCACCAGAGTGGGGGGAAAAACCCCCTGGGGGATCCATGAGGAGCAAAGGAGAGAGGAAGGGCAGGGAGGGGGGACTGGAGCGTTTGGGTGTTCTGCCACCGACCCCCACCTCCCTTTTCCAGGGCAAAGCCTGACTCCCTGCAGCACCGATCCTGCTGGCGCTTCAGCCTCTGGAAACCCAAAGGGAAAATATTTTCCTTGGAAGGCAGCGGCCGATAGCTCAGCAAGGTGGAAGTGGCTGTGACACCTCCTGCCCCGAGCCCCTTGGCGGTGGCAGCTCCTTCCTGAGCCCAGCGTGTCCCAGCCTGCGGCAGCCGCCGCAGCGCCCTGACCCGCAGCTCCGCTGCCCTTCCCTCCCAGCACAGAGGGGATTTGGCTCCTCAGGCGGTGGGATCCATTCCAAGGGGGAAGGGCAGCACATCCAGGCTGCTGTGGCCCAGCCCAGACACCTGATGGTGTTCACTGAAGCATTTTCCTGCAAGACCCATCCTGAGGGATTTGGCACTTCCACATCCCACCCTCCAACTGCCACAGTGTACTTTGGGAGGCTGCCAGCTTCTATTAATTAAACTATTATCTTCCCTCACTCTCTTTTTCTTTTTTTTTTTTTTCAACTTTTTTTTTTATTGAAGATCTGCAGCTCTGAGGAATCCATTGTTTATTTTAATTAGCAGCAAGGATTTGTCTGGAAACCCTACGTGGTGCTGGCTGCGTAACCAGGCTGGAGTTTTGTTACTCTTCCCAGGTGAACATGGAAATGTTGCTGGCTTGAAATTAAGGGCAAAAAAGTATCTTTCATTTCAGCAAAACCTTAAAAAACCCCCAAAATCTGAATCTCCAGGTAAGGAAAAGTGAATATCAGCCTCATTGCACACACAATTTATTAACTCAAATTTATTAATGGAGGAAAAAAAAGGGCAGTGGAGGAATAAAGGGACTCCAGGACACCAGGTGCAATCCCTGCTACAAACTGAACAGGATTTCTTTGCTGATTTGACAGAAAAGAGAAAAATAAATGAAGGCCTGGCTGTCCAGCCAAGAGTTTTCACCTGCTCCTGCTTCTTCAGGGCCCTCACTGAGTGCATCACTCACCCTGAGAGGAGAGCTCCTCTCTGCCTCGGTTATTCTATAATTAACAGGTTAATTATTATTTAAAGTTGATGGGATCTTCAGAACCCTCCTCCTTAGTTATTCTAATATTAGACAGGTTAATTAGTTATTTAAAGCTGGTGGGACTTCAGAACCCTCCTCTCCCTCAGATGCCCAGCCCAGGTGTGCCACAGCTCCTCTCCAGCCCCACTTCAGGCTGCCTCTGTCCCACCTGCCAGGCAACAGAATGATGGGCACATCCAAAAGTGCTCAGGTCATGGAATAAACAGAGGCATGGAATGCTTTGGGTGGGAAGGGACCTTAAAGCTCATCCCATCCCACCCCCTGCCATGGCAGGGACACCTTCCCTGTCCCAGGGTGCTCCAACCTGGCCTTGAACACCAGGCTGCTTCTGGGAATTCTATTCCAGGGCCTCCCCACCCTCACAGGGAACAATTTATTCCTGATATTCCATCTAATCCTCCTCTCTGCCTGTTTGAAGCCATTCCCCCCTGTCCCTGCCCTCCAGGCCCTGGTGAAAACCTCTCTCCATCTTTCCTGTGGGATTCCCTCAGGGAAATTGTTTGGGATGGATGCAGAGGAATTCAGACTTCAGCTTCCCAATCAAGGCAGCCCCTCAGACTGAGCTGTCCCATCCCATCCCATCCCATCCCATCCCATCCCATCCCATCCCATCCCATCCCATCCCATCCCATTCCATCCCATCCCATCCCATCCCATCCCATCCCCAGATCCCCGAGTTTGCCTGAAGATCTGTCTGGTTTTGGGATCTGCTTTAGGGCAGAACTGACAATTTCCCATCAATCACCTCCTCCCCCTCCCAAGAAAGTTCACCTGGGGGTGAGAAACTCTCAGCTGCCTCCAAGGAAACCTCTTCTGTTGGGAAGGATGAAAGTTTGACAAGAAAGTCTCACAATCTGTGTGCTGGGCAGGAAGATTTTTTAAATGTTGAGTCTGATGAAGGAATAGAGATGGAAGTGAGTTTTGATATAGAAGAAAAGAATTGCTGAGCCAGCCTCACTGGATAACCAAGGAGCCAAAGGGTGTTTTATGTTAGTTAGAAGGGGTTTTTATGGCTTAGAGCAAGGGATAAACCCACCCCAAACAAGAAGATGTTTTCACCAAGCAGAAAGAGAGCACAGGCAAACAAGTCAGCAAATGTGGCAAGGAGAAAAAAGGTCTCAGAATTTTCCACTGCAAGAAAACTGAAAAACAACTTCTAGCTTAAACTGTGATGTACAAACTTTTAGTGATTGGAGAACAGTAACATGAATATGGTAATTACAGTAGTTGTGATAGGCTGTAGATAAAAGTTAAGGTACAGATTGGTTCTGCTGTATGGAGATGCTCAGCAAAGAAAAGTAGAGAATGCAATGTAACCAAAAGAAAAGTATAGAATGCATTGTAACCAAAAGTATAGAATGCAATATAGCCAAAAGAAAAGTATAGAATGCATTGTGACCAAAACCAAAGGGTCTCCAGGCCTGCCTGCAGCTGGAGCTGACAGCTGTGGGCACAGCTCTGTCACCCACCACCCTGGAGTGCTGTAACATTTTGGATGTAATAAACTGCATTTTGGATACAATAAACTGCATTTTGGATACAATAAACTGCATTTTGGATAAAATAAACTGCATTTTGGATGCAATAAACTGCATTTTGGATACAACAAACTGCATTTTGGATACAATAAACTGCATTTTGGAGAGCCCCTGGAGTCCTGCATCCCTCATTTCAGCTCTTACATTCTTCCCCTCACTTATTTCTTCTCCTCCCTCCAAAGAACGGGACACTGATGGAGGGAATTCTCTGCAAACCACAAATTCACTTCTCAAGAGTTTCATCTCCTCTCGGCCCAGCATTTTGAGCATTTCATTTGCCAGGGAGAAGGAYGGAAGGAGCAGGAATGAAAGATTGCCTCTGCTCACAGTGCCTGGCCTGGGAGGGTTGGATCTGTGTCTCTGGGAAGGGACAAAGGAGTTGTAATTCCCAAATAATAATAATAATAATAATAATAATAATGTTAGATTTTCAAACAAACTTTCGTTACCACACTTTACTGGTAAATGACTTCTTGTTTGAATTTTTTTAATGGGAGGAAGAAATTTGATGGATTTGTTGCCTGTGTCCAGTGTATGTGAGAGGTGACTCGTCACCTCCCAATTTTCCCATATTAAAGATTTTTGAAATCTATAAATGTTGAGAGTCGAAAAAATAAAGGTCCTCTTTTTTTATCTTGGAAAGAGCAGCCAGTCCAGGTCGTGTTTTTTTGTGTCCTGTATGGCAGAGGAGTTTACAACAGAACTGACTGCAGGTATATCGCAGACATGCTTTATTCTTGCAACAAACTTTCTTACACACTTTACGTAAATGACTTCTTGTTTTGAATTTTTTAATGGAGGAGGAGAAATTTGATGGATTGTTGGTGTGTCCAGTGTCATTGGAGAGGTGCACTGTCACCTCCAATCCATTATAGATTTTGAAATCTATAAAGTTGGAGTCAGAAAAAATAAAGGTCCCTTTTTTTTATCTTGGAAAGAGCAGCGAGTCAGGTCGTGTTTTGTGTCCTGTAGTGCAGAGGAGTTTTACCAACAGAACTGACTGCAGGGTATCGCAGAACAGCTTTTCATGGAAAAATCCTTTCCTGGATTTTTCTCTGAGAAGCTGAGAGGCCTCAGGAACAAAAATGGTAACATTGATTATTGCTGCTGTGGGAATGCAACAGGTGCAATCTGTGATTGGCATTATGTTTGGTTGTTTGTAATTAATGGCCAATCAGCAGCCCAGCTGCTCGGACTCTGTCTGAGACAGAAGGCTTTGTTATCAATCTTTGCTATTCTATTCTTAGCCAGCCTTCTGTATCTACAATCTTTTATTCTTCTTATTCTTTAGTATCGTTTTAATTAATATATATCATAAAATAATTAAAATCAAGCCTTTGAAAACATGGAGTCCAGATCCTTGTCTCCTCCCTCTTCCAAGAGCCCCTGTGAGCTCGGTCCACAGCAGGAATGGAGGGAAACTCCTGTCTCACAAGAGCCGCCCTGCCTTGCAAAATCTCCAGCAGAAACCACTGCCAAGGAAAGGGAAAAGTGTAAGGAGGTTTAGGGCCTCCTGGGACGGTCGGGATGGACGGAGACGAGAGATCTCTGAGGCTAGATCGTGGACATTGCAGTTTATATGCCAGGCGTGGGTGCAGAGCCCTGCTGGGAGCTGCCAGCCACAGCCTCAGAGCAGGGCCCGGAAGAAGAGTGCGAATAAAGAGAGAAAAAGAGAGGAGAGCTACAAAAAGGACCGAAGTTCCCGTTACAATACTTTGTAAATCATCTTTCTGTGTTGAATATTCTGATTCTCACTAACATCGAATTACAGTATAAAATCCTTATAGCATTTTACATGAGGCCTATAGGAATCACTACATTACATGTTGTGTTACACCCATTAAACCCCAAAAACACATCTTGAGACCCGCTGCTGCTGAGCAGGGCGGCGTCTGCTTCCTGACTCTTGGCCTGCCGCAGCAGAGGTATTGTTTTCATCAACAAGGGGATTACTGCTTCGGGCCATACCATTGTTTTCCTCGCTGTTCAGCATCTAGGATTGATCTCAAGTGGTTGCCTTCATTTCAATCTCGTCCTAGCATTTTCTACAAATTCTCTAATCTTTTCGCCAGGTAAATCATATTTATATAGGGCTTCCTGTTCCTCCTCTACCAACAGAAAGGGACGCAGGCTAGAGAATTCGCAGCAAAAGTGCTGTGGATCCTGTTGGATAAATGTCAAAACAGCAGCAGCTTGCTGAGTTTTGTTGGGAATTGGATTCTATTATTTATTATTATTATTAATTATTATTATTTGGGAAATTACAACTCCTTTGTCCCTTCCCAGAAGCACAGATCCAACCCTCCCAGGCAGGCACTGTGAGCAGAGCAATCTTTCATTCCTGCTCCTTCCTCCTTCTCCCTGGCAAATGAAATGCCTCAAAATGCTTGGGCCGAGAAGATGAAACTCTTGAGAAGTGAATTTTGGTTTGCACGAGAATTCCCTCCATCAGTGTCCCGTTCTTTTGGAGGAGAGAAGAAAAATAGTGAGGGGAAGAATGTAAGAAGCTGAACATGAGGGATGCAGGGCTCCAGGGGCTCTCCAAAATGCAGTGTTATGCTATCCAAAATGCAGTTTATTTTATCCAAAATAGCAGTTTATTGCCATCCAAGACGTCACAGCAGCCCAGGGTGGTGGGTGACAGAGCTGTGCCCACAGCTGTCAGCTCCAGCTGCAGGCAGGCCTGGAGGACCCCTTTGGTTTTGGTTACAAAAGAATTATATACTTTTCTTTTGGTTAACACTGGCATTCTATACTTTTCTTTTGGCTACAATGCATTCTCTACTTTTCTTTGCCGAGCGATCTGCAATGCAGCAGAACCAATTGTACTCTAACTTTATCTACATGCCTATCACAACTACTGTAATTACCATATTCATGTTACTGTTCTCACAGTCCACTAAATTTTGTACATTACAGTTTAAGCTAGAAATTGTTTTTCAGTTTTTCTTGCAGTGGAAAAATTCTGAGACCTTTTTTTCTACTTGCACCATTTGCTGCCTTGTTTGCCTGTGCTCTCTTTCCTGCTTGGTGGAAAACATCTTCTTGTTTGGGGTGGGTTTGTCCTTGCTCTGAGCCATAAAAACCCCTTCTAACTAACATAAATACCCTTTGGCTCCTTGGTTATCCAGTGAGACTGGCTCAGCAATTCTTTTCTTCTATATCAGAAACTTGCTTCCATCTCTATTCCTTCATCAGACTCTACATTTAAAAATCTTCCTGACCCAAATGCACATGCCTGTAGACTTTTCTTGTCAAACTTCCATCCTTCCCAACAGAAGAGGTTTCCTTGGAGGCAGCTGAGAGTTTCTCAACCCCCAGGTGAACTTTCTTGGAGGGGGAAGAGGTGATTGATGGGAAATGTCATTCTGCTCTAAAGCAGATCCCAAAACCAGACAGATCTTTCAGGCAAACAGCAGGGATCTGAGGATGATGGGATGATGGATGATTCCGTGGATTGGGATGGACAGCTCAGTCTGAGGGTGCTGCCTTGATTTGGGAAGCTGAGTAGCTGAATTCCTTTCATCCATCCAAAACCATTTTCCCTGAGGAATCCCACAGAAGATGGAGAGAGGTTTCACACCAGGGCCATGGAGGGCAGGACAGGGGGAATGGCTTCAAACAGGCAGAGAGGAGATTAGATGAATATTCAGGAATAAATTGTTCCCTGTGAGGTGGGGAGGCCCTGGAATAGAATTCCCAAGCAGCTGTTGGCTGCCTTGGACCCTGGCAGGCCAAGCAGGTTGGAGCACGCTGGGACGGAAGGTGTCCTGCCATGGCAGGGTGGGATGGGATGAGCTTTAAGGTCCCTTCCCACCCAAAGCATTCCATGCCTCTGTGATTCCATGACCTGAGCACTTTTGGATGTGCCCATCATTCTTGTGCCTGGCAGGTGGGACAGAGCAGCCTGAAGGTGGGGCTGGAGAGGAAGCTGTTGGCACACCTGGGCTGGGCATCTGAGGGAGAGGAGGGTTCTGAAGATCCCACCAGCTTTAAATAACTAATTAACCTGTCTAATTATAGAATAACTAAGGAGGAGGGTTCTGAAGATCCCATCAACTTTAAATAAACTAATTAACCTGTCTAATTATAGAATAACTGAGGCAGAGAGGAGCTCTCCTCTCAGGGTGAGTGATGCACTCAGTGAGGCCCTGAAGAAGCAGGAGCAGGTGAAAACTCTTGGCTGGACAGCCAGGCCTTCATTTCATTTTTTCTCTCATTCTGTCAATCAGCAAAGAAATCCTGTTCAGTTTGTAGCAGGGATTGCCCACGTGTGTCCTGGAGTCCCTTTATTCCTCCACTTGCCCTTTGTTATTCTCCATTAATAAATTTGAGTTAATAATATGTGTGTGCAATGAGGCTGATATTCACTTTTCTCCTTACCTTGGAGATTCAGATTTTGGGGGTTTTTTAAGGTTTATGCTGAAATGAAAGATACTTTTTTGCCCTTAATATTTCAAGCCAGCAACATTTCCATGTTCACCTGGGAAGAGTACAAAAACTCCAGCCTGGTTACGCAGCAGCACCACGTAGGGATTTCCAGACAAATCCTTGCTGCTAATTAAAATAAAACAATGGATTCCTCAGAGCTACGAGATCTTCAAAAAAAAAAAAAAATGTGAAAAAAAAAAAAAAAAGAAAAAAGAGAGTGAGGAAGTAATAGTTTAAATTAATAGAAGCTGGCAGCCTCCCAAAGTACACTGTGGCAGTTGGAGGTGGGATGTGGAAGTGCCAAATCCCTCAGGATGGGTCTTGCAGGGAAATGCTTCAGTGAACACCATCAGGTGTCTGGGCTGGCCACAGCAGCCTGGATGCGCTCCCCTTCCCCTTGGAATGGATCCCACGCCTGAGAGCCAAATCCCCTTTGTGCTGGGAGCAGGCAGCGGAGCTGCGGGTCAGGAGCTGCGGCGGCTGCCGCAGCTGGGACACGCTGGCTCAGGAAGGAGCTGCCACCGCAAGGGGCTCGGGGCAGGAGTGTCACACCCACTTCCACCTTGCTGAGCTATCGGCCGCTGCTTCCAAGCGAAAATATTTTCCCTTTGGGTTTCCAGAGGCTGAAGCGCAGCAGGATCGGTGCTGCAGGGAGTCAGGCTTTGCCCTGGAAAAGGAGGTGGGGGTCGGTGGCAGAACACCCAAACGCTGCACTCCCCCTCCCTGCCCTTCCTCTCTCCTTTGCTCCTCATGGATCCTCCCGGGGTTTTCTCCCCCACTCTGGTGCAATTCTTGGTGTTTCAAGAGGCCTGAGATTACTAGAAAAGCCTTTCTAAGTCCTCCTCCAAATCCTTCTCTGATCCTTCCTTATTCCTCTCTCTTATCCCTTCTCATTTCTCCTTTTCCTTCTTTTCCTCCTCCTCTTTCCTTCTTAGACCTCCTCCTTATCCCCCCTTATTCCTCTCTTATTCATCATCTGAATCCCTCTTTATCCTCCTCCTTCTTCCTTCTTATCTTCTCTCCTTTTTCCTTCTTATTCCCCTCCTTATCCTCCTTATTCTTGCCTCCTTATCCCTCCTTATTCCTCCTCTTTATCCCTCTCCTCATCCCTTTCATTTGTCCTCCTTTTTCCTCCTTATTCTTCCTCCTTTTCCCTTATTCCTGCCTCCTCATCCTCCTTATTTCTACTCTTCATCCCTCCTTATTCCTCCTCCTTTTTCTCCTTTTTCCTCCTATTCCTCCTCATCATCCCCCTCATTCCTCTCCTTTTTCTTCCTTCTCTCCTCCTTCATCATCGCCTTTTTCCTTCTTATTCTTCCTTCTCATCCTTCCTTATTCCTCCTCCTTTTTCCTTCTTATTCCTCCTCATCATCCTCCTATTCCTCCTTTCTCCCCTCATTCCTCCTCCTCATCCCCCTCCTTTTTCCTTCCCCACTCTCCTCAATCAGTCTGGGTCTCTTTCGTGAGACTGTGCCTGCCTTGCTCTGGGTGATTTTTGGCCAGGAAATGCACTCACAGCCCAGCATTTAAAGGTGGAGGGACCAGAGTGAGGAATTCCAGCCAGGGAGAGGCTGTCACTCCAGCCCCTTGCCCCCAGCGGCAGCTCCAGTCAGCTCCAGCCCTGGGCAGTTTGATCACCTCTGCACCCCTGGAGAGCTCTGCCTGCTCCTCATTTGGTTTGAAGGAGCTGCCTGGAGATGTTTCTGCTGTTCCAGGAATGTGGCTGGCTCAGACTCCCAGGAGCTGCTTTTGGGGATATCTAAATCATTCCTTGGTGCTGAGCAGGCAATCAGAAATGAGAATGTAAACCCTCTCCACCCTCTGAATTGCTATAAATTTGAAATTAAGGGCTCTCAGGCAACAAAAATTATGGGAGCAGGAATTACAGTTCTTTAATAGGGAAGAAAGTAAAAGGATAAATGAACAATGCAGTAACCAAAACCAACACTGCCAGAGTCAGAACCCAACTGACACGCTGTGGGTCAGAAGGTAGCTGGCAGCAGTGCCATTGGAATTGTGGCTCAGCCCTCCTGCAGTGTCAGGGTGGCTCTGCTGGAGCAAGGATCCTGGAGAAAGGCGTGCAGTCTCTCCTCTAGATCCAGGGAGAGGCACTGCTTGCTCTCTGGAAATCCAGTGGAGAAGCTGTGCTGGTGTTCCAGAATCTCCAGATTCTATCGGGTAAGGAATGCTTGGCTGTGTGTTCCAGAATCTCCAGATTCTATCCAGGTAGGAAGCTTGGCTGTGTTCCAGAATCTCAGATTATATTCCAGGTAGGAATGCTTGGCTGGTGTTCCAGAATCTCCAGATTCTATCCGGTAGAATGCTGGCTGGTGTTCCAGAATCTCCAGGTTCTATCCAGGCAGGAATGCTTGGTCTGTGTTCCAGAATCTCAAGGATTCTATCAGGTAGGAATGCTTGGCTGGTGTTCCAGAATCTCCCAGATTATATCCAGGTAGGAATGCTTGGCTGGTGTTCCAAGAATCACCCTCCAGATCCATCCAGCAGGAATGCTTGGCTTGTGCTCCAGAATCTCCAATGTCCCAGCAAAGCTTGCTGGTGTTCCAGATCTCCAATTCTATCATTTCTATTTCTCTATTATATCCAGATAGGAATGCTTGGCTCCTCCCTCTGGGCTCACATCTCCCAATGGGATGCTGTATTTTTATCAAGCCATGCAGGGACATTCAATGGCCTCTTATCAGCAGGTTCTCTCACCAGCTTGTGAAGAGAAAGCAAACTCCACTGACGAGACCAGCTGCCATACATATGTAACAACACATCTTTCCTCTAATCTGGAGCATAGCCAGTGTGATTCCTGCACGGGGTGAGATTTATGATTCTCAAGGCCAGCAGACGCAGGTGTGTTCTGCTTTCCCAGGCCTGTTTTCTTTTCCTATCTATCTTTTTTTTCACCCAGACCTTTGATACTAAAGACTTCTATATCTATCTCAAACCAAAGTTTACACATATATATATATTACCATGTATATCAGTAACAGATCTTCCCTCCTACCCACTTCTTT
>NDFG01000090.1:89969-111807 GCA_002167245.1 Sporophila hypoxantha
AAAGAAGTGGGTAGGAGGGAAGATCTGTTACTGATATACATGGTAATATATATATATGTGTAAACTTTGGTTTGAGATAGATATAGAAGTCTTTAGTATCAAAGGTCTGGGTGAAAAAAAAGATAGATAGGAAAAGAAAACAGGCCTGGGGAAAGCAAACACACCTGGTCTGCTGGCCTTGGAGAACATTATAATCACCCGTGCAGAATCACCACATGCATATGTCCAGATTCGAGAGGCAAAGATGTGTCTGTTACATCTGTTGGCAGCTGGTCTCTTGTCAGTGGGAGTTTGCCTTATTCTTCACAAGCTGGGAGAACCTGCTGATAAGAGGCCATTGAATGTCCCTGCATGGCTGGATAAAATATACAGCATCCCATTGGGAGATGTGAGCCCAGAGGGAGGAGCCAAGCATTCCTATCTGGATATAATAGAGAAATAGAAATGATAGAATTGGAGATGCTGGAACACCAGCAAGCTTTGCTGGGAATTGGAGATTCTGGAGCACAAGCCAAGCATTCCTAGCTGGATGGATCTGGAGGGTGATTCTAGGAACACCAGCCAAGCATTCCTACCTGGATATAATCTGGGAGATTCTGGAACACCAGCCAAGCATTCCTACCTGATAGAATCCTTGAGATTCTGGAACACAGACCAAGCATTCCTGCCTGGATAGAATCCTGGAGATTCTGGAACACCAGCCAGCATTCTACCGGATAGAATCTGGAGATTCTGGAACACCAGCCAAGCATTCCTACCTGGAATATAATCTGAGATTCTGGAACACAGCCAAGCTTCCTACCTGGATAGAATCTGGAGATTCTGGAACACACAGCCAAGCATTCCTACCCGATAGAATCTGGAGATTCTGGAACACCAGCACAGCTTCTCCACTGGATTTCCAGAGAGCAAGCAGTGCCTCTCCCTGGATCTAGAGGAGAGACTGCACGCCTTTCTCCAGGATCCTTGCTCCAGCAGAGCCACCCTGACACTGCAGGAGGGCTGAGCCACAATTCCAATGGCACTGCTGCCACTACCTTCTGACCCACAGCGTGTCAGTTGGGTTCTGACTCTGGCAGTGTTGGTTTTGGTTACTGCATTGTTCATTTATCCTTTTACTTTCTTCCCTATTAAAGAACTGTAATTCCTGCTCCCATAATTTTTGTTGCCTGAGAGCCCTTAATTTCAAATTTATAGCAATTCAGAGGGTGGAGAGGGTTTACATTCTCATTTCTGATTGCCTGCTCAGCACCAAGGAATGATTTAGATTATCCCCAAAAGCAGCTCCTGGGAGTCTGAGCCAGCCACATTCCTGGACAGCAGAAACATCTCCAGGCAGCTCCTTCAAACCAAATGAGGAGCAGGCAGAGCTCTCCAGGGGTGCAGAGGTGATCAAACTGCCCAGGGCTGGGCTGACAGGAGCTGCCGCTGGGGGCAAGGGGCTGGAGTGACAGCCTCTCCCTGGCTGGAATTCCTCACTCTGGTCCCTCCACCTTTAAATGCTGGCGCTGTGAGTGCATTTCCTGGCCAAAAATCACCCAGAGCAAGGCAGGCACAGTCTCACGAAAGAGACCCAGACTGATTGAGGAGAGTGGGGAAGGAAAAAGGAGGGGGATGAGGAGGAGGAATGAGGGGAGAAAGGAGGAATAGGAGGATGATGAGGAGGAATAAGAAGGAAAAAGGAGGAGGAATAAGGAAGGATGAGAAGGAAGAATAAGAAGGAAAAAGGCGATGATGAAGGAGGAGAGAAGGAAGAAAAAGGAGAGGAATGAGGGGGATGATGAGGAGGAATAGGAGGAAAAAGGAGAAAAAGGAGGAGGAATAAGGAGGGATGAAGAGTAGAAATAAGGAGGATGAGGAGGCAGGAATAAGGGAAAAGGAGGAAGAATAAGGAGGAAAAAGGAGGACAAATGAAAGGGATGAGGAGAGGGATAAAGAGGAGGAATAAGGAGGGATAAGGAGGCAAGAATAAGGAGGATAAGGAGGGGAATAAGAAGGAAAAAGGAGAGAAGATAAGAAGGAAGAAGGAGGAGGATAAAGAGGGATTCAGATGATGAATAAGAGAGGAATAAGGGGGGATAAGGAGGAGGTCTAAGAAGGAAAGAGGAGGAGGAAAAGAAGGAAAAGGAGAAATGAGAAGGGATAAGAGAGAGGAATAAGGAAGGATCAGAGAAGGATTTGGAGGAGGACTTAGAAAGGTTTTCTAGTAATCTCAGGCCTCTTGAAACACCAAGAATTGCACCAGAGTGGGGGAGAAAACCCCGGGCGGATCCATGAGGAGCAAAGGAGAGAGGAAGGGCAGGGAGGGGGAGTGCAGCGTTTGGGTGTTCTGCCACCGACCCCCACCTCCTTTTCCAGGGCAAAGCCTGACTCCCTGCAGCACCGATCCTGCTGCGCTTCAGCCTCTGGAAACCCAAAGGGAAAATATTTTGCTTGGAAGCAGCGGCCGATAGCTCAGCAAGGTGGAAGTGGGCTGTGACACTCCTGCCCCGAGCCCCTTGCGGTGGCAGCTCCTTCCTGAGCCAGCGTGTCCCAGCTGCGGCAGCCGCCGCAGCTCCTGACCCGCAGCTCCGCTGCCTGCTCCCAGCACAAAGGGGATTTGGCTCTCAGGCGTGGGATCCATTCCAAGGGGAAGGGGAGCGCATCCAGGCTGCTGTGGCCAGCCCAGACACCTGATGGTGTTCACTGAAGCATTTCCCTGCAAGACCCATCCTGAGGGATTTGGCACTTCCACATCCCACCTCCAACTGCCACAGTGTACTTTGGGAGGCTGCCAGCTTCTATTAATTTAAACTATTATCTTCCTCACTCTCTTTTTTCTTTTTTTTTTTTTTTTCACATTTTTTTTTTTTTTTGAAGATCTCGTAGCTCTGAGGAATCCATTGTTTTATTTTAATTAGCAGCAAGGATTTGTCTGGAAATCCCTACGTGGTGCTGCTGCGTAACCAGGCTGGAGTTTTTGTTACTCTTCCCAGGTGAACATGGAAATGTTGCTGGGCTTGAAAATTAAGGGCAAAAAAGTATCTTTCATTTCAGGCATAAACCTTAAAAAACCCCCAAAATCTGAATCTCCAGGTAAGGGAAAAGTGAATATCAGCCTCATTGCACACACATATTTATTAACTCAAATTTATTAATGGAGAATAACAAAAGGGCAGTGGAGGAATAAAGGGACTCCAGGACACACGTGGGACAATCCCTGCTACAAACTGAACAGGATTTCTTTGCTGATTGACAGAATAGAGAAAAAATGAAATGAAGGCCTGGCTGTCCAGCCAAGAGTTTTCACCTGCTCCTGCTTCTTCAGGGCCTCACTGAGTGCATCACTCACCCTGAGAGGAGAGCTCCTCTCTGCCTCAGTTATTCTATAATTAGACAGGTTAATTAGTTATTTAAAGTTGATGGGATCTTCAGAACCTCCTCCTTAGTTATTCTATAATTAGACAGGTTAATTAGTTATTTAAAGCTGGTGGGGATCTTCAGAACCCTCTCTCCCTCAGATGCCCAGCCCAGGTGTGCCACAGCTCCTCTCCAGCCCCACTTCAGGCTGTCTCTGTCCCACCTGCCAGGCACAAGAATGATGGGCACATCCAAAAGTGCTCAGGTCATGGAATCACAGAGGCATGGAATGCTTTGGGTGGGAAGGGACCTTAAAGCTCATCCCATCCCACCCTGCCATGGCAGGACACTTCCTGTCCCAGCGTGCTCCAACCTGCTTGGCACTGCCAGGGTCCAAGGCAGCCAACAGCTGCTTGGGAATTCTATTCCAGGGCCTCCCCACCTCACAGGGAACAATTTATTCCTGAATATTCCACTCTAATCTCCTCTCTGCCTGTTTGAAGCCATTCCCCCTGTCCTGCCCTCCATGGCCCTGGTGAGAAACTCTCTCCATCTTCTGTGGGATTCCTCAGGGAAAATGGTTTTGGATGGATGAAAGGAATTCAGCCACTCAGCTTCCCAAATCAAGGCAGCACCCTCAGACTGAGCTGTCCATCCCAATCCGACGGAATCCTCCGATCATCCCATCATCCTCAGATCCCTGATGTTTGCCTGAAAGATCTGTCTGGTTTTGGGATCTGCTTTAGAGCAGAATGACATTTCCCATCAATCACCTCTTCCCCCTCCAAGAAAGTTCACCTGGGGGTTGAGAAACTCTCAGCTGCCTCCAAGGAAACCTCTTCTGTTGGGAAGGATGGAAGTTTGACAAGAAAAGTCTACAGGCATGTGCATTTGGGTCAGGAAGATTTTTAAATGTAGAGTCTGATGAAGGAATAGAGATGGAAGCAAGTTTCTGATATAGAAGAAAAGAATTGCTGAGCCAGTCTCACTGGATAACCAAGGAGCCAAAGGGTATTTATGTTAGTTAGAAGGGGTTTTTATGGCTCAGAAGCAAGGACAAACCCACCCCAAACAAGAAGATGTTTTCACCAAGCAGGAAAGAGAGCACAGGCAAACAAGGCAGCAAATGGTGCAAGTAGAAAAAAAGGTCTCAGAATTTTCCACTGCAAGAAAAACTGAAAAACAATTTCTAGCTTAAACTGTAATGTACAAACTTTAGTGACTGTGAGAACAGTAACATGAATATGGTAATTACAGTAGTTGTGATAGGCAGTAGATAACAGTTTAAGGTACAGATTGGTTCTGCTGCATTGAGATGCCTCGGCAAAGAAAAGTAGAGAATGCATTGTAAGCCAAAAGAAAAGTATAGAATGCAGTGTTAACCAAAAGAAAAGTATATAATTCTTTGTAACCAAAACCAAAGGGGTCCTTCCAGGCCTGCCTGCAGCTGGAGCTGACAGCTGTGGGCACAGCTCTGTCACCCACCACCTGGGCTGCTGTGACGTCTTGGATGGAATAAACTGTATTTTGGATAAAATAAACTGCATTTTGGATAGCATAACACTGCATTTTGGAGAGCCCCTGGAGCCCTGCATCCCTCATTTCAGCTCTTACATTCTTCCCCTCACTTTTTTCTTCTCTCCCTCCAAAGAAGGGACACTGATGGAGGGAATTCTCTGCAAACCAAAATTCACTTCTCAAGAGTTTCATCTCTCTCGGCCCAAGCATTTTGAGGCATTTCATTTGCCAGGGAGAAGGAAGGAAGGAGCAGGAAAATGAAAGATTGCTCTGCTCACAGTGCCTGGCCTGGGAGGGTTGGATCTGTGTTCTGGGAAGGGACCAAAGGAGTTGTAATTTCCCAAATAATAATATTAATAAATAATAATAAATATATAGAATCAATTCCAACAAAACCTCAGCAAGCTGCTGCTTTTTGACATTTATCCACAGGATCCACCAGCCACTTTTGCTGGGAATTCTCTAAGCCTGCTGTCCTTTTCTGTTGGTGACGGATGGAACAGGGAAGCCCTATAAATATGATTACCTGGCGAAAGATTAGAGAATTGTAGAAAATGTAGACGAGATTGAAATGAAGCAACTTTGAGATCTCCTAGATGCTGAACAGCAGGAAAACAATGGTATGGCCGAGCAGGTAATCCCTTGTTGATGAAAACAATACCTCTGCCTGCGGCAGGCCCAAGAGTCAGGAAGCAGACCCGCCCTGCTCAGCAGCAGGGGTCTCAAGATGTTTTTTTGGGGTTTAAGGTGTAACACAAACATGGTAATGTAGTGATTCCTATAGGCTCATGTAAATGCTATAGGATTTGTATACTGTATTAGATGGTTAGTGAGAATCAGAATGATTCAACACAGAAGATGATTTAAAGTATTGTAACGGGAACTTCGGTCTCTTTTTAGCTCTCGTTCTCTTTTTCTCTCTTTTCGCACTCTTCTTCCTGGCCCTGCTCTGAGCTGTGGCTGGCAGCTCCCAGCAGGGCTCTGCACCCACAGCCCTGGCAATAAACTGCATGTCCACGATCTAGCCTCAGAGATCTCTCGTCTCCGTCCATCCCGACCGTGCAGGAGGCCCTACAACCTCCTTACACTTTTCCTTTCCTTGGCAAGTGGTTTCTGCTGGAGATTTTGCAAGGCAGGGGCTGCTGTGAGACCAAGGAGTTTCCCTCCATTCCCTGCTGTGACCGAGCTCACAGGGGCTCTTGGAAGAGGGAGGAGACAAGGATCTGACTCCATGTTTTCAGAAGGCTTGATTTATTATTTTATGATATATATTAACTTAAAACGATACTAAAAGAATAGAAGATAAGATTTGATCAGAAGGCTGGCTAAGAATAGAATAGCAAAGAATGATAACAAAGCTTCTGTCTCAGACAGAGTCCGAGCCAGCTGGGCTGTGATTGGCCATTAATTACAAACAACCAACATAAGCCAATCACAGATGCACCTGTTTGCATTCCAACAGCAGCAAATAATCAATGTTACATTTTTGTTCCTGAGGCCTCTCAGCTTCTCAGGAGGAAAAATCCCAGGAAAGGATTTTCCATGAAAAGCTGTCTGCGATACCCTGCAGTCAGTTCTGTTGGTAAAACTCCTCTGCCACTACAGGACACAAAACAACCGACCTGGACTCGCTGCTCTTTCCAAGATAAAAAAAAGGGACCTTTATTTTTTCTGACTCCAACTTTATAGATTTCAAAATCTTAAATGGATTGGAGGTGACAGTGCACCTCTCCAATGACACTGGAACACCAACAATCCATCAAATTTCTCCTCCTCCATTAAAAAATTCAAAACAAGAAGTCATTTACGTAAAGTGTGTAAGAAAGTTTGTTGCAAGAATTAAACATCAAAAATCTTAAAAAATCTTTAAAAATCTTTAAAAAATGTTAAAAATATTTTAAAAAATCTAAAAAAATCTTCTTAAAAATCTTAAAAATCTTAAAACATCTAAAATATTAAAAAAATCTTAAAAATATTAAAAAATCTTCAAAAATCTTCTTAAAAATCTTTAAAAATCTTTAAAATCTTAAAAAATCTACAAATCTTTAACAATCTTAAAAATAGTAAAAAAAATCTTCAAAAATCTTCTTAAAAATCTTAAAAAATCTTTAAAAATCTTTAAAAATCTAAAAAATCTTTAAAAATCTTAAAAATATCTTAAAAATCTTAAAAATCTTCTTAATAATCTTTAAAATCTTAAAAAATCTTTAAAAAAATCTTTAAAAATCTAAAAAATCTTGAAAAATCTTAAAAAATCAGGGTGACACTCCTCCTGAAACACTCTGGGATGTTCCTGACTAGTGACACTCAGGAATTTATTTGGGCTCCCCATCAGGAATTTGCCTTTCCCAGGGATTTATTTGGGCTCCTCGGGATTTATTTGGGCTCCCCCTCAGGAATTTGCCTTTCCCAGGGATGTATTTGGGCTCCCAGGGATTTATTTGGGCTCCCAGGGATTTATTTGGGCTCCCCATCAGGAATTTCCCTCTCCCAACGAAGCCACTCAGCTCCAAATGAATTTTTCAGCCCCTGTGATGTCAGCCCCAGCTTCCTGTCCTCCCTGGGATGGAATCTGTGCTTCCAAGGAAGCTTCCCAAAATCTGGATTCTMCTGCTGACTCATCCCCAGGTGGGTCCCATTAACTCAGCTCAGGAAGTGGAAAATGGAGAGTGGAYAACGTCCCCAGAGACAGGCAGGGATTCTGGCAGGGAGCAGCCCTGGAGAGGAGCCAGCTCAGGAAGCAGCTCAGGATAATAAAGGTTGAGATTTGCTGGAGGAAAAGGCCAAGGTGCAGAGTGATTTGGGTGACTCCATCTGCTCCCAGGCTCCCAAGGCAGGATTCCAGCTCCAAACTGGATTCCAGCTCGGATCTCATCCCCAGGATCTGGGAAAAATGGATTTTTTTGGATATCAGCCAAAGTATCTGGTTGAAAACGGATTTTTTTGGATATCAGCCAAAGTATCTGGTTAAAAATGGATTTTTTTTGGATATCAACCAAAGTATCTGGTTGAAAATGGATATTCAGGGAATGGGATTTAGAGTGACCATCAGAGCCCAAAACTTTCAAAAGAAGATGAGAGGAAGTTGTTCCTTTCCGACCACATGGCTGGGAATTTGATTCCAGCAAACTTTGGGGTTTTCCTATCGTGTTTGTGAAAGATCCAGTCGCTTTCCTTGCAGCTGAAAAACTGACAACTAAAATTAAAGTGAGTGCTTTTCCTGAATCACTTGGCCAGATGGAAAAGAAGAGCAGGGAACTTCCCAGACAATGAAGAAGAATTTGGAACGGTCCAGAAATAAATTTTGATTTTTTCTTCTTTATTGAGAAAGTATATAATGAGGTAATTATCTATAAWTTTTTTTGAGAAATATTAGAATAGRTGGAGATGAAAGAATCGAGTGCAGGAGCCCAGAACTCTGATTTACTGTTTTCTACTCTCAGACCACAAGAATTTCACAAAGCATTCCTCAAGAGCAAACTCTGCTAGATTAGASCCTGATGGAGCAGAATTGAGGACAAAGTTCCACTGCACCCTGGCTGCCCACTGCCCCAGCATCCTGAAATTTCCACAGCTGGTGATGGAAACCAGAGGGAAACAACCKCAGCAGCTCCTGAGGACGTTCACTGGACAACCCAAAAGGCAAAACTTTGGGCTGAGCTCCAGAGTGATCCTGGAAACCTCATTTTTATTCCAGAGTGAGACATTTCCACTGGCTCAGGACCACGCTCCATTAATAACCCTGGAGCTGCTGATGGGACATCATTCCTGGGAAGTCCTGGGAAAAATGGGGAAGGATGTTTGGGCCTGCCTAGAACACCCCTTGGGCTGAGCTCAGGCTGGGCGCCTGGCGTGTTGCAGCTGGGCTGGAGACAAGCCAGGTGATTTTGGAGCTTTTAGCTCTGGCAGTTTCAGGAGGTTTTTTTTGCTCTCCCCGGCTGTTGAAAGTGGCTATTTAGGGAATAGGAAAGGTTTATTGACAAAGATTAAATAAAATATCAAAACAAAAATGAAGAATAATAAGTAACAGAAAGAACCCAACCACAAAAAGACACAATCAAAACAAGAGAAGGAAGATCAGGGGATTAGGGATTGAAAGCAAGGAGAAAAATGAGGTTTTATCTGAGCAGGACCAGTCAGAGCAGGAACAGAAGGAAGGTTCTTATTGACAAAGATTAAATAAAAAATATTAAAACAGAAATTAAAATGATATCAATTACAGAAAGAACACCAACCAAAAAGAATGCATAAAAAACAGAGAAAGAGAAGATCAAGGGATTGAAAGCAAGGAGGAAAACTTCCCTGGATCTGGTTTATCTGAGCAGGAACAAGTCAGAGCAGGAACACAAGGAAAGAGTTCTTATTGACAAAGATTAATAAAAAATATTAAAACAGAAATTAAGAATAAAATTCAATTACAGAAAGAACCAAAACCAACAAAAGATGCATCAAAAACAGAGAAAGGAAGATCAGGGATCAGGGATGGAAAGCAAGGAGGAAAACATCCCTGGGATCTGAGGTTTATCTGAGCAGGACCAGTCAGAGCAGGGCACAAGGAAAGGTTCTTATTGACAAAGATTAAATTAAAAATATAAAACAGAAATTAAAATGAAATATCAATCACAGAAAGAATCCAACAACCAAAAAGACACATCAAAACAAGAAGGAGCTGGATGGTGAGGATCAGGGATTGAAAGCAAGGAGGAATGAGGTAATCTGAGCAGACCAGTCAGAGCAGGGGACACAGGAAAGGTTCTTATTGAAAAGATTAAATAAAAAATATAAAACAAAATGAGAATAATATCATTACAGAAAGAACCCAACCAAGCAAAAAGATGCGTCAAAACAGAGAGGAAGATCAGGGATGGAAAGAAAGGAGGAAAACATCCTGGGATCTGGGGTTTATCTGAGCAGGACCAGTCAGAGCAGGACACAAGGAAAGGTTTTTATGACAAGAATTAATTAAAAAAATATTAAAACAGAAATGAAGAAAATATCAGTTGACGAAGAACACACCACACAAAAGATGCATACAAACAAGAAAGGAAGTCAGGTATCATGATTGAAAGCAAGGAGGAAAATATCCTGGACTGGGTTTATCTGAGCAGGACCAGTCAGAAGGGGCACAAAGGAAAAGTTCTTATTGACAAAGATTAAAATAAAATATTAAACAGAAATGAAGAATAAATATCAATTACAGAAAGAACACAAACAACCAAAAAGATGCGTCAAAACAGAGAAAAGGAGATCAGGGATTGAAAGCAAGGAGGAAAACATCCTGGGATCTGGGGTTTATCTGAGCAGGACATCAGAGCAGGGACACAAGGAAAGGTTCTTATTGACAAAGATAATAAAAAATATTAAAACAGAAATAAGAAAAATATAAAGTTACAGAAGAACCCAACCAACAAAAAGACAACATGAAAACAAAGAAAGGAGCTGGGATGGCTGAGGATAGGGATTGAAAGCAAGGAGGAAATGAGGTTTAATCTGAGAAGACCAGTCAGAGGCAGGGCACAAAGGAAAAGTTCTTATTGAACAAAGATTAAATAAAAAATATTAAAAAGAAATGAAAGAATGAATATCAAGTACAGAAAGAACACACCCAACCAAAAAGATGCATCAAGAGAGAAAGGAAGATCAGGGATTGAAGCAAGGAGAAAACATCCTCAGGATTGGGGTTTATCTGAGAAGGGCCAGTCAGAGGCAGGGCGCAAGGAGAGTCAGGGCCTAAGGCACAAATTCCCTGGAAAAGCAACCTGTCCCACGGGGAAGGAATTTTTTAAGGTGAAGCCGGGAGATTGAGTGATAACAGCAAAATTTTCCAGTTCCACTGCAAAGAAAGGCCGGGATGCTCGAGGTTGCTCCCAGCACAACAAGCATTCCAGGAGGCTGGAAATTCCTCAGCTTTCACCTAAACCACCCTCAGCTGGAACTGCAGCGTCTGCACACAACACCTGGGGAAACAGCGGCACAGGGAATATTTCTGTGTCTGCTCTGGGTGCCCTGACCCCAGGCAGCGCTGACTCTGACCTCATCATGGAGAAAGTTTTCTACATGTACTGATAGACTGGAATCCAAACAAAAGTGTGAAATAGATTATAGAGAGCAGTGTAGGTGTGTCATTGGTGAGAAATGAGGTTTGGGATTTTTAGTATGCTGTGGATGGCAGAAGATGGAGGGCACAGGTGTCATCCTGGGCTTTTCTTCATGCTTCTTTTTCCTCCTTCCTATGGTTTGGTGGCATTTGTAATTGGGAAAAAAGTCCCCATTGCAGCTCTGTGGATCAGTTTTTGGGTTAAAAGGGAAATAATCCAGGTTGTCAGTCATTAATTGGTCAGTTTAATCTTAGGAAGACCTTGTACCAAGAGATTGTTGGCCATTTTTGTGCCTTCTAATGAAAAGCTGCCACATCACAGTACTGAGATTGTTTTACTGATAAGAAATAATAAACACCTGAGTGTGAACATGAACGATATCTCAAGTGCCTTCAGCAGACCAGAGAACCCAGAACTGGTACCACACAAATTTCTTCTCATGGGTTTGGGTGCATCTTTGTAATTGGGTCGAAAATCTGATTGTGGCTTGTGGGATCAGTTATGGGTTTAAAAGGGAAATAATATGGATAATAAAATAATCTGATAATAAGTAATAAAATTTGAATAATTGGACAGTTTAGTCTTAAAGACTTGAACAAGAGATAGTTGGCATTTTGTGCTTCTAATGAAAAGCTGCAAACTCACAGCAGTGAGATGTTTATGTAAGAAATAATAAACACCTGAGTGTGAACATGAATTACTGTCTCAGGTGCTTCAGTCAGACCCAGAGAAACCCATAACTGGTAGCACCAACTTTTCCTACATGGGTTTGGTGGCATTTTGTAATTGGGTCGAAAAATCTGCATTGGGGATTTGAGGATCAGTATTTGGTTAAAAGGGAAAATAATCCAGGTTCAGTTCTTAATTAGATAGTCTGTCAGTTCTTAATTGTTTAGTCTTAAAACCTTGTACCAAGAGATATGTTGGCCATTTTGTGCCTTCAATGAAAAGCTGCAGAACTCACGTTGTGAGGCTGTTTTACTGATAAGAATAATAAACACCTGAGTTTGAACATGAATTACTGTCTCAACTGCTTCAGTCCAGACCCAGAGAAACCCACAGCTGAAACACACATCTTTCCTTCAATGGGTTTTTGGGTGGATTTTGTATTGGAGAGGATGGAAAAATCGCATTGTAAGCTTTGAGGAATCAGTTATTGGGTTAAAAGGGAAATAATCCCAGGTGTCAGCTCTTAATTGGACAGTTTAGTCTTAAAAGAACCTGTACCAAGAGATTGTTGGCAGCATTTTTGTGCTTCTACATGAAAACTGCAGAACTACAATTTTACTGATAGAGAATAATAAACACCTGAGTTCAAACATGAATTACTGTCTCAGTGCTTCAGATCCAGACCCAGAGAAACCACAGCTGAAACACCACACTTCTTCCTCATGGGTTTGGGTGGATTTTGTAATTGGTGGAAAATAGTCCCATTGCAGCTCTTTAGGATCTTTTATTGGGTTAAAAGGAAAATATGTAGGTGTCAGTTCTTATTAGATAGTCTTGTCAGTTTTTAATTGTTTTAGTCTTAAAGCCTTGTACCAAGAGATTGTTGGCCTTTTGTGCCTTCTAATGAAAAGCTGCCCAACTCAGTTTTACTGATAAGAAATAATAAACACCTGAGTGTGAAACATGAATTACTGTCTCAAGTGCTTCATCAAGACCCAGAGAACCACAGACTGAAACCACACACAATTCTTCCTCATGGGTTTGGGTGGCATTTTGTAATTGGGTGGAAAAATCCGCATTGTGAGCTTTGGAGGATCAGTTATTGGGTTAAAAGGGAAAATAATCCAGGTGTCAGTTCCTAATTGGATAGTTTGTCTGTTCTAATTGTTGGCACTTTGTGCCTTCTAATGAAGAGCAGCCCGAACTCACGGTTTACTGATAAAGAATAATAAACACTGAGTTTGAACATGAAGGATCATCTCATTGCCTTCAATCCAGACCAAAGAAACCCACAACTGGTACTCACACACTTTCTTCTCAGGGTTTGGGTGGCATTTTGTAATTGGGTGGGAAAATCTGCATTGTGGGCTCTGTGGGATCAGTTATTGGGTTAAAAAGGGAAATAAATATGGATATATATAATAATCTGAATAAATAAATAATAAATAAATCTGAATAATTGGCAGTTTTAGTCTTAAAGAGCCTTGGAACAAGAGATTGTTGGCCATTTTGTGCTTCTAATGAAAAGCTGCCCAACTGACAGCAGTGAGACTGTTTTTACTGATAAGAAATAATAAACACCTGAGTCTGAACATGAATTAACTGTCTCAAGTGCTTCATTCAGACCAGAGAAACCACAACTGGTACCACACAACTTCTTCCTATGGTTTGGGTGGCATTTTGTAATTGGGTCGAAAAATCTGCATTGGGGGCTTTGAGGGATGGTTATTAGGGTTAAAGGGAAAATAATCCAGGTGTCAGTTCTTAATTAGATAGTCTTGTCAGTTCTTAATTGTTAGTCTTAAAAGACCTTGTACCAAGAGATTGTTGCCATTTTGTTGCCTTCCAATGAAAAGCTGCAGAACTCACGGTTGTGAGCTGTTTTACTGATAAGATAATAAACACTTGAGTTGAACATGAATTTCTGTCTCAAATGCCTTCAGTCAGACCCGAGAAACCCAAGCTGAAACACCACATTCTTCTTCATGGTTTGGGTGCATCTTGTAATTGGGTGGAAAAATCCCATTGTGGGTCTGTGGGATCATTTATTGGGTTAAAAGGAAATAATCAGGTTCAGTTCTTAATTGGACAGTTTAGTTTTAGGAGACCTTGTACAAAGAAGATTGTTGGCCATTTTGTGCCTTCTAATGAAAAGCTGCAGAACTCACGGTTTGAGGTTATTTTACTGATAAGAAATAATAAAAACTGAGCTGTGAACATGAATTCCTGTCTCAAGTGCCTCAATCCAGACAAGAGAAAACCCACAATGGGACCCCCAAAAAAACCCAAAGCAGAACCCAGACACACAACGTGCCTGCAATTGTTTCTCCAAAATCTCATATTCCCYGGCCATTAACAGACACATCTTTCCCTCTGCCCTGACATCTGGCCGGGATTTTCCCCTCAGGAAAGGCAGGATGCCATCCCCGAGCCCTGATTCCAGGGTTGTTAAACAGCAGGGATTATCGGGCAGGACAATATTAAGTGGTATTTAACAGCAAGACCAAAGTTCCTTGTCAAACGCTTGACTTAGTGTTCCTTGATTGCTCGCATCCCAGCGCCGGGACCTTTTGCACTGAACCATTTTTCATTTTGACAACAAACTACCGCAGCTCTCCAACGCTGCCTGGCTGGAGCTGCCAGCAAAATATTCCTGGGGCAGAAATATGGCCAGGGAGAGGGGCTGGGGGCTGCAGGAGAGGAGATCTGCTCGCGGGGAGCAATGGCATTCCGAGCAGTGGGAGTCCTGGGGCACAGCCGGACTAATGCGCGCGGTAGGATCCTCTGTCTAGTCATAACAATGGGGGGAAAAATATCCCAAAAAAGGGAGAGAAAAGGAGGAAAAATCCCAAAGAGGAGAGAGAAAAATAATATCCCAAAAAAAGGGAGAGAAAAAGAGAAAATGGGGGGAAAATCGCAAAAAGGAGAGAGAAAAAAAAATTCGAAAAGAGGGAGAGAAAAGGAGGAAATGGGGGGAAAATCGCAAAAAGGAGAGAGAAAAAAAATCCCCAAAAAGGCAGAGAAAAGGAGAAAATGGGGGGAAAAAACCAAAACAAAAAAGGGAGAGAAAAAGAGAAAATGGGGGGAAAATCGCAAAAAGGAGAGAGAAAAAAAAAATCCCAAAAAAGGGAGAGAAAAAGAGAAAATGGGGGGAAAAAAACAAAACAAAAAAGGGAGAGAAAAAGAGAAAATGGAAAAAAAACCCCAAAAAACAAAAAAGGGAGAGAAAAAGAGAAAATGGAAGGGGAAAAAAAATCCCAAAAAAGGGAGAGAAAAGGAAAAAATGGGGGGGAAAAACATCCCAAAAAAGGGAGAGAAAAAAAGAAAATGGGGGGAAAAAAAAGGGAGAGAAAAGGAGAAAATGGGGAAAGAAAAATAAACCAAAAAAGCGTGAGAAAAAGAGAAAATGAAAAAAAAAAAAAACAAAAAAAGAAGAGAAAAAGAGAAAATGGGGTGGGGGGAGAAAATCCCGAATAAGGAAGAGAAAAGAGAACATGGAGGGGAAAAAAATCCCAAAAAAGGGAGAGAAAAAGAGAAAATGGGGAGAAAAAAATCCCCCCAAAAAGCGAGAGAAAAAGAGAAAATGGGGGAAAAAATCCCCCCAAAAAGCGAGAGAAAAAGAGAAAATGGGGCGGAAAAAAGTCCCAAAAAAGGGAGGGAAAAAGAGAAAATGGGGAGAAAAAAATCCCAAAAAAGGGAGAGAAAAAGAGAAAATGGTGGGAAAAAAATTCCAGAAAAGGGAGAGAAACAGAGAAAATGGGGAGAAAAAATCCTAAAAAACTGAGAGAAAAGGAGAAAAGTTGAGGTTGAAATTCCAGGCTGCCTTCTTCTGGCTGGATCTTAATGAGGATGTGMGGTGGGAGATGAGGGGATAGGGAAGGGAGGCTGGGTTGCTGATTTAGGGGGGTTTCCAGAAGGTTTTGGGGGAACCTGAAGGGCCTTTAAACCTCCCCCAAAGCTGTTTTTATTAAAGCACTAAACCCAGGAGTGCTTATGAAAGTCAGAGTGTGATGTGAGCAAAAGGCAGGAAATAAAGGGGAAAAAAAGAAAAAGGGGGAACTTAATGAAGGTTTAATCTTCAAGGGAATATGGACCTGGAGACTGTAAATCTCATGGAATGGCCCCATATTCCAATGTCAAAAGCTGCCATCTAATGCCAGCAAATTTAACATTTTCAGAGGAGAAATGGAGTTTTAAACCCAGCTCTTTCTGCTGCTAAAAGATGGGATGTGGTAGCTGGAGACAGCTACAAACCCAGCTCTTTCCAAGGGTCTTTGCTACTGACAGATTTATTGGGGAATTTACCACCCCTTTTCCATCCTCTTCTGTCTGTACATGCTCCCTCTGTGCTTCCAGGCTGGAAAATTTCCATGAAAAATCCTGGAAATTTGATTGTGAGCTACCCAGCCAGAAAAGGAGACTGGTTTTCACTGTAGGAGAAACAAATTTTGGGGTTTGCAATCTGTATTTCTGGTTTTTATTTCAAAATTCCTACATTTCCTCAGTTTCTCTTTTCTTTTTGGAAAGGTGAGCAAAAACRCACCTTAAATTCACACTTTGGGGCCATTGCATGCTCTTTTAAAGGAATTCTAGCAAGATTCCTGGAGAAATCTTGCATTAATATCAGAAATTAATACATGGGATTGTTTTTTACTTCACCCTGAAGGGAACAGGGGATTTTTACAGATTTTTGTGTACAGATGTTAATTAATGTTGATGTTAATTAATGTTGCATTAATATCAGAAATTAATACATGGGATTGTTTTTTAATTCACCCTGAAGGGAACTGGGCATTTGTGCAGATTTCTGTGTACAGATGTTAATTAATGTTGATGTTAATTAATGTTGCATTAATATCAGAAATTAATATATGGGATTATTTTTTTACTTCATCCTGAAGGGAAGTGGGCATTTTTACAGATTTCTGTGRTCAGCTCAGCATCACTGAATGCTCCAAACCTTTCCTGCTGCTCCATCTGTGCCCTGAGCAAGCCCCATTCCCAGTTTTTCTTGATTCACCACGAAAAGATTAAAATGTTTGCTCATGGCTGCCCAGATAACACTGTGAGAAATGCAGAAGATCAAATGTAATRCCAGTTTTATTCATCCCTACACACACTCCCATGGATTCCTCTCGTCAGCCTGACAACAGCAAAACTGAGAGCTCATCTTAACATCAGTTTTTTTTCCAGAGGGTCTGATCCAATTGAACAGAAAGTTGAAAAAAAAATCTCATTATTTGGAACAAACGAAAAGAGGATAAAACCTTTGAACTGCCCTGAGAATGTTGCCAACCTCAGAAATATGCAAAGCTTATTAATTATGAATTATTAGCTCAGATGTTACGGCTTTTTTCTCTTTTCTCAGCTATCCARGGCCCTAAATCAGATGGGACAGAGTCTGTTATCTGATTTCAGATTAACAAACACTGAAGGAYGAACATAAATAACAGAAATAAAACAGCTCAGGCAATGAATTCRTCCCCACTGCTGCTGTAAAAGAAAGGAGAATCCTCACCAATAAACAGGAGGGAATTTGAGAAGAGAATTTCTCTGTTTTCATGTCTGTAAAACGACACCAGGCTTGGCTGGGTGCAARGTGACTCGGAATTAAAGGAAAATAATCTGAGTGCACTTTAAAGCTGTAATAAACCCTCCAAATTCGTACCTGAAACACAGATCTCCGATGAAATTCTCCTTGAATTCCTGGGAAGTGATGGAACGGACAGCAGGCTGTGATTTTGGCTTTCCATGGAGCGCTCTGTGCCCCTCACACACCAAACAATCCTGGCCCCTGCCAGAACCTTTGGCTCCCAAAGCACAGCTCAGCTGCTGTGGGAATTGTGTCCAGCAGTTTGTTCTCAAGCAATTAAAGCATTTCAAATGAAATGCTGGGGCCAGCAATAATCATGCCTGGCTAAAAATGGATGAAAATTAACACCTTTGCTCCAAACTCCCAGAATGCCACGGCCTTTCCCCACTGCTCCAGCCAGGGGCTGGGAGCTGCCCTTGCTTTGGTTCTGAAAGCAAAAACTCACCTGAAATTCACATTTTGGGGCCATTTTCATACTCTTTTAAAGGAATTCTAGCAGATTCAAGCCAGAAGCAAACCTAAAACCTGTACCAGGATAAGCCTGGAACTTGGAACAAACCTAAAACCTGTACCTGGAATAAGCCTGGAGCCTTAAATTCACATTTTGGGGCCATTTCCATACCCTTTTAAAGGAATTCTAGCAGATTCAAGCCAGAAGCAAACCTAAAACCTGTACCAGGATGGGGCTGGAATTAGGAACAAAGCTAAAACCTGTACCAGGGTAAGCCTGGATCAGCCTGGAGCCTTGAATTCACATTTTGGGGCCATTCCATACCCTTTTAAAGGAATTCTAGTGAGATTCGAGCAATGAGCAAACCTAAAACCTGTACCAGGATAAGCCTGGAATAAGGAGCAAACCTAAGACCTGTACCTGGAATAAGCCTGGATCAGCCTGGAGCGTTAAATTCACATTTTGGGGCCATTCCATACCCTTTTAAAAGGAATTCTAGCAAGATTCAAGCAAGGAGCAGACCTAAAACCTGTACCAGGATGAGCCTGGACTTAGGAGCAAACCTAAGACCTGTACCTGGAATAAGCCTGGAGCCTTAAATTCACATTTTGGGGCCATTTCCATACCCTTTTAAAGGAATTCTAGCAAGATTCAACACAGAGCAAAGCTAAAACCTGTACCAGGATGAGCCTGGAATAAGGAGCAAACCTAAGACCTGTACCTGAATAAGCCTGGAATTAATTAGGAGCAAACCTAAAACCTGTTCCAGGATAAGCCTGGATCAGCCCAGAGCCTTAAATTCACATTTTGGGGCCATTTCCATGCCCTTTTAAAGAAATTCTAGCAGATTCAAGCAAAGAGCAAACCTAAAATCTGTACCTGGATGAGCCTGGAATTAGGAGCAAAACTAAAACCTGTACCTGGAATAAGCCTGGAGCCTTAAATTCACATTTTGGGGCCATTTCCATACCCTTTTAAAGGAATTCTAGCAAGATTCAAGCAAGGAGCAGACCTAAAACCTGTACCAGGATAAACCTGGATCAGCCTGGAGCTTTAAATTCTCATTTTGGGGCCATTTCCATGCCCTTTCAAAAGGAATTCTAGCAAGATTCAAGCAATGAGCAAACGTAAAACCTGTACCAGGATGAGCCTGGAATTAGGAGCAAACCTAAAACCTGTACCTGGAATAAGCCTGGATCAGCCTGGAGCCTTAAATTCACATTTTGGGGCCATTTCCATACCCTTTAAAAGAAATTCTAGCAAGATTCAAGCAAGAAGCAAACCTAAAACCTGTACCTGAAATAAGCCTGGAATAAGGAGCAAACCTAAGACCTGTACCTGAAATAAGCCTGGAATTAATTAGGAAGCAAACAACCTCTGAAGACTAGTACCTGCGAATAAGCCTGAGCCCTTAAATTCACATTTTGGGCCATTCCATTACCCTTTAAAGAGAATTCTAGGCAAATTCAAGTCAAGAAGCAAACCTAAAACCTGTACCATGAGAAAGCCTGAATTGAAGGAGCCCAAGACTACCTGAAAACCTGATTACGTGAAACTAGACGTCCCGGATCACCTGGAGCCTTAAATTCACATTTCAGGGCCAATTCCATGCCCTTTTACAGGAACTCTATGCAGATTCAATAGCCAAACAAACTCAAAACACGTACCAGATGAGCCTGGATTAGAACAAAACCTAATACCTCGTTACCTGCATGATAAGCCTATCAGTGAGCCTTTAAATTCACATTTTAGGGCCATTCCATACTAAACCTGGGGTCTGTTAGGAGCAAACCTAAAAACCAGAATAAACCTGGGGTTTAGGAGCAAAGCTAAAACCGTTACCAGGGTTATAGCCTGGAATTAAGGAAAAGCCCAAAAAAAAAACCTTTTAAAAGGAAAACCCTTGAACCCTGGAATAAAGTCTATATTGCACATTTGGGGCCATACAGCACTGTTTAAAAAATTCTAGTGAGATTCAACGGAAGGAGCAAGCTAAAACCTGTACGGATGAGCCTGGAGTTAGGAGCAAACCTAAAACCTGTACCAGAATAACTGGGTTAGGAGCAAACCTAAAACCTTGGACCAGGATAAGCCAGGATCAGCCTGAGCCGTGCTCAGGTGCTGCCTCTGTGGTTTGGGAGCCTCTTCCTCCCCTCACCCCCTTCCCCTGGGGATCCCCTTGTTTTGGGATGCTCATTTTTGGTGTTTTCTGGGTTTCCAGGKTGAAGGAGGAATTGAGAATCTGACTCCATGTTCTCAGAAGGCTAATTTATTATTTTATGTACTTTATTATATGAAAGAATGCRACACTAAAATTATACTAAAGAATAAAGYATACTTACAGAAAGCTTAACYAAATACTAATTAAAAACCTGTGACTSCCCAGAGCCTCGACACAGCTGGCTGTGATTGGTCATTAAATTAAAACAATTCACATCTTGSATAAACAATCTCCAACCATATCCCAAAGCAGCAAAACACAGGAGAGAAAAATGAGAWAATCTTGGTTTTRCTTTTTCTCTGAAGCCTCTCAGCTTCCCAMAAGAAGAATCCTGGGCAAGGAGATTTTTCAGAAAACATGACAATAACACTCATTCCTTGCTGGGGATATTCCCAGGGGAGCAATTCCAGCAGATTCACCTGCTGAGCCAAACCATGGGATGACTCCTCTGAAACCACTTCCAAATTCCAGTTGCTCAGAATTTTTTTAATCTCCCACATCCAGATCCCCCAGATCCCAGGACAAGGGGTGTTCCTGATGGGAATGTCCCTAACTGGCCCCCAAAGGGACACTGGGGCTTCCTGCCCCACCTTGGCAAAACTGCCATCCGAAAGCTGAAGGAACCACCAAGATTTTTTGGTCTCTCTGTAGCAGGGGTGCAGTTTAAAAGTTAAAACAACTCAGATGTGTCCTAAAATCCCAGGTTCCACAGAGAATCCATGGTTGTTCCATCCCTGGAAGTGTCCACGGCCAGTTTGGAGCACGCTGGGATTGTGGAGAATGTTCCTGGGATGGTGGAAGGCGTTCCAGGAATGGTGGAGGGTGTTCCTGGGGTGGTGGAGGATGTTCCTGGGATGGTGGAGGGTGTTCCTGGGGTGGTGGAGGATGTTCCTGGGATGGTGGAGGGTGTTCCTGGGATGGTGGAGGGTGTTCCTGGGNAGGTGCTGCCTCTGTGGTTTGGGAGCCTCTTCCTCCCCTCACCCCCTTCCCCTGGGGATCCCCTTGTTTTGGGATGCTCATTTTTGGTGTTTTCTGGGTTTCCAGGKTGAAGGAGGAATTGAGAATCTGACTCCATGTTCTCAGAAGGCTAATTTATTATTTTATGTACTTTATTATATGAAAGAATGCRACACTAAAATTATACTAAAGAATAAAGYATACTTACAGAAAGCTTAACYAAATACTAATTAAAAACCTGTGACTSCCCAGAGCCTCGACACAGCTGGCTGTGATTGGTCATTAAATTAAAACAATTCACATCTTGSATAAACAATCTCCAACCATATCCCAAAGCAGCAAAACACAGGAGAGAAAAATGAGAWAATCTTGGTTTTRCTTTTTCTCTGAAGCCTCTCAGCTTCCCAMAAGAAGAATCCTGGGCAAGGAGATTTTTCAGAAAACATGACAATAACACTCATTCCTTGCTGGGGATATTCCCAGGGGAGCAATTCCAGCAGATTCACCTGCTGAGCCAAACCATGGGATGACTCCTCTGAAACCACTTCCAAATTCCAGTTGCTCAGAATTTTTTTAATCTCCCACATCCAGATCCCCCAGATCCCAGGACAAGGGGTGTTCCTGATGGGAATGTCCCTAACTGGCCCCCAAAGGGACACTGGGGCTTCCTGCCCCACCTTGGCAAAACTGCCATCCGAAAGCTGAAGGAACCACCAAGATTTTTTGGTCTCTCTGTAGCAGGGGTGCAGTTTAAAAGTTAAAACAACTCAGATGTGTCCTAAAATCCCAGGTTCCACAGAGAATCCATGGTTGTCCCATCCCTGGAAGTGTCCACGGCCAGTTTGGAGCACGCTGGGATGGTGGAAGGTGTTCCTGGGATGGTAGAAGGTGTTCCAGGGATGGTGGAGGATGTTCCAGGGATGGTGGAAGGTGTTCCTGGGATGGTGGAAGGTGTTCCAGGGATGGTGGAAGGTGTTCCTGGGATGGTGGAA
>NDFG01000090.1:124500-139153 GCA_002167245.1 Sporophila hypoxantha
CTGCACAACCACACTCTGAGCTCAAGGGCAGACTCGCCTCCCCGGCAATTGGGAAATTCAGGGCAGAAGGGGATTAAGGTGCAGTCCGGCTCTGCTTCTGCCTGCAGTTCTTGGCTGGAAGAGCCTTCGCTGATGGCTCCGTGTCACATAATGACACTCAGCAACGGCCTTAAACAAATAAGTGGCTTTTTGTGTACAATGGGATATGTGTGTACAGAACCTGCAAAACGCACATCCTAGCAAGAGCAGCCAGCCTATTTCTTTCACCCCAGAGTGAGTGCTTCCTCACAAAATCTCCTTAAAGGCCCTTCCTTAAGTTGGTTATGCACTTTTATAAACCTGGCAGCAAAAAGCCTTTGTGCTGCCTCTGCCTGGCAGCTGGATGGGGCTGGAGGACATGGGGGAATTTAGGTGCCACCTAAAGGGATAATATTTGGGAAAAGGTTCAGCTTGCTGCTTGATCTTTGAGCTCTGGTTAAGATCTCCAGGTAATTTAGGTCCCACCTAACAATCCAACTTGCTGCTTTGGACCCCTCGAGCTCTGGCCAAAACCTCCAGGTAAATTTAGGTCCCAGCGTAAAGGGGATTGAAATTGAGAAAAAGTTGGGGGGGCTTTGAAACCCCAGAGGTCTGGCCAAGATCTTGGGTGATTAGGTCCCACTTACAAGGGGATAAATTGGGAAAAGGTTCAGCTGGCTGCTCGACCCACAAGAGATTCTGGGTAAATTTAGGTCCACCTAAAGGGGCATAAATTGGGAAAAGATTTGGCTTGACCACATGAGCCTCTGGCCAAGATCTCTGAGTGAATTTAGGTCCCACCTAATGTTCGGCTTGCTGCCTTGACCCTTGAGCTCTGGCTGAATCTCTGGGTGAACTGTCTAGTTCGCCACCTAAAGGGGATAAATTGGAAAGGTGGCTGGCTGCTTGACCCTCGAGCCTCTGGGCCAAAGATCTTGGGGTAAATTTAGGTCCCACCTAAAGTCTGGTTTGGTGGCTTGACCCTCAAGCTCTGGCCAAGAATCTCCAGGTAAATTTAGGTGCCACCCAAAGGGGATAGTTGGGAAAACGTTCAGCTGGCTGCCTTGACTCTTGAGCTCTGGTTGAGATCTCCAGGTAAATTTAGGTCCACCTAAAGTCCAGCTTGCTGCCTTGACCCTCGAGCTCTGACCAAGATTCTTGGGTGAATTCAGGTTCCACTTAAAGGGGATAATTGGGAAAAGGTTCAGCTGGCTGCCTCTGACCCACAAGCCTGGCCAAGATCTCCACTTAAATTTAGTTCCCACCTAAAGGGGATAAATTGGGAAAAAGTTTTGGCTTTTGAAACCTCGAGCTCTGGCCAAGCTCTCCCAAGTCAAATTAGGTCCCACCTTAAAGTCTGGTTGCTGCCTTGACCCTTGAGCAACTGGCTTGGATTTCTGGGTGAATTTAGTTTTTTTTTTTTTTTTTTTTTTTTTTTTTTTTTTTCTTTTTTTTTGGTCCCACTAAGGGATAAGAATGTGCGGAAAAGGTTGGGTTCAGCTGGCTGCCTTGACTCTTGAGCTCTGGTTGAGATCTCCAGGTAAATTTAGGTCCCACCTGAAGTCCAACTTGCTGCTTTGACCCTCGAGCTCTGGCCAAAACCTCCAGGTAAATTTAGGTCCCACCTAAAGGGGATGAATTGAGAAAAAGTTGGGCTTGACCCTCAAGATCTGGCCAAGATCTTCGGGTGAATTTAGGTCCCACTTAAAGGGGATAAATTGGGAAAAGGTTCAGCTGGCTGCCTCGACCCACAAGGATCTCTGGGTAAATTTAGGTGCCACCTAAAGGGGATAAATTGGGAAAAGGTTCAGCTTGCTACCTTGACCCAAGAGCTCTGGCTGAGATCTCTGGGTGAATTTAGGTCCCACTAAAAGAGGATAAATTGGGAAAAGGTTCAGATGGCTGCCTTGACCCACAAGCTCTGGCCAAGATCTCCAGGTCCCACTTAAAGTCCAGCTTGCTACCTTGACCTCGAGCTCTGGCCAAGATCTCCAAGTAAATTTAGGTCCCACCTAAAGTCCAGCTTGCTGCCTTGACCTCGAGCTCTGGCCAAGATCTCCAGCTGATCCTCCTGCCGTGCATTCCCAAAGTCTGGAAACTCAGAAATCAGGAAAATCAGGAATTACAATACACTTCCAGCTTTCCAGGGGAATTGGTGAGAGCTGCGATTCTCCCCTTGTGCCCGGTGGCAGACACACGGGAATGTTTTAACCCATCTCAMCAGCTGCCCGATTTCCCTCCAGGGAACTGTCTTTCCAAAGAGATAAACCTCGAGATTTTTATTCCCGTATCTCCTTTAACCCGCAGCTCGCCTCGGAGGTTACCTGGCCGCTCACCCCACAGGCAGCGAGGCATTTTTGGGAGTTATCTCCCTTTGTGGCCAGCTTTGATCTCGTGCCTTTTCATGCCGGGGCGGCTCTTTGGAGCATCCCCATCTCTCAGCAGCATCCTTGATGTGCGGCCAGCGGGGGCTCCGCGCCAGGGCAGCGCCAACAGCTCCTGTTAGCGCCGCCGCTGCCGTGCCACGGGGCAGGGATGCTTCGAATTCCAGCCTTTGATGCCCCCCGGGCCCCGGCTGAAAGATGCGGTGGCTCCGGGAGCGCTGGGGAAGGGAAGGGATGCGGCAGCCCTGCAGAAGAACAAATTAAAGGAGCGGAGTTGAGAGGTGGAAATGGGATGRATTCTTTTGAGTTTGCTCCCTCCTGGATTATTTTGCCTTTGTAAGATCATTGTTAGGRCAGGAGTTGTTGGGGCTGAGCGGACACCGCGTATTTCCCCTCTAGCCCAGATCCCTTACCCACACTCGGGTCCCCCCTTTCATTAATAAATTATGAAAACCAATTAACAAAACCCGCCCAGCTGGCCTCCAGTCCTTCTTCCAGCAATAATTTCTATTATTTCTATATAATTAGCAATAATTTCTATTATTTCTAMATAATATAATTTCTGTTATATATATTGCCACTTGCAAACTCCAGTTTTAAACCTCGCAGGTAGGGGACACCCAGCGCTTCCAGAAATATTCGGGATGGTTCCCTGTGTATTTCGTGAATCAAAACTCACTTATCCTAACAAAAGGAACGCCTTGAGACATCTCCTGTCGCTTATTCGAACAACAAAAAAAAAAAGAACGAGCTGCTAATTAAGCTCGTAACGACTAATTTTCTCCCCCCTCACTCTCTTATTTTAAATAAAACCTGATGATGCAAAGTATTCCTTGGCTTCTCGCTCCGTAACCAACCGGCTCTCGGTGGAAAGAGCTTCTTTTTTTTATGGCTACGTATTAAAAGTAAACCAGCCCATGCCAGGTTTGGATAAAAGGCTATTTATTTTCAACCAATTTGATAGCTGCAGTTTTCGGTAATTGAATTTTCTGTGGTCGGAGAAGCAGTAATCTTAGAAACCAAATAAATATTTTTTAATAAAATGGAACACTGAGAAACCCTATAATAATGTCAAATATGTAGCCACTTATGGATGGATAAATATTTTAAGAAATTTACATCTCACCCAATGCTTTAGGCCTTCAGCTTCCCTGGAAATTTCAAACAACGCTATTTTATTTTGGGGAGGGGGCGGGGGTGTATTTAGATAAAGAGCTAAATACGAATCCTTCAGGGTTTGATTTCCAATATTTYTGCAAGGAAAGAGAAACCCAAAAATGCTTTCCCCGGCACGTGGCAGCCCAGGGGATCCAGGCTGTCCTGCAGCCATCCAGACTCCAAAAAAAATGACCAATTCTGCCAGAATCACCCCCAAAAAAAACCCTCCACAGAGTCAGAGCTGGTGAAAAAAGAGAGAGATACATTAAAGCACTACCTCCTATTTTAAAAAAATCCCCAAAGAAGCTCTTTATTCAAGGCAGGGTTTTTTTAGCAACGGTTACATGCAAGCAGAGGGAGCATTCACAGAAATGATGATGTATAATCCAGAGGTTTTTGGGCCCAGCGACACTTGCAGGGATATAGCTGGCAGCAAGATGACGATGTTGTTTTAGTGGTGTCATAACACGCAGGACGGCAAGCAAACTGAGAGTTGTGGAGGTAAGGCGGCTCAAGCCTGAGTATGGGCATATTAGGCTGAGTCTCAGCCTGAGTGGCGATGCATTTAGGCGAGCTCAGCAACGGGCGTCACAGCCGAGTGGGACGTGGGCATCATCTGCAGTTCACGCACGGCTGGGGACATTCCTAGGCTGCAGGTCTCGAGCGAACACACCACACAACACACTGCCAAACCTTTTAGTTCCATTTGCTGCAGAAATCTAGAGCTGCCCGCTGTCGCTGTTGAGATGGATATGAGGTATAGGCAAACACAACAGCAGAGAACTACTATGAAGTTAGTTCTCAGATAGAACTATTATATTGACTCAATCGGCTTAACTTTTTATACACTTTTCAATTTCTTTATAACTTCTTCACTCTAATTCAGCTTACAAGTCCAACACAAACCACAGTAATTAGTCGAGAAAAGTTACAGTACCTTAACATAACTTTTAACAAAAGTACTTCCGTCCTAAGCTACAAAACATTCTCATTGAGTCTTTTTCAATTCATCACTTTCTCTCTCAAGTACTGCTTAATGTTACACGCCCTCAAAGAAAGCTCCTTATCAGCTTCTTCTGTGCTTCTCAGGCTTCTTCTGGCTTCTTTTAGCTACAAGCCCGCTGTGTAGCCTCTTCTGCATGGCCCCTGCTAAATTCCGCAATCTTTTCAGCCTTCCTCATAACCATCACTTTAAGACAGAGGGAAAAAAAATTTAAAAAAATAAAAAATGAAAAGAAAAGAAGGTACGCTGGAGATGTTTATGGCTGCACACTGATTGCTCGAGCTCAGTGCTCTTATTGGCCTTTGAGTGGCAGGATCCATTAACAGAATCCCTGCAACTGCATTTTTTATCCCCCAAGAACTCATTTCAGCAGCATCGCAGCCCATGCCGCTCTGCAGGGAGCAGGGGGAGCCCGGGAAAAGCTCCTGGAAAACCACTGGGGGCTGATCTTCCTGCACAACCACACTCTGAGCTCAAGGGAGATCTCGCCTCACCGTGCAATTGGGAAATTCAGGGCAGAAGGGGATTAAGGTGCAGGTCGCGGGCTCTGCTTCTGCTGCAGTTCTGGACTGGAAAGCCTCGCTGGATGGCTCCGTGTCACCAATAATACACTCAGCAAACCGGCCTTAACAATAAGTGGCTTTTTGTGTACAATGGGAATGTGTGTACAGACCTGCAAAAGCGCACATCCTCGCAGACAGCCAGCCTATTCTTCACCCCAAAAGTGAGTGCTTTCCCTCACAAAATCTCCTTAAAGGGCCCTTCTAGTTGGGTTATCACTTTTATAAACCTGGCAGCAAAACGCCTTTGTGCTGCCTCTGCCTGGCAGCTGGATGGGGCTGAGAGCATGGGGGAATTTAGGTGCACCTAAAGGGGATAAATATGGGAAAAGGTTCAGCCTTGCCTGCCTTGATCTTGAGCTCTGGTTAAGATCTCCAGGTAAATTTAGGTCGCCACGCTAAATCCAAGCTGCTGCTTTGACCCTCGAGCTCTGGCCAAAACCTCCAGGTAAATTTAGGTCCCGCTAAAGGGGATGATATTGGAGGAAAAAGTTGGGCTTGACCCCAAGGTCTGGCCCAAGATCTTCGGGTGAATTCTAGGTCCCACTTAAAGGGGATAAATTGGGAAAAGGTTCAGCTGGCTGCCTCGACCGCACAAGGATTTCTGGGTAAATTTAGGTCCCAACACTAAAGGGGATAAATTGGGATAAGATTTGGCTTGACCCATGAGCTCTGGCACAAGATCTCTGAGTGAATTTAGGTCCCACCTAATGTTCGGCTTGCTGGCCTTGACCCTTGAAGCTCTGGCTGAATCTCTGGGTGAATCTTAAGTTCGCACCTAAATGGGATAACATTGGAAAAGGTTGGGCTGGCTGCCTTGAAAACCCTCGAGCTCTGGCCAAAGATCTTTGGGTAAATTTAGGTCCCACCTAAAGTCGGTTTGGTGCTTGACCCTCAAGCTGTGGCCAAGAATCTGCCAGGTAAATTTAGGTGCCACCCAAAGGGGAATAGTTTTGGGAAACGTTCAGCTGCTCGCCTTCTGACTCTGAGACTCTGGTTGAGATCTCCAGGGTAATTTAGGTCCCACCTAAAGTCCAGCTTGCCTGCCCTTGCCCTCGAGCTCTTGACCAGAGAATTTCTGGGTAATTCAAGGTTCCAACTTAAAAGGGGATAAATTGGAAAAGGTTCAGCTGGCTGCCTTGACACCACAAGCTCCCCTGGGCCAAGATCTCCCACTTAAAATTTAGTTCCCACCTAAAGGGGATAAATTGGGAAAAGTTTTTGGCTTTGAAACCTCGAGCTCTGGCCAAGACTCTTCCAAGTAAATTTAGGTCGCACCTAAAGTCTGGTTTCTGCCTTGACCCTGAGCAACTGGCTGAGATTTCTTGGGTGAATTTAGGTCCGCACTTAAAGGGGATAAATTGGGAAAAGTGTGGGCTGCGCTGCTTGACCCTCGAGCTCTGGCCAAGATCTGGGGGTATAAATTTAGGTCCCACCTAAAGTCTGGTTTGTGCCTTGACCCTCGAGGTCTGCCAAAACCTCCAGGTAAATTTTAAGGTCCACCTAAAGGGGATGAACTTGAGAAAATAGTTTGGGCTTGACCCTCAGCGTCTGGCCAAGAATCTTCGAGCTGAATTTAGGTCCCACTTAAAGGGGATAATTGGGAAAAGATTCGGGGCTTCGCTGCCTTGACCCACAAGCCTCTGGTCAATATCTCTGGGTGAATTTAGGTCCCACTTAAGGGGATAAATTGGGAAAAGGTTTGGCTTGACCTTGAGCTCTGGGCCAAGATCTCCAGGTAAATTTAGGTTCCCACCTAAAGTCTGGTTTGCTGCCTTGACCCTTGAGCACTGGCTGAGATTTCTGGGTGAATTTAGGTCCCACTTAAAGGGGATAAATTGGGAAAGAGGTTCAGCTGGCTGTCTCGACTCACAAGCTCTGGCTAGATCTCCAGGTCCCACTTTAAGTCCAGCTTGCTACCTTGACCTCGAGCTCTGGCCAAGATCTCCAGCTGATCCTCCTGCCGTGCATTCCAAAAGTCTGGAAACTCAGAAATCAGGAAAATCAGAATTACAAACACTTCCAGCTTTCCAGGGGAATTGGTGAGAGCTGCGATTCTCCCTTGTGCCCGGTGGCAGACACACGGGAATGTTTTAACCCATCTCAGCAGCTGCCCGATTTCCTCAGGGAACTGTCTTTCCAAAGAGATAAACCTCGAGATTTTATTCCCGTATCTCCTTTAACCCGCAGCTCGCCTCGGAGGTTACCTGGCCGCTCACCCCACAGGCAGCGAGGCATTTTTGGGAGTTATCTCCCTTTGTGGCCAAGCGCTTTGATCTCGTGGCCTTTTCCATGCCGGGGCGGCTCTTTTGGAGCATCCCATCTCTCAGCAGCATCTTGATGTGCGGCCAGCGGTGGCTCCGCGCCAGGGCAGCGCCAACAGCTCCTGTTAAGCGCCCGCCGCTTGCCGTGCCCGGGGCAGGGATGCTTCGAATTCCAGCCTTTGATGCCCCCCGGGCCCCCGGCTGAAAGATGCGGTGGCTCCGGGAGCGCTGGGGAAGGAAGGATGCGGCAGCCCTGCAGAAGAACAAATTAAAGGAGCGGAGTTGAGAGGTGGAAATGGGATGCATTCTTTTGAGTTTGCTCCCTCCTGGATTATTTTGCCTTTGTAAGATCATTGTTCAGGTCAGGAGTTGTTGGGGCTGAGCGGACACCGCGTATTTCCCCTCTAGCCAGATCCCTTACCCACACTCGGGTCCCCCCTTTCATTAATAAATTATGAAACCAATTAACAAACCCGCCCGAGTGGCCTCCAGTCCTTCTTCAGCAATAATTTCTATTATTTCTAATATAATTAGCAATAATTTCTATTAATTTCTAGATAATATAATTTCTGTTTATATATATTGGCCACTTGCAAACTCCAGTTTTAAACATCTCGCAGGTAGGGGACACCCAGCGCTTCCAGAAATATTCGGGATGGTTCCCTGTGTATTTCGTGAATCAAACTCACTTATCCTAAAAAAGGAACGCCTTGAGACATCTCCTGTCGCTTATTCGAACAACAAAAAAAAAGAACGAGCTGCTAATTAAGCTCGACGACTAATTTTTCTCCCCCCTCACTCTCTTATTTTTAAATAAAAACCTGATGATGCAAAGTATTCCTTGGCTTCTCGCTCCGTAACCAACGCGGCTCTCGGTGGAAAGAGCTTCTTTTTTTTATGGCTACGTATTAAAAGTAAACCAAGCCCAATGCCAGGTTTGGATAAAAGCTATTTATTTTCAAACCAATTTGATAGCTGGCAGTTTTCGGTAATTGAATTTTCTTGTGCGTCGGAGAAGCAGTAAATCTTAGAAACCAAATAAATATTGTTTAATAAAATGGAAACACTGAGAAACACCTATAATAATGTTCAAATATTGTAGCCCACTTATGGATGGATAAATATTTTTAAGAAATTTACATCTCACCCAAATGCTTTAGGCCTTCAGCTTCCCTGGAAATTTCAAACAACGCTATTTTATTTTGGGGAGGGGGCGGGGGTGTGATTTAGATAAAGGAGCTAAATAGCGAATCCTTCAGGGTTTTGATTTTCCACATATTTGTGCAATGGAAAGAGAAACCCAAAAAATGCTTTCCCGGCAACGTGGCAGCCCAGGGGATCCAGGCTGTCCTGCAGCCATCCCAGACTCCAAAAAAAATGAACCATTCTGCCAAGAATCACCCCGCAAAAAAAACCCTCCACAGAGTCAGAGCTGGTGAAAATAATGGAATCTGGGAGAAAATCATCTTTTGTCAAAGCCTCTGGTGACAATCCTTGGATGGACACTTGTTGCTGGTGGTTCTGTGCAAAAAAATAACCGAGCTCAAGAGAATTGTAAAGGAGGAAGGCTGCTGGTGCTGCAGCCACTCAAACTCCAAAAAATTTACTGATTCTGCCACGACCACCCCCCAAAAAATCCCCTCTGCAGAGTCACAGCTTGTGGAAATAATGGAATCTGGGAGAAAATCCACTTTTCTGAAGCCTCTGGTGACAAATCCCTGATGGACACTTGTTGCTGGTGGGTTTGTGCAAAAAAACCGAGAGAGGAATTGTGAAGGAGGAAAGGATGCTGGTCTGCAGCCTCAACAAACTAAAAAAAAATTTACTGATTCTGCCAGAATCACCCCCCAAAAAAACCCTCTGCAGAGTCACAGCTTGTGGAAATAATGGAACCTGGGAGAAAATCATGTTTTGTCGGAAGCCTCTGGTGACAATCCTTTGGATGGACACTTGTTTGCTTGTGCAATAGGGGGAGAGGTGTGACTGAAATCCTGTGCAAGCCAAAGGGAGAGCAACAGAACAAGGAGATCCTCACCTCTGCAGTGACCCCTGAATTCTGCAGATCCTGGATAAATCCATTGAGAGCTACACACACACCTGGGAGGGGTTCCCTGAACTTGGGTGCAAATGTCTGAGGAGCAAAACCCAGCTCAGGGAATTGTAAAGGAGGAAAAGCTGCCGGTGCTGCAGTCCCCAGGAATCGATGGACACAGATCAGAGGCCCTCTGCCAATCAACTCACCCACTCCACAAAATTCCCTGATTAATTTTGCTGAGCCTCCTTTCCAACCCAGTGTGGTTCCCTGAGCTTGGTGCAAACGTCTGAGGAGCAAACCCAGCTAAGGGCACGCAGGAATTGGAAAGGAGGGAAAGCTACCGGTGCTGCACCCACACAAACTCCAAAAAATTTACTGATTCTGGCCAGAATCACCCCCAAAAAACCCTCTGCAGAGTCACACGCTTGTGGAAATAATGGAAATCTGGGAGAAAATCACATTTTTTAAAGCATCTGGTGACAATCCTGTGGCATCGTTTGGTTGCTTGTGCAAAGGGGAGAGGTGTGACTGAAATCCTGTGCAGCCAAAAGGGAGAGCAGCAGAACAAGAGATCCTCACGCTCGCAGTGGACCCCTGAATTCCTGCAGATCTGGATAAATCCCATTGAGAGCTCACACAAACCTGGGAGGGGTTCCTGAACTTGGGTGGCAAATTGTCTGAGGAGCAAACCCAGCTCAGGGCACGCAGGAATATTGGAACAGGAGGACAAAGCTGCCCTATGGCAGCCACACTAAATCCTACCTCAAAAATTTGACTGATTCTGCACACCGCAAACAATAACGAACACCCAAAAATTTCCCCTTCAGAGTCAGAGCTGGTGGATAGTAATGGAATCTGGGAGAAAAAATCCACTTTTGTCGAAGCCTTGGTGACAAATCCTTTTGGATGACACTTGTTGCTGGTGGTTGTTGCAAAAAAACCGAGCTCAGGGAATCGTAAAAGGGGAAAGGGCTGCTGCTTGCTGTGCAGCCTACGACAAACTCAAAAAATTTACTGATTCTGCCAGAAACCACCGCCCCAAAAACCACTCTGCAGAGTCACAGCTTGTGAAATTATGAACCTGGGAAAGAAAAATTCATTATTTTGTCGAAGCCATCTGGTACAATCCTTTGGATGGACACTTGTTGCTGGTGGTTTGTGCAAAAAAACGAGCTCAGAGAAATCGTAAGGAGGAAAGGCTGCTGGTGCTGCAGCCTCACAACTCCAAAAAATTAACATTGTTTCTGCCAGAATCACCAAAAAAAATCTCCTCTGCAGAGTCACAGCTTGTGGAATAATGGAACCTGGGAGAAAAACTCATACTTTTTTGGTTGAGGGCTCCTTACATCCTTGGATCTGGACCACTTGTTGCTGGTAGGTTTGGCCAAAAAAGGGGAGCCGTTTTGACTGAAATTCCTGTGCAAGCCCAAAAGGGAGAGCAGCAAGAAAGGAAGATCCTTCACCGTGCAGTGACCCTGAATTCTGCACTGGGATAAATTCAAGTTGAAGACTCACACAACACCTGGGAGGTGTCCCTGAAACTTGGGTGCCACACTGTCTGAGAGAGCAAACCCAGCTCAGGGAATTGGTAAAGGAGGAAAAGCGCCGTATGCTGCAGCCCCAGGGATGATGAGACACAGACCCAAGAGCGCTGCCACCCAAATCCTCACCACCAACAAATCTGATAATTTTGCTGAGCTCCCTTTCCAACCAGTGTGGTGCTCGAGTTGGGGTGCAAATTCTGAGGAAGCAAACCCAGCTAGGCGCATGCAGAGAATGAACGGAGAAAAAGCTTGCCGGTGCTGCAGCCACCAAACGCCAAAAAAAGTACTGGGATTCGCCAGAACAACCCAAAAATGGCCCCCTGCAGGCGACCTGGTGAAAATGAATTGGAAAGAAATCAATTCAAGACAAAACTATCCCATGCCGCTGCATGTTGAAGAAAAGAGAGAGATCCCAACAGGGAACACTTCCCAGTGTGTGGACTCTCACTGGATTAATCCCATGAGATTCAGGGGTCCAGAGTGGGATTCCTTTCTGCGCTCTCCCTTTGGCTTGCACAGGATTCATCACACCTCTCCCCTTGCACACAACAGTGTCCATCAAGGATGTCACCAGAGCTTTAGACAAAGTGATTTTTCTCCCAAATTCCATTATTCCACAAGCGTGATCTGCAGAGGTTTTTTGGGGCGGTGGATTCTGGCAGAATCATAAATTTTTTTGGAGTTGCTGAGGCTGCAGCCCGAGGCAGGCCTTCCTCCTTTCACGAGTTCCCTGAGCTCTGTTTTTGCACCAACCACCAGCAACAAGTGTCATCCAAGATTGTCACCAGAGGCTTTGACAAAAAATGATTTTCTTCCAATTCATACTCCACCAGCTCTGACTCTGCGAAGGGATTTTTGGAGTACGTTCTGCAAGATCAGTAAATTTTTGGAGTTGTGAGGCTGCAGCACCGAGCTTTCCCGCCTTTACCATTCCTGCGTGCCCTGACGCTGTTTGCTCCTCAGACATTGACACAGCAGGAACCACTGGATGGAAAGGACTCGCAAAATCATGCAGGATGTGGACGTGGGTAGGGATTGGATGCAAGAGCCCTCTGGATCTGTCCATCAATCCTGTGGCGCAGCACGGCAGCTTTTCTCCTTTACAATTCCCGCTGGGGGTTTGCTCCTCAGACATTTGCACCACAATCAGGGAACCCTCCCAGGTGGTTGAGAGCATCTCAATGGGATTAATACCCAGTCAGAATTAGGGGTCACGCAGAGGTGAGATCTCCTGTTCCTGCTGCCTCACTTTTGAGCTGCACAGATTTTGCATGCACACCTCTCCCCCTTTGCATCAACAACAAGTGTCACCAAAGGATTGTTACAGAGCTTCGACAAAATATGATTTTTTCCCAGGTTCATTATTTCACAAGCTGTACTCTGCAGAGGGATTTTGGGGTGGTTTCTGGCAGAACCAGAAGTTTTTGGAGTTTGTGTCAGGCTGCAGCACGCAGCCATTTCCTCCTCTATGATTCCTGAGCTGGTTTTTCACAAACCACAGCAACCAATGGTCATCAAAAGTTGTCAAGAGGCTTGCAAAAGATGAGTTTCTTCCAGATTCCATACTTGCCACAGTCTGAACTCTTGCAGAGGGGATTTTTGGTGATTCGGAGAATCTAGTAAATTTTTAGAGCCTTGTGTGTGCAGCACCAGACCTTTCCTCCTTATTCCAATTCCTGTGTGCCCTGGGCTTGGTTTGCTCCTCATGACATTTGCACCCAAGTGCCAGGTAACACACTGGAGTTTGAAAGGAGCTCGCAAAATTATCAGGATTCTGTGGACTGGGTGAGATTTGGATGGCAGAGGATCTGGTCTGTGTCCATCAATCCTCTGGGCTGCGCAGCAACAGCAGCTTTCCTCCTTTACAATTCCCTGAGCTGGGTTTGCTCTCAGACATTGCATCCCAAGTTCAGGGAACCACTCCCCAGTTGCCGCTGACTCTCCAATGGATTTATCCCAGTGCAAGAATTCAGGGTCAGCTGCACAGTCAGGATCTCTTGTTCGCTGCTCTCTCCTGTGGCCTTGCACAGATTTTCAGTTCCACCCTCTCCCTCTTTGCACAAGCAACAACAATCAACAAAAGAAGTTGTCACCAAGGCTTTAAAAAATGTGATTTTTCTCCCAGATTTCCATTATTCCAAAGCTGTGACTCTGCGAGGGTTTTTTGGGGTGATTCTGCAGAATCAGTAATTTTTTGGAGTTGGGAGGCATGCAGCAGCAGCAGCTTTCCTCCTTACAATTCTCTGAGCTCGGTTTTTTTGCACAAACCACCAGCAACAATGCCATCCAAAGATTGTCACAGAGGCTTTGAAAAAGATGATTTTCTTCCAGAATTATCCATACTTCCACCAGCTCTGACACGCGCAGAGGGGATTTTTGGGTTGTTCTGGCAGCAATCAGTAAATTTTTTGCGTTTGTGTGGCTTGCAGAGCACCGCAGCTTTCCGCCTTTCCAATTCCTGCATGCCTGCCTAGCTGGTTTGCTCACTCAGACATTTGCACCCAAGCTCAGGGAACACACTGGGCTTTGAAAGGAGCTCAGCAACATATTATTCATGACATTCTTGTTGACGTTGCGTGAGGATTTGGATTTTGCAAGGCCTTGGGTCTGGTCATCAATCCCTGGGGCTGCAGCACCGGCAGCTTTTCCTCCTTTAAAATTCCCTAGCGGTTGCTCCTCAGAACATTGCACCAATTCATGGGAACCCCTCCTCAGGTGTGTGTGAGCTCTCACTGGGGATTATCCCCAGTGCAGAATTTCAGGGCACGCACAGGTGAGGATCTCTTTCTGCTGGCTCTCCCTCTTGGCTTGCACAGGATTCAGTCACACGATCCCCCTTTCACAAACCACCAGCACAAGTGTCCATCCAAAGGATTGTCACGAGGCTTCAAACAAGAATATGATTTTTTCTCCCAGGTGCCCATTATTGTCACACACTTGACCTGGCTGCAGATGGATTTTTTGGGTGACTTCCTGCAGAACCAAGTACAATTTTTGGAGGTTTGTGAGCTGCAGCACCAGCAGCCTTTCCTCCTTTACGAATCTCTGAGCTCGGTTTTTTGCAAACCACAGCAACAAAGTCCATCCAAAGATTGTCTACCAGAGTTTGCTCGACAATTAATTTTCTCCAGGTTCCCTTATTCAGAAAAAAAAAAAAAAAAAAAAACAAAAAAAAAAAAAAAAAAATAAAAAAAATAAAAAAAAAAAAATAAAAAAAAAAAAAAAAAAAAAAAAAAAAAAAAAAAAAAAAAAAAAAAAAAAAAAAAAAAAAAAAAAAAAAAAACAAAAAAAAAAAAAAAAACAAGCTGGACTCGCAGAGGGTTTTTTGGGGGTGTTGCAGAATCAGTAAATTTTTGAAGTTTGTGGTGGTGCAGAGCAGCAGCCCTTCCTCCTTTACGATTCCTGAGTCGGTTTTTTGCACCAACACCACAACATAGGTGCTCCATCCAAAGGATTGTCACCAGACGGCTTCGACATAAAGTGATTTTTTCTTCCAATTCATTACTTCACCAGCTCTTGACTCTGCAGAGGGATTTTTTGGGGTAAGTTTGGCACATCATAAATTTTGGAGTTTGTGTGGCTTGCACAAACGGCAGCGTTTTCCTCCTTGCCAATCTGCGTGCCCTGAGCTGGGTTTTGCTCCTCAGACATTTGCACCAAAGTTAGGAACCCCCCCAGTGTGCTGTG
>NDFG01000090.1:139178-157618 GCA_002167245.1 Sporophila hypoxantha
CGCCCGTGATTCAGGCTTCTGGAGGCTGGCCCAGGGCGGAGGTTTGAAGTCCCCGAGGGGGCCCACAGCACGTCAGAGCCTGGGCTGGGCACAAGATGGGGATCAGGCTCAGCGTGGACTTGAGGGACTTTCAACCTCAATAATCCTGGGATAAAAAACTATAAACATGCACCATATACGTAGACAGAAATGCTGTGGCTTTCTGATCTTTTGAGTTTGAAGGAATATAATCGCTGAGTTTTGATAAAAACTGCATCTATGAGAGAGAACCTGATGAAAACTTGGATGTGGGAGACGCTCTGGACATAAATGGCGGAGCAGGGAATTCAAGTGTGTGTGTGTTGGTGCCAAAGAGGAAAAGCCCCCAATTACACCAACCCATAGACGGTGTAGAAAGTACCAGAATGTCTGTTTTGGGTTGGTTCTGAGACTATTCCACCACGCGCCTGAAACCTCGAGTCTTCTTCTGAGCCACTGCATCCAGTGTGCCCAAACCCAGCTTAAGTTCCCTTCCAGTTCAGGCTTTTATTTCATCTGCAGTTGGAGCTGGTGAGGTCAGGTGTCCCTGCACTGGCTCAGTCTGAGGTTTAATACATTGCAGAACTTGTAAGCAGCTGAATCCAGCGGACTGGGTTTCCTTGAGAGTTTTAATCTCACTGCCAAATTCCAGCAATCCAAGCAATTCCAGAAGACTCTGGAGATCTTACCCAACCTCACCCAGGAAGATGCAGATCCTTTCGAGGGGATCTGTACATTCCCAGGAATCTGAGGAATTCCATATATCAAGGATTCTGGAAAGGCAGTGGTAAATCCAGCAGGATCTGGGGTGTTCCTGAGGTGTTCTTCTCAGAGCAAATCCCCAAGAATTACATATACACATATATATACGTGAGATCTCACCCGAACCATTCCCCACGAAGATGGGCAGAGTGCCTCGTCCAGTGGATCCTGCTCACATCCAGGAATTTGACAAGGTTGTTGATCCACTGCCAGGCATTGGAAAGGCAAGGAAAACATCCCAGCAGGATTGAGGTGGCTTCTGGGTTTTCATCTCATGACAGCTGTGCAGCAAATCCAGGAAACTTCAGAACATCCTTGAGGATCTGCAGCTATCTTACCCAACCTCCCCTTAAAAATTGCAGATCCTTCAGGGATCTTTACATCCAGAACTCTGAGAGTTTTAACACCCGCAATAAAATCCAGCAGACTCGGTGTTTCTGGAGGGTTTGTCTTATAGCAATCCAGGAATTCAGACAGGATCTGAGATCTTATCCCAACCCCCCAGAAGATGCAGATCCTGTCAGGGATCTGTACAGTCCAGAATTTGAAAGTTTTGATACAATCCAGAATTGGAAGGCAGTGAAATCCCATCAGATTGAGTCTATCCCTGGTTTTTCATCTCATCGACAAGTTCAGCAAATCCAGGAATTCAGAACATCCTTGAGATCTGAGATCTGTATTCCAGCCTCGCACCAGCAGATATAAATCCTATCAGGGGAGGTGACCCCCACATGAAAACGGTTCCTGCCAGCCCCTCTGTGCGCTCATTCTTCTGCCCGGCTCACAGGGGAGGAATCAGCCCTCAAGGAAGCGGCCCCGAGAGAAACATTAATTGTGAAGTGATTTAATATTGCACCCACTTACTAGCCTTTATTAACCGAGGCACAGAACATAAGGTGGCCTGCTTTATCTTTTGATGCCCATTCACTGTCCCTGATGATGCCATCTCGTGAACCCCCTCCTGACAGTTTCCAAGCTGTCCCTTGCTCAGGGACTTCTGTTTATTTCTGTTCTGGTTTTTGCAGCGGCCTGGCTGAACCCCCGTCGCTGTGTTCTTGTAGTGCTGCCCTTTCCTGCAGCTCAGTGGCTGCCTCTTGGCCCTGAGTTTTTCTGGCTGCTGGGAAGAAAAAGTTTGTTCTGGAGGTGAAAAATTGCCTTTAATTTCTGCACAGCTCATACCAGATTATAATTCCATACCAGGCTGCAATAACACACAATGACTCCCGCTCCTCATTTCCACAAAATATCCTGAAAGGCAAGAGAGGCCGGGAAACCACTCCCAAACTTCCACGCGTTCCCAAATTCAATGTGCGTCTATGAAATGTTGGACTTTCTGGCCTCCTTCTCTCGCTACTTTGATTCCAAGCTTCTCTCGCATTAAACAGAATATAAAAATTGCATGATGCCCCAGAGCTGCCCCGGCAAATGGCCAAGAATTGGCATCTTTCCCCCGTTGAACAAGAGCAAATCATTGTGGATTGGAGCTCCAGGAAAGACTAGGAAAAGCTTGTTAGTGGATGCTGTGCTCCAAGGACGCTTGTGGAGACTGAAACTTGGCAGGAGAAACTCCCCACACGACCAGAAACTCTTTTTTTGGCACACGCCAGAACAAATCACAGTGTGGCCTTCTTCCAATGATGCCATCATTAAAACGGTTTCGTTCAAACTTAGTCCGCTGGTTCCACGCTTGTTGTTATCCAAGAATTTCCAATAACAAAGGGAAAGAAAGGAAGAATGTGGAGCTCTAGTTGTGAGAGGAGATACAACTGGCTGAAAAATTGTCACTGTAGGTCAATGCGTTGACAAGGTTTGCCATCTCCTGGAGTTATGGGCTTATTCCTGCTCTTTTTCCATTTCTCAGAGGTGTGGAGCAGCTCAGAGCTTTCTTATTTAGAATTAATACCCTAATTTAGCCCAGGATGTGCTTCACGTCTGGTGCTGTTTCTACTTGGGATGCCAAGCCAAAGGATTTATCCTGGAAAATCCCATCCACCACCCCTGCTCTCCATGCCAAAAACAGTGACCAAAGCACAGTTTCACTTCCATTTGCTTTCTGGATGAAATTTTGGGAATAAACACCAGGATTCAGCTGAACCCCGAGATGCCAAGCTCTGTCCCATACCTGTGGTCTGACAGCTCCAGAGCTCTTTAATCTACCGACATTAATCCACCTTACTTGGGCCCACGGACGTAGCTCCAGTCTGATTGGTGTTCCCTACTGGGATGCCCCAAGCAAGGACTTCTTATCCTGCAAAGCCCAATCCACCCAGCCCTGCGTCCACCAGCCCAAAACCACGTGACCAAGCACATGTTCTCATTTCCCAATCGATTGGAATATTTTTCAATCTTTTGGCATTGAATTTTCGGATAAAAGCATCAGGGGATTTCAGCTGAATCTCCATAGATGCAACTCTGCTCCTTTAGGATACCTGTGGTTGTGGAACACGTGCGTTCTGATTGCTCCCATCAGTGCTGAGCTGCTGTCTCCATGTGTCCATTTCTGGCACGTCCATAATAAACTGGAATCTTCATCCCTGAACTTTCACGGCGTTCCTGCTGAAAAACCCCACCTGGGTTTCACTCTTCGAGCAACACTGAAATGAAATAAAAGAAGAGAGGGGCTGAGCGTGGTTGCTTGTGTTCACGCTGGGTCAGCCGTGAGTGATCACTTGGAATAGCTGGAAAAAAGCCGACGACTGGAAATCCAGATGTCCAGGGTGTGAAGATTTTCCACACTGCCCTCCTCAGGTGGAACCTTCCATCACAGACCTTGCCCAAAATCTTTGTTGCCTCCATGGATGTTGCACTATCCTTTATCATGTCTATCTGTGGATGCGAGAAACAATCTATCCCTTCTGAATTCCCTGAAATTTCAAGCCTCATGTATGTGTCCTTCCTGTTTTCCTTGCTTTGGCTGATTCACTCCAGTTCCTCCCAACTTTCTCCTGTGCCTATCATTTCCCAAACCCCTGACCTGGTCTCACCAATCCAGGTGAATTTTGGGATTATCCTTTTCCAGAATCCTGTTACAGGAGCGCTGGCCTTGCCAGCAGTGTCACCAATCAAGAGAACAATAATTCCAGGTTCAGCTTGGCTGTTTCTGCCAGGAAACGGGGGAATTCTTCCCTGCTCCCATCATGAATCTCCTGTATTCCACAGTGACTTTAGCACTGCTTAGAAAATTAGAAAGGCGCGAGGGAAAAAAAAAAAATCGAAGATTATTTTTTCTTGTGTTTCCCAAGCTCAGGACACACTGAGATGGAAAGGGTCGGCAAAATCATCAGGATGTTGTGGGAGTGGGTGGGATTGGATGCAGAGCCTCTGGATCTGTGTCCAATCAATCCGGTGGCAGCAGCACGGCAGCTTTCTTCTCATTTACAATTCCCTAGTGGTGTGCCCTCAGACTATTGCACCAAATCGGGAACCCCTCCAGTGGTGCGGAGACTCACATGGGATTATACCAGGTTTGCAGAATTCAGGGGTCAACTGCAAGGTAGGATCTCCTTTTCTGCTGCCTCCTTTTGCTAGCACAGGATTTCAATCACACGCCTCTCCCCCTTTGCACACAACAAAAGTGTCACCAAAGGATGTCACCGAAGCTTCGACTAAAGATATATTTCTCCCAGGTTCCATTATTGTCCACAGCTCTGTACTCATGCAGAGGGGATTTTTGGGGTATTCTGGCAGAATCAAGTAATATTTATTGGCAGTTGTGAGTGCTGCAGCACTGGCAGCTTTCCCTCCTTCAATTCCTGCGTCCCCTGAGCTGGCTGTTTCCTGTTGCTCCTCAGGATATTTTGCACCTAAACTCAGGGAACCCTCCCAGTGTGTGTTACTCTCACTGGATTGTATCAGGGGATCTGCAGAATTCGGTCACTGCAGAGGTGAGGATCTCCTCGTGTTCTGTGCTCTCCCTGTGGCTTGAGCAGGATGTTCAGTCCACACCTCTCCCCCTTTGCCACACAGCAACAAGTGTCCATCCAAGGATTGTCACCAGAGGCTTCGACAAAAATATGCATTTTTCTTCCAGGTTCCATTATTTCACCAGCTGTGACTCTGCCAGAGGGTTTTTCTGCGGGGGTAGGTTCTGGGCATAATGGTAAATCTCTTTTTGGAGAGAGTTTTTGTGCTGCTATAGCCACAGCAGCTTTCCTCCTTTACGATTCCCTGAGCTCGGGTTTTTTTGGCACAAACCACAGCAACAACGCTGTCCAATCCAAAAGGATTGTCACCAGAGGCTCTTGAACAAAAGACTGATTTTCTTTCCACTACTTCACCAGCTCTGGACTCGCAGAGGGATTTTTGGTCTGGTTTCTCGCAGAATCAGTAATTTTACATTTGTGTGCTGCCAGCACCGTCAGCTTTCCCTCCTTCCATTCGCGTGCCCTGAGCTGGGTTTGCTCCTCAGACCAACTTGCACCCCAAGCTCAGGAACCACACTGGCGTTTGGAAAGGAGCTCGGCAAAGATTAATCAGATTTTGCTGGGTGGGTGAGGATTTGCGTGATGGCAGAGCCTTCTGGGCTGCGTCCATCAATCCCTGGGGGCTGCAGCACTCGGCAGCTTTTCCTCCTTTACAATCTCCCTAGCTGGGTTTGCTACCTCAGAAACATTTGCACCAAAGACTCAGGGAACCACTCCCAGGTGTGTGTGAGCTCTCACTGGGATTTATCCCAGTGCAGAATTCAGGGGTCACTGAGATGGTTAGGATCTCCTTGTTCTGCTGCTCTCCCTTTGGCTTGCACAGGATTTCATCACACCTCTCCCCCTTTGCACAAGCAACAAGTGTCCATCCAAGGATTGTCACCAGAGCTTAGACAAAGATGAATTTTTCTCCCAAATTCCATTATTTCCACAAGCGTGATCTGCAGAGGTTTTTTTGGGGGGTGATTCTGGCAGAATCAGTAAATTTTTTTGGAGTTTGTGAGGGCTGCAGCACCAGCAGCCTTTCCTCCTTTACGATTCCCTGAGTCTGTTTTTTTGCACAAAACCACCGAGCAACAAGTGTCCATCCAAAGGATATTGTCACCAGAGGCTTTGACAAAAGAATGATTTTCTTCCAGATCATTACTTTCCACCAGCTCTGACTTGCGAGAGGGATTTTTGGGGTAGTTCATGGCAGAATCAGTAAATTTTTTGGAGTTGTGAGGCTGCAGCAGCCGCAGCTTTTCCCCTTTCCAATTCCTGCGTGCCCTGAGCTGGGTTTGCTCCTCAGACATTTGCACCAAGCAGGAACCACACTGGGTTTGAAAGGAGCTCGGCAAAATTATCAGGGATTTGTGGAGTGGGTGAGGATTGGGATGCAGAGCCTCTGGATCTGTGTCCATGCAATCCCTGGGCTGCAGCATCGGCAGCTTTTCCTCCTTTACAATTCCCTGAGCTGGGTTTGCTCCTCAGACATTTGCACCCAAACTCAGGGAACCCTCCCAGGTGTGTTGAGCTCTCATGGGATTTATCCCAGTGCAGAATTCAGGGGTCACTGCAGAGGTGAGGATCTCCTGTTCCTGCTCTCTCCTTTGGCTTGCACAGGATTTTCATCACACCTCTCCCCCTTTGCACAAGCAACAAGTGTCCATCCAAAGGATTGTCACAGAGGCTTCGACAAAATATGATTTTTCTCCCAGGTTCCATTATTTCCACAAGCTGTGACTCTGCAGAGGGATTTTGGGGTGGTTTCTGGCAGAACCAGTAAATTTTTTGGAGTTTGTGAGGCTGCAGCACCAGCAGCCTTTCCTCCTTTATGATTCCTGAGCTTGGTTTTTGCACAAACCAGCCAGCAACCAAGTGGGTCCATCCAAAGATTGTCACCAGAGGCTTGCAAAAAGATGATTTCTTTCCAGATTCCATTACTTCCACAGCTCTGACTCTTGCAGAGGGGTTTTGGGATATTCTGGCAGAATCAGTAAATTTTTAGGAGTTGTGTGGCTGCAGCACCAGCACCTTTCCCTTCCTTATCCAATTCCTGTGTGCCTGGGCTGGTTTGCTCCTCAGACATTTGCACCCAAGCTCAGGGAACCACACTGGTTTGGAAAGGAGCTCGCAAAATTATCAGGATTCTGTGGACTGGGTGAGGATTTGGATGCAGAGGCCTCTGGTCTGTGTCCATCAATTCCTGGGCTGCAGCACCAGCAGCTTTTCCTCCTTTACAATTCCCTGAGCTGGGTTGCTCCTCAGACATTTGCACCAAGTTCAGGGAACCACTCCCAGGTGTGCGCTGAGCTCTCAATGGATTTATCCCAGTGCAGAATTCAGGGTCACTGCACAGGTCAGGATCTCCTTGTTCTGCTGCTCTCCCTGTGGCTTGCACAGGATTTCAGTCACACCTCTCCCCTTTGCACAAGCAACAACATCACAGAGTTGTCACCAGAGGCTTTAAAAAATGTGATTTTTCTCCCAGATTCCATTATTTCCACAAGCTGTGACTCTGCGAGGGTTTTTTGGGGTGATTCTGGCAGAATCAGTAAATTTTTGGAGTTGGTGAGTGCAGCAGCAGCAGCAGCCTTTCCTCCTTTACACATTCTCTGAGCTCGGTTTTTTTGCACAAACCACCAGCAACAATGCCATCCAAAGATTGTCACAGAGGCTTTGACAACAAGATGATTTTCTTCCAGATTCCATACTTCCACCAGCTCTGACACGGCAGAGTTTTGGGGTTGTCTGGCAGATCAGTAAATTTTTTGCGTTTGTGTGGCTGCAGCACCGGCAGCTTTCCTCCTTTCCAATTCCTGCGATGCCTGAGCTGGTTTGCTCCTCAGACATTTGCACCCAAGCTCAGGGAACCACACTGGGTTTGAAAGGAGCTCAGCAAAATTATCAGAATTTGTTGAGTTGGTGAGATTTGGGATTGCAAGGCCTTGGGTCTGTGTCCATCAATCCCTGGGGCTGCAGCACCGGCAGCTTTTCCTCCTTTACAATTCCCTGAGCTGGGTTTGCTCCTCAGACATTTGCACCCAAGTTCAGGGAACCCCTCCCAGGTGTGTGTGAGCTCTCACTGGGATTTATCCCAGTGCAGAATTTCAGGGTCACTGCACAGGTGAGGATCTCCTGTTCTGCTGCTCTCCCTTTGGCTTGCACAGGATTTCAGTCCACACCTCCCCCTTTGCACAAACCACAGCAACAAGTGTCCATCCAAAGGATTGTCACCAGAGGCTTCACAAAAATGATTTTTTCCCCAGGTTCCATTATTTCACACAAGCTGTGACTCTGCAGAGGATTTTTTGGGTGACTTCTGGCAGAACAGTAAATTTTTTGGAGTTTGTGAGGCTGCAGCACCAGCAGCCTTTCCTCCTTTACGATTCTCTGAGCTCGGTTTTTTTGCAAAACCACAGCAACAATGTCCATCCAAAGGATTGTCACCAGAGGTTCGACAATATGATTTTTCTCCAGGTTCCATTATTTCCACAAGCTGTGACTCTGCAGAGGTTTTTTGGGGTGGTTCTGGCAGAATCAGTAAATTTTTTGAGTTTGTGTGGCTGCAGCCAGCAGCAGCCTTTCCTCCTTTACGAATTCCCTAGACTCGTTTTTTTTTGCACAAACCACCAGCAACAAGTGTCATCTCTCTCTTTCCAGAGGCCTCTGCCATCCCAAATCCTCACCCACTCCACAAAATCCCTGATAATTTTGCTGAGCTCCTTTCCAAACTCAGTGTGGTTCCCTGAGCTTGGGTGCAGATGTCTGAGGAGCAAACCCAGCTCAGGGCACGCAGGAATTGGAAAGGAGGAAAAGCTGCTGCTGCTGCAACTTCACAAACTCCAAAAAATTTACTGATTCTGCCAGAACCACCCCCCAAAAAACCCTCTGCAGAGTCACAGCTTGTGGAAATAATGGAATCTGGGAGAAAATCCACTTTTCTTGAAGCCTCTGTGACAATCCTTTGGATGGACACTTGTTGCTGGTGGTTTGTGCTGGTGGTTTGTGCTTTTGTGCTGGAAAATCCTTCACAACCTCTTCACAGCTCAGGGAATCGTAAAGGAGGAAAGGCTGCTGGTGCTGCAGCCACACAAACTCCTAAAAATTTACCCATTCTGCCAGAACCACCCAAAAAAATCCCTCTGCAGAGTCACAGCTTGTGGAAATAATGGAATTTGGGAGAAAAATCCACTTTTGTCGAAGCCTCTGGTGACAATCCTTTGGATGGACACTTGTTGCTTGTGCAAAGGGGGAGAGGTGTGACTGAAATCCTGTGCAAGCCACTGTTCATTTCTCGAGAGGTGCTGGCAGCAGCCTCAGAGCTTTTAATTAGAATTAATCACCCTAAATGGTGAGCCCAGGAGTGCTCCACGTCTGCTGGTGTTCCTACTGGGATGCCAAGGCAAAGGATTTATCCTGGAAAACTCCATCCCACCATCCTGCTCTGCCATGGCCAAAACGGTGGACCAAAGCACAGTTTCACTTCCAAGTTGCTTCTGGAATTGAAATTTTGGTAAAACACAGGAATTTCAGCTGAAGTCCCAGGGGATGCCAAGCTGCTGGTCCATACTGTGGTCTGGGAGCAGCTCAGAGCTTTAATTAAGATTAATCATCCTAATGGGGCCCAGGAGTGCTCCTGCTGAGATGGTGTTGCTACTGGATGCCAAGCAAAGGGATTTATCCGGCAAAGCCATTCCCACCATCCTGCTCCACATGCAAAACCTGACCAAGCACGATGTTTCATCCCAATTTGGAATAATTTTCAATCTTCTGGGATGAATTTTTGGGATAAAACACAGGATTTTAGCTGAATCTTCCATAGAATGCCAAGCCTGTTTAGGATACCTGTGGTGGAACACGTGGTTGTGATTGCTCCATCAGTGCGTGAGCTGGCTGTTCCTGTGTCATTTTTGCTGGCACGTCATTAATAAACTGGAAATTTCATCTGATTTCCATCGTGTCCTGCTGAAGAACCACCTGGGTTTCACTTTGTCAGCAACACTGAAAAATGAATAACACAGATAGAGAGGGGGGCGTGAGCGTGGTGCTTGTGTTGTCGGAGCTGGGGTCAGCCTCTGATTTGATCAGCTGGAATGAGCTGCGAAAAAGCACGACTGGAAATCCAGATGTCCAGAGGTTGTGAAGGATTTTCAGCAACCGCCTCCTCAGGTGGAACGCTTCCACTCAAACAGACTTGCCCAAATCTTTGTTGCCTCCATGGGATGGTGCAACTGATCTTTATCATGTCTCAATCTGTGGATGGAGAAACAATTGATCCTTCTGAATTTCCCTGAATTTCAAGCCTCAGTGTGTGTCATTCATGTTTTTCGCTTGCTTTGGCTGAGTTCAACTCAGTTCCTCCACTCTCCTGTGCTCATTTCCCAAAACTCGCTGACCTGGTCTCACAATCAGGTGATTTTTGGATTGATCCTTTCCAAGATATCTTGTTAAGAGGCTGCCTTTTGCCAGCAGGTGTCACATAAGAGACAATAATTCCGGTTCCAGCTTGGCTGTTCTGCAGGAAACGGGAATTCTGTCGCCTGCTGCCCATCCCCATGGAATCTCCTTTTTATGCCAATGTGACTTAGCACTGCTTTTAGAAAATTAGAAGCCTGAGGGAAAAAAAAAAAATCGAGATTATTTTTCTGTGTTTCCAGCTCAGACACACACTGAGTTTGAAAGGAGCTGCAAAATCATCAGTGCTTTTGTGGAGTGGTAGATTTGGGATGGCAGAGGCCTCTGGCTCTGTGTCCATGCAATCCCTGGGCTGCAGGCAGTCCCGGCAGTTTTCCTCCTTACAATTCCGTGAGCTGGGTTTGCTCCTCAGACGTTTTTGCACTAACCTCAGAAACCCCCCAGGTGTGTGGTCGAGCTCTCATCTGGGATTTAATCCAGGATTTGCAGAATTCAGGGGTCACTGCACAGGTCAGGACTCTTGTCTGCTGCTCTCTCCTTTGGCTTGCACAGGATTTCAGGTCACACCTCTCCCCCTTTGGCATCAACCCGCAACAAAGTGTCCTGCAAAGGATTGTTCACCCGAGGCTTCGACAAAAGATGAGTTTTTCTTCCAGTTCCCATTATTCAACCAAACCAGCTCTGACTCTGCAGAGGGGTATTTTTGGGTAGTTCTGGCAGAATCAGTAAAATATTTTAGGACTCTGGTGGCTGCAGCGAGCCGCATCGCCTCCTTGGGTGGTCAAACTGCGGTGCGTGAGCTGTTTGCTCCTCAAGAGTATTCGCCACCTAAGACTCAGGAACCCTCCCAGTGGTGCGTGCGAGTGGGACTTATCCGGGATCGTGCGAAGAAGTTCAGGGCGCTGCAGAGGTGGGGATGTCCTATGTCTGCGTGCTCTCCCGTGGCTTGCACAGGATTTCAGTCACGAGCGCCGTGCACGAGAGCAAGAAGTGGTCGCATCCAAAGGGATTGTCACAGAGGCTTCGGACAAAGATAGTGATGTTTTCTCCCAGGGTTCCATGATTCCACCAGCTGTGACTTGCAGGAGGGTTTTTTGGGGGTGGGTTCTGGCAGAATGGGTAGAATTTTGTTGGAGGTTTGTGTGGCTGCAGCAAACCAGCGAGCCTTTCGCTCCTTTGACGGATTCCGCTGAGCTCGTTTTTTGTTTTGCCCAAACCACCAGCAACAAGTGTCGGCATGGGCCAGAGAGATTGTCACCAAGAGGGTAATATATATCAGATGATTTTCTTTCAGATTACACTCTCATTACACACAACTTATCTGACCCATCCGCGAGGGATTTTTGGGGTGGATCCTCGGCAGAATGCATAAATTTTTAGGAGTTTGTGTGGCAGCAATCGCGTACAGCTTTCCCTCCTTTCCCAATTTCTAGCGTGCCTCGAGCTGGGTTAGCTCCCAGACACTTGCACCAAGCTCAGGGACCCACACTAGAGTTCACGAAAGGAGCTCGGCAAAATATCAGCGGATTTTGTGGAGTGGGTGAGGAAGTTGGGATGGCAGAGGCCTCTGGGGTCTGTGTCCATCATACCCTGGGGCTGCAGCACTGGCAGCTTTCTTCCTCCTTCAATTCCTGGTCTAGCTGGCGTTTCCGTGCTCCTCAGCGATCATTTGCACCTAAACTCAGGGACCCTCCCAGGTGTGTTAGCTCTCACTGGATTGTATCGGATCATGCAGAATTGGTCAGCTGCAGAGGTGAGGAATCTCCTTGTTCTGTGCTCTCCGTGGCTGAGCCAGGATTTCAGTCCACACCTCCCCCTTTGCCACACAAGCAACAAGTGTCCATCCAAGAATTGTCACCAGAGGCTTCAGACAAAAAGTTGCGATTTTTCTTCCCATTCCATTATTTCACCAAGCTGTGACTCCCTTTCCTTGCCAAGGGTTTTTTTTTTTTTTTTGCGGGGCGTAGGATCCTGGCAAATCGTAAAACTTTTTTAGAGAGTTTTTGTGACTGCATAGCCAACCAGCAAGCCTTTCCTCCTTTACGATTCCTGAGTCGTTTTTTGGCACAAACCACCAGCAACAACGTGTCCAATCCAAAGGATTGTCACCAGAGGCTTTGAACAAAAGATGATTTTCTTTCAGACCTACTTCCACCAGCTCTGGACTCTGCCAGAGGGATTTTGGGGTATTCTGCAGAATCAGTAATTTTACAGTTTGTGTGGCTGCAGCAACGTGCAGCTTTCCCTCCTTCCAATTCGCGTGCCCTGAGCTGGGTTTGCGTCCTCTAGACCATTGCACCCCAAGCTCAGGAACCACAACTGGGTTTGGAAAGGAGCTCGGCAAAGATTAATCAGGGATTTTGCTGGGTGGTTGAGGATTTGCGTGATGGCAGAGGCCTTCTGGGTCTGCTGTCCATCCAATCCCTGGGCGCGCAGCACTCGGCCAGCTTTTCCTCCTTTTACAATCCCTGAGCTGGTTTGCTCCTCAGACATTTGCACCTCAACTCAGGGAACCCTCCCGGTGTGTTGTGAGAGCTCTCATGGGATTTATCCCAGTGCAGAGTTCAAGGTCACTGAGATGGTCGATCTCCTTGTCCTCTGCTCTCCCTTTGGCTTGACACAGGATTTTCATCACACTCTCCCCTTTGCACAAGCAATACAATGTCCATCCAAAGGATTGTCACCAGAGGCTTCGACAATATGGATCTTTTCTCCCATTCCATTTTCTCCACAAGCTGTGGACTCTGCAGAGGTGATTTTGGGGCGGTGGTTCTGCAGAACCAGCTAAATTTTTTTGGAGTTTGCGAGGGCTGCATGCACCCAGCAGCCTTCTCCTCCTTATCGATTCCCTGAGCTTGTTTTTTGCACAAACCCCATGAGCAACAAGTGTCCATCCAAAAGGATAATTGTCACCAGAGGCCTTGACAAAAGAATGATTTTCTTCCAATTCCATTACTTCCACCAGCTCCTGACTTGCGAGGGGATTTTGGAGTAGTTCTGGCAAGATGATCAGCTACATTTTTTGGAGTTTGTGATGGCTGCCAGCAGCCAAGCACCTTTCCCGTCCTTTCAACGATTCCTGCTGTGCCCTGAGCTGGTTTGCTCCTCAGACATTGTGCACCAAGCTCAGGGAACCACACTGGGTGTCTGAAAGTGACTCGCAAACATCATCAGGGATTTCTGTGACTGGTAGGATTGGGATGGCAGAGCCCTCCTGGATCGTGTCCATGCAATCCCTGGGCTGCCAGCCAATCGCAGCTTTCTCTCCCTTTACAATGTCCCCTGAGCGGGTTGCTCCTCAGACATTGCACCCAACTTCAGGAACCACTCCAGGTGTGTAAGCCTGCTTCAATGGAATTTATCCAGTGCAGAACTTCAGGGGTCACTGCACAGGTCAGAGATCTCCTGTTCTTGCTGCTTCTCTACTTTTGAGCTTGCACAGATTTCAGTCACACCTCTCCCCTTCTGCATCAGCACAAGTCATCCAAAGATTGTCACAGAGGCTTGTAAAAATGTGATTTTTCCCAGTTCCATTATTCCACAAGCTGTGACTCTCCAGATGTTTGGGGGTTTCTGGCAGACATCAGTTAAATTTTTGGAGTTGTGGGTGCAGGCTGCAGCACGCAGCCTTATCCTCCTTTAGACAATTCCTGAGCTTGGTTTTTGCACAAACCAGCCAGCAACAAGTGTCCATCCAAAAGATTGTCACCAGAGGCTTGACACAACAGATGATTTCTCTTCCAGATTCCATTTACTTGCCACCAGCTCTGACCTTTGGCAGAGGGGACATTTTTGGTGATTGTCTGGCAGAATCTAGTAAATTTTTGGCTTTGTGTGGCTGCAGCCACCAGGCACTTTCTTCCTTATCCAATTTCCTGTGCATCCCTGAGCTTGGTTTGCTCTCAGACATTTGCACCCAAGCTCAGGGAACCACACTGGATTCTGGAAAGGAGCTCAGCAAAATTATCAGGGATTTGATTGAGCTGGTGAGATTTGGATGGCAGACGGCCTTGGTCTGTGTCTCATCCAATTCCTTGGGCTGCAGCATACCAGGCAGCTTTCCTCCTTTAACAATTCCCTGAGCTGGGTTTGCTCCTCAGACATTGCACCAAGTTCACGGGAACAGCTCCCCAGGTGTTGCCTGCTGAGCTCTCAATTGCAATTTATCCCAGTGCAGAATCAGGATCACTGCACAGGTCAAGGATCTCCTTGTCTGCTGCTCTCCCTTTGGGCTTGCCACAGGATTTCAGTCACAACCAGTCCCTCTTTGCACAAGACCACCACAACAGTGCACAGCAAGATTGTCACAGACGGCTTACACAAAATGTATGATTTTTTCTCCCAGTTTCCATTATTCCACAAGCTGTGACTCTGCGAGGGTTTTTTTGGGTGATTCTGGCAGAATCATGTAATTTTTTTGGAGTTGGTGAGTGCCGCAGCAGCCAGCAGCTTTCCCTCCTTGACGACTTTCTCTGAGCTCGGTTTTTTGCACAAACCACCAGCAACAGTAGTGCCATCCAAGATTGTCACAGAGGCTTCGACAAAATAATGAATTTTTCTTCCCAGATTACCATACTTCCACAGCTGTGACATCGCGAGAGGTTTTTGGGTGGTGTTCTGGCAGATCAGTAAATTTTTTGGTGTTGTGTGGCTGCAAGCACGCGCAGCCCTTTCCCCTTTTCACAGATTCCGCGATGTAGCTCGGTTTGCTCTATTTGCACCCAACCAGCAACCACACTGTGTGCAGATTTGTCACCAAGGAGCTCGACAAAATGGATTTTTTCCCACATGACATTCTTCTCAGTTGACCGTTGCAAGGTGAGAATTTTGGGATTTGTGCAGGCCTGTGGGATCTAGTAATTTTCGATAGTATTTAGGTGGCTGCAGCGTGACGGCAGCTTTCCTCCTGTTCCAAATTCTGCTCCCTGAGCTGGTTGACTCCTCAGACATTTGCATTCCAAGTTCATGGAAACGCCCTCCCAGGTGTGTGTGAGCTCTCAATGGATTTATCCCAGTCTGCAGAATTTCAGGCGTCCACTCAAGGTGAGGATCTCCTGTTCTGCTGCTCTCCTATTGGCTTGCACAGATTTCAGTCCACACCTCTCCCCTTTCACACCACAGCAACAAGTTCATCCAAGGAATGTCACCAGAGCGTTTTAACAAAATTGATTTTTCCCCAGGTGTCATTATTTCACAGCTGTGACCTCTGCAGAGGTTTTTTGGGGGTGATTCTGGCAGAATCAGTAAATTTTTTGGAGTTTGTGTGGCTGCAGCACCGGTGCTTTCCCTCCTTCTCCAATCCTAGCGTGCCCTGACTGGGAGTTTTCCTCAGACGTTTAGCACCCAGCTCAGGGAACCACCACTGGGTTTGGAAAGGGAGCCTCAGCAAAAATTATTTCAGGGATTTTGTGGAGTGGGTGAGGATCTTGGGATTGGCAGAGGCCTCTGGATCTGTGGTCCAATCGATTCCTGCTGGACTAGCCAGCACCAGGCCAGCGTTTTTCTCCTTTAAATTTCCCGTGAGCTCGGGTTTGCTCCTCAGACATTTGCACCCAAGTTCAGGACATCCCCTCCAGGTTGTTGTGTGAGCTCTCAAGTGGATTTTCCAGGATCTGCAGAATTCAGGGTCATCTGCCAGAGGTGAGGATCTCTTGTTCTGCTTGCTCTCCCTTTGGCTTGCACAGGATTTCAGTCACACGTCTCCCTATTGCACAAGCAAAACAAGTGTCCATCAAAGGATTGTCACCAGAGGCTTCGACAAAACATGATTTTTCTCAGGTTTCCTTATTTCCCACAAGCTGTGACTCTGCAGAGGGGTTTTTTTGGGGGGTGATTCTGGCCAGAATCTAGTAATCTTTTTTTTTTAGTTTGTGAGGCTGCAACAGCATGCCTTTCCTCCTCTTCAGCAATTCCCTCTCTCGGTTTTTTTGCACAAACACCAGCATATATATGTCCATCCAGGATTGTCACCAAGAGGCTTCAGAAAAGTGGATTTTCTCCCAGATTCTCCATCTATTTCCACAAGCTGTGACCTCTGCAGAGGGGATTTTTTGGGGTGTGGCTGGCAGAATCAGAAATGTTTTTGGAGGTTTGAGTGGCTGCAAGCACCAGCATGACCTTTCTCCTTTACATATTCATCTAGAGCTGACTCACGTGTTTTTTTGACGAAACCACCGCAACAAGTGTCCAGTCCAAGGGATTGGTCAACCAGAGGCTTTGACAAAAGATGATTCTCTCCCAAGATCCATATTTTCACCCAGCTCTGACCTTCTGTGGAGGTGGTTTTTTTGGGAGTGATTCTGGCAGAATTGCGTCATTTTTTTGGAGTCTGGATGGCTGCAGGACAGCCTGGATCCCCTGGGCTGCCACGTGCCGGGAAAGCTTTTTTGGGTTCTCTTCCTTGCACAAAATAGTTGAAATTCAAACCCTGAAGGATTCGTATTTAGCTCTTTATCTAAATACACCCCGCCCCCTCCCAAAATAAAATAGCGTTGTTGAAATTTTCAGGAAGCTGAAGGCCATAAAAGCATTGGGTGAGATGAAGATGTCTTAAATATTTATCCATCCATAAGTGGCCTACATATTTGAACATTATTATTAGGTTTTTCTTTCAGTGTTCCCATTTTATTAAAAAAATATTTATTTGCGTTTCTAAGATTTACTGCTGTCTCCGACCACAGAAAATTCAATTACCGAAAACTGCAGGCTATCAAATTGCGGTTAAAATAAAATAGCCTTTATCCAAACCTGGCATTGGCTGGTTTCTTTTTAATATCCGTAGCATAAAAACAAGAAGTCTCTTCCACCGAGCAGCCGGTTTGGTTAGCGGAGCGAAAGGCCAAGAATACTTTGCCTCATCAGGTTTTTATTTAAAATTAAGAGAGTGAGGGGGAGAAAAATTAGTCGTTCGAGCTTAATTAGCAGGCTCGTTCTTTTTTTTGTTGTTCGGATAGCGACAGGAGATGTTCTCAAAGGCGTTCCTTTTGTTAGGATAAGTGAGTTTTGATTCACGGAAAATTACACAGGGAACCATTCCCGAATATTTCTGAAGCGCTGGGGTGTCCCCTACTCTGCGAAGGTTTAAAACTGGCGTTGGCAAGTGGCAAATATATAACAGTAAATTATATTATCTAGAAATAATAGAAATTATTGCTAAATTATATAGAAATAGATAGATAATTATTGGCTGGAAAAGGACTGGAGGCCAGGCCTGGGCGGGTTTGTTAATGGTTTTCATAATTTATTAATAAAGGGGGGACCCCGAGTTGGGTAAGGGATCTGGTAGAGGGGAAATACGCGGTGTCCGCTCAGCCCAAACAACTCCTGACCTGAACATGATCTTACAAAGGCAAAATAATCCAGGAGGGAGCAACACTCAAAAGAATGCATCCCATTTCCACCTCTCAATCCGCTCCTTAATATTGTTCTTCTGCAGGGGCTGCCGCATCCCTTCCTTCCCCAAGCGCTCCCGGAGCCACCGCAATACTTTCAGCCGGGGCCCGGGGGGCATCAAAGGCTGGGAATTCGAGCATCCCTGCCCCGTGGCACGGCAAGCGGCGGCCGCTAACAGGACTGTCTGGCGCTGCCCTGGCGGCGGAGCCCCGCTAGGCCGCACACTCAAGGATGCTGCTGAGAGCATGGGGAATGCTCCAAAAGAGCCGCCGCATGGAAAAGGCACGAGTCAAAGCGTTGGCCACAAAGGGAGATAACCCCAAAAATGCCTCGCTGCCTGTGGGGTGAGCGGCCAGGTAACCTCCGGGCCGAGCTGCGGGTTAAAGGAGATACGCGGAATAAAATCTCGAGGTTATCTCTTTGGAAAGACAGTTCCCTGCTGAGGAAACTCGGCAGCTGCTGAGGATGGGTTAAAACATTCCCGTGTGTCTGCCACCGGGCACAAGGGAGAATCGCAGCTCTCACCAATTCCCTGGAAAGCTGGAAGTGTATCTGTAATTCTGATTTTCCTGAATTTCTGAGTTTCCAGACTTTGGGAATGCACGGCAGGAGGATCAGCTGGAGATCTTGGCCGAGGCTCGAGGTCAAGGTAGCAAGCTGGAACTTAAAGGGACCCTGGAGATCTAGCCAGACTTGTTAGGTCGAGAACAGCCAGTGAACCTTTTCCCATTTATCCCCTTTAAGTGGGACCTAAATTCACCCAGAAATCTCAAGCCAGTGCTCAAGGGTCAAGGCAGCAAACCAGACTTTTATGTGGGAACCTTAAATTTACCTGGAAATTTGGCCACGAGCTCAAGGTCAACCAAACTTTTCCCAATTTATCCCCTTAAGTGGGACCTAATTCACCCAGAGATATTGCCAGAGTTGTGGGTCAAGGCGCTAAGC
>NDFG01000090.1:165916-181858 GCA_002167245.1 Sporophila hypoxantha
AAAAAATCACAGCAATATCTGTGCCAGCAGAGGGAAAGGGGGTGAGTGGCACTGGGCTTGTGCTGAACAATATCCTCTATCCTAGAACAGCAGGATTTGCTTTTTACAAAAAAAATAGCAAATAAAAAAAAATCACAGAAAAAAAATCACAGAAATATCTGTGCTATCTTTTTTTACAGAAATACAGAAACACCTTTTTTTTTACAAAAAATAACACAGAAAAAAATCACAGGAATATCTGTTATATCTTTTTTTTACAGGAAATATCACAGAAATTTTTGTGATATCTTTTTTTACAAAAATACAGGAATACCTTTCTTTTACAAAAAAAATCACAGGAAAAAATCACAGAAATATCTGTGCTATCTTTTTTTACCAAAAATACAGAAATATAATTTTTTTAAACAAAAAATATCATAGAAATATCTGGGCTATCGTTTTTTTACAAATATTTGGAAATATCTCTTCTTTTACAAAAAATATTTCTGTGATATCTTTTTTTTTTTTACAAAAATGGAGAAATATTTTTTTACAGAAAATATCACAAAAAATATCTGTGCTTTTTTACAAAAATATAGAAATATCTTTTTTTTTTAACAGAAAATATGACAGAAATATCTGTGCTATCTTTTTTTACAAAAATACAGAAATACCTTTTTTACAAAAAATATCCCAGAAAAAAATCACAGAAATATCGGTGATGTGTTTTTTTACTAAAATACAGAAATAACTTTTTTTTACAAAAAATATCACAGAAAAAAGAATCTCAGAAATATCTGTTTTATCTCTTTTTACAGGAGATATCACAGAAATATCTGTGATATCTTTGTTTTCACAGAAAATACAGAAATATCTTTTTTTTACAGGAAATGTCACAGAAATATCTCTGATATAATTTTTTTACATGAAATACCACAGAAAAAAGAATCACAGAAAAATCTGTGATATCATTTTTTTTCAGGAAATATCACAGAAATATCCGTAATATCTTTTTTTAATAGAAAATACAGAAATATCTTTTTTTAAAGGAAATATCACAGAAATATCTGTGATATATATTTTTTTACAGAAAATATAACAGAAATTTTTGTGCTATCTTTTTTTACAAAAAACCAGACATATCTTTTTTACAGAATGTATAACAGAAAAAAATCACAGAAATATCTGTGCTATCTTTTTTACAGGAAATATCACAGAAGTTTCTCTGCTTTTTTTACAAAAAATACAGAAATATAGTTTTTTTAACAAAAAAATCACAGAAATATCTGTGCTATCTTTTTAAACAAAAACACAGACAGAAATTAGCCAATATTCTCCATTCTAGAACTGCAGGATTTGCTTTTTCCATCTTGCTGCCATCCCAGCTTGGTGCCATCCTCCTCCTCTTCACCAACAGCGAGTCCCAGCACACAAAATCTGAATTTTCCCATCATTTTTGTCCCTCCTGCAGGAGCCAGCCCCGATCCCCTGGCCTCACGTGCCTGAGCTTTATATTCTCCAAGTTTCATAGAACAGCGTGTCAAATGTTTGCTTTGGCCATCCCGATACCTCAAATCCCCTTTTTCTACTAATATTTCAAATGGGAAAAGGCTTGAAAAGAATGGGCACCAATGACTGCTTCAAAGGTTTTATTGGGCTTCCAGCTGAGCGTTGCTCCTGCTAAGAATGGGGATTTGAAAGYAAAAATAAATAAAAAAGCAGCATTTAGGCTGCTTTATTGGGGTTTATTTCCTCTGCTGCTGCAGGKCTGAAGGAGGGAGAGGAGCAGCACAAAGAACAAGGAGCAAAAAATTATCTATTTCCCCCTATAAATCCCAATAACTCTCATTTTTTACAGTTCATAAAGACTGAACTCTAAGTTATCTCAATTTTGAGAACTRGGGAAAAGTCAGCTCAGCAGAAGTGAGAAGGGATCCCACCGTGACTTGCCAAACACTAAAAATATTTAAAATATTTTAAAATATTATTTTGTGAAATATTAAAGAAATTATGGGCAAACATTTTGTTGAGAATCCAAGTTTGATAAAACCTTTGTTGTTCAAGCTCAGGGATGGGCAGCAGAGCAGACAGAAGAGGCAGAATCAGCCAGGCTGGAATGGAAGGGATTTTCACAAGGGTTTGGGTTCAAGCAGAAGTGAGATGGGATTCATCCAGTGACACTAAAAATATTTAAAATATTTTAAAATATTATTATTTGAACAATTATATTTACGATTCGTGGCAAACATTTTGTTGAAAATAAAATCTTGTGTTTAAGAGGCAGCAGAGCAGACAGAGGCAGAATCAGCCAGGCTGGAATGGAAGGGATTTCCACAAAGGTTTGGGGCTCAGCAGACAAGTGAGATGGGATCCCACCAAATGACAGCCACCACTAAAAAATATTTAACATATTTTAAGTATTTATTTTATGAAATTTTTAGGAAATTGTGGAACAACATTTTGTTGAAAAATCCAGTTGATAAAAATCTCTGTTTGTTTAGAAGCAGCAGAGCATTCAGAGAGGCAGAATCAGCCAGGCTGGAACGGAAGGGATTACAAGGGTTTGGGGTTCCCTGGATGGATTCCCTGATTTAAGAGCTTTGTCCAGCTTTCAGGGTTTATCAGCTCAGCTTTAGAGTCTGCAGGCCCAGGGCAAGCCCATCCCATCCCATCCCATCCCATGCCTCCATCCAATCCATCCATCCCATCCCAATCCATCCCATTCCCATCTCCTCACCCATCCCCATCCCATCCCATCCCATACTCCCATCCCATCCCATGCCCATCACCATCCCTATCCCATCCCTCCCCAATCCATCCATCCCATCCCATCCCAGCCACCCATCCCCATCCCAAAGCCCTATCCCAGGAGGACTGTCTGCTCCTGCCTGGGAATTCCCACCCTGAGCTGGGCAGGGTGAGGGAATTCAGCCTGGGGTGACGCTGCCAGGTGGTCCCAGGGAAATGGAAATATTAAATATAATAGACCCCAAACCTGCATGCAGGTGGGATATTGCAAAAGAAACCCTCTGAGAGGCGTGGGGAAGGGGCTGGCGATGGAATGCCCAGAGAAGAAGCTGTGGCTGCCTCCTGGATCCCTGGAAGTCCAAGGCCAGGTGGAGCAGCCTGGCATCCAGCGCAAAGTGGCACCTGCCATGGCGGGGGTTAGTGTTTGAGGTCCCTCCAACCCAAACCATTTCCTGGGATTTCTGTGACAAATCACTCGTGGCAGTTTTTTCCATGACATTTATTGTTTCCAAACCCAGGATTTGAGTGTGGGCAGAGATCTGCCTTGCTGCTCCTCAGCTCTGCACACTCCCCTGGCTGCCAGGTCAGAGCAGATGCAGATGAGCCACTGGTTGTGGGGTGGGGAATAAAAAACCCCAAGCTCTGCATCCAAAAGCTTTTCAGCTCAGTCTGTGAGCAAAAGAGAYCTGCACTGCTGGAATCACCCATCCCTCCCTGCCAAGGAAGCACCTCTGGGTGGAGAATAGCCTGGAGAGATGGATTTGAGAACTCTGAGCAAGAGAGAATCAGGAGTTAACCCGGCCCTGTTTCACTCCAGGACTGCAGTGCCAGAGCACAGCAAGCTGTCCCTGATCCCTGTGCCCTGTCTAAGCAGGGCTGTCACAGGTCCTTTTCCTCACCTGGCACCTCCAGGACCTGATCCTGCAAGGTCTGAAGCAGATCTGACCCTCTCACCAAGGAAAGGAAATTTCCATTTATTCAGCCATGGAGAACCAGGTCTTCACACCGGGGATTAACAACACTCGGTGCTAAGGAGCAAAAAAATAAATAAAAATAAAGAAATAACAGCATTTCAGGGTTTAGAACACCCAAATCTACCAGAGTGCTCAGATATTAAAACCCAGATTTATTTATAACCCCTTGCCCCACAAAGGCACCTTTGGATGCTGATTCCCTGCACTTTACAGGGGGTTCATGAATCCATTGTGCAGACAGTGATGCCAAAGCCACATGAAAGAGGGACAAAGATCAGAGCCAGGGATCCACAGAAGGAAGAAGACAACTTGAAGAGTAAATCAGGGTTTAAAATTCAACCAGCYCTTTTCAATTATTCAAGGCACTGTTTTTTTTAACAAGGATTAGAAAATGATATTTCAAATGCATCACTTGAGCAGGATGACACCTTTTCAAATGAAGGGTTTCTGTTGCTGCTCCTGTTATTCTGTCTGGACTAAAAGATGACTTTCAAGTATTTTGCCTCTCATTTTTAAAGAGGAAAAAAAAAAAAAAAAGCATGCCTGAAAGAACAAAGGCAACACTTCAAAGCCTTCAGCAGAGAAGGAAGTGCTTTCTAGCAAAAATCATCCACTTGTGTCAATGAAACCTTTGTCAGGCAGTTCCTCTCCTGCCTTGGCTGCTGCAGCTGAAGACAGAAGGGAAAGAGAATCCCTGAGAGAATGGGGAAAGTCATGTCCCAGCAAAGTCCCCTGTGTGCCCTCTGTGTGACAAGCTGTCATGGAGAGGAGCTGAGGAGCACACACACCTTCCCCTGCCCTGCAGAGCTTTAAACCCCCGGAGATCTGGGAGGTTGAAATTCTGTCCCACTACCCAAGGAGCTCACTGGAGAGGATTTTGCAGCCAATAAGGAGCAGTGGCACTTAAAAGGGGAGACCACTTAAAACCCCTGGAAATTTGGGATTATTTGTCCCCTACCAAGGAGCTCCTGGAGAGGACTTGCAGGAATAAAGGACAGTGACAGTTTAAAAGTGAACCATTTAACCTCTGAAATTTGGATTTTCTATCCTACCAAGGAGGCTTCTGGAGAGGACTTTGAGCAGTAAGGAGCAGTGGTGGTTAAAGTGAGGGCCATTTAAACCCCTGGGAAATTTGGGGAGGGGGGATTTTTTTGTCCCTTATCCAAGGAAGCTCCTGGAGAAGATTTTGCAGGAATAAGAACAGTGAACAGTTAAAGTGAGGCCAATTTAAACCCCTGGAAAATTTGGAGTTTTTCGTCCCTTACCCAAGGAGCTCCTGGAGTAAGATTTTGCAGCAATAAAGGAGCCGTGGCAGTTTAAAGTTGAGGCCATTTAAAACCCCTGTAAATTTGGGATTTTCTGTCCCTACCCAAGTTGCCCCTGGAGAGGATTTTGCAGGGAATAAGAACAGTGACAGTTTAAAAGTGAGACCACTTTAAATGCCTGGAAATTGGGAGGTTGAATTTTGTCCCCTACCCCAAGTTGCTCCTGGAGAAGGTATTTGCAGCAGTTAAGGAGCAGTGCCACTTAAAAGTAGGACCATTTAAACCACCCTGAAATTTGAGGGATTGTTTTCTCCTAGTGTCCAAGTGAAGCTCCTGGAGAGATTTTGCAGCAGTATAAGGAGCAGCGACAGTTAAAAGTGAGACCATTTAATATCCCTAGAATTTGGGAGGTGTGAATTTTTCCCCTACCCAGGAGCTTCTGGAGAAGATTTTGCAGGATAAGAGCAGTGTAGTTCAAGTGGGCCATTTCCAAAAGAACTGCAATTCCTCAGGCTCTCCATAGTTTTTCCTGTTCCTCAGCACCAGGGAYCTTTGCAGTTTCAGAGGGAATTGATCCACTGATCCACCTGCACTGGGCTCTGGATCAGGGCAGGCTCATTCCCTCCTGASCCTCAGGTTCAGTCTCACCCCATGGAGATTTCTCTTCTGAACCATCTGGAGTGCCATGGGGATTCTCAACTTTTTTAGTTCAGGTCATTTGGGGACCTTCGAAATTCATGTGGGGAATTGCAGTTCTTTTGGAAATGGTCTCACTTTGAACTACTACTGCTCCTCATTGCTGCAAAATCCTCTCCAGAAGCTCCTTGGGTAGGGAACAGAAAATACTAAATTCAMTTGGGGACCTCTGTTCTCTTTTCTCACAGGATTTTTGTGGTCACACCCTCCCGTGCAGSTGTCCTGTACCACTCCATCACAACCCCAGCTCTATTCAGGGCCCCTTTCCAGGGGGGCCCTACCTCAGAACTCCCACTGGCAGCGCTCCCTCTCCCCTGGAATATTTGGAATTMTGCAGAACACGTTGTTAAACACGGCTTTAACACGAGTCAGCGCAGTTGCRCTGATAGCTATTACCCCTAACAAGCTCCCCCTCAAACCCCGCTCCCTTTTGACCTGCACACACCTGGAGACTTCACCCTCTGACCTATCCCCCGTCATTGACACGGGGCAATTATCAGCAATTTGTTGGCTTTGTTTTCCTTAGCACCCAATTATGCAAATAACAGACCTGGAATGGAGCTGCTGGGAGCTCGGAGCAAAGTGTTTCATGCCTGAGTGGCTCTGCCAGCCCAGCCCGAGGTGCGGGAGCAGGAAATGAGAATTCAGGGAACACTTATCCCCGGCAATCTCTGTCGGGGTGGCATAAGGATATTTAATCCTTTTTTTTTTTTTAATTAACTCTTATGAGAAACCTCCAGCCTGGATGCTGCCTGCTCCCATGGACTGCTGGATATTTCATTTTTTTGTGCTCCTGAGCTTCCTACCCTGGCTGGGCACCCTCAGCTTTTCTCCAGGGGCAAGGCAGGGCTGTGGTTTTGGCAAATGCCAACAAAGAAAACACATTTTCCACACCCAAAGGCGGAGGACTTGATCCAAACCATGAGAAAGGAGAATCCCCCCATGTCTTGCTGCACACAGGGAGTAGAGCACAGCTGTGCCCTGGCTGTGTTCACACTGGATTTTGAGCTTGAATTCACTGGTTTTGTCTTTTTATTTCCATGCTCTGTCCATGCCCACACTGGATTTTGTGCTTGAATCCATTGGTTTGTCTTTTTCTGTCCATGTCCACCTTGGCTTTTGTGCCTGAATCCATTGGTTTGCATTTTCCTGTCCATGTTTACTGTGGATTTTGTGCTAGAATCCATTGTTCTGCATTTTTCTGTCCATGTCCACCTCGGGTTTGTGCTTGAATCCATTTCTGCCTTTTTCTGTCCATGCCCACCTTGGCTTTTGTGCCTGAATCCATTGGTTTGCATTTTTCTGTCCATGCCCACCTTGGATTTTGTGCTTGAATCCATTTCTGCCTTTTTCTGTCCATGCCCACCTTGGTTTTTGTGCCTGAATCCATTGTTCTGCATTTTTCTGTCCATGCCCACCTTGGATTTTGTGCTGGAATCCATTGGTTTGCATTTTTCTGTCCATGTCCACCTCGAGTTTGTGCTTGAATCCATTAGTTTGTCTTTTTCTGTCCATGCCCACCATGGCTTTTGAGCTTGAATCCATTGGTTTGTCTTTTTCTGTCCATGTTTACTGTGGCTTTTGTGCTTGAATCCATTGTTCTGCATTTTTCTGTCCATGTCCACCTCGGGTTTGTGCTTGAATCCATCGGTTTGTCTTTTTCTGTCCATGCCCACCATGGCTTTTGTGCTTGAATCCATTTTCTGCCTATTTCTGTCCATGTCCACCTTGGATTTTGTGCTTGAATCCATTGGTTTGCATTTTTCTGTCCATGCCCACCTTGGATTTTGTGCTTGAATCCATTGTTTGTCTTTTTCTGTCCATGTCCACCTCGGGTTTGTGCTTGAATCCATTGTTCTGCCTTTTTCTGTCCATGTCCACCTTGGATTTTATACTTGAATCCATTGGTTTGCATTTTTCCATCCCTGCCCACCTTGGATTTTGTGCTTGAATCCATTCTGCATTTTTCTGTCCATGTCCACCTTGGTTTTTGTGCTTGAATCCCTTGGTTTCTCTTTTCCTCTCCGTGCTCTGGGCAGTTCACAATGCTGAAAGCAGAATTTCCAAGTCCTATTAGTTTTGTTTTTTTTTTAATTAGTTTTTGRTTGTTTGCTTGAAAGCAGAACAGCTGATCCCATCCCACCCTGCCCTCTGTATATCAAAAGGGGTTTTTAACCCCRAGAGTTTCATCTGCACCAAAGACAGGCACAAAAACCAGTGGAAAAAGAACATTCTGGGCCCCTTTTCCCCACCTTTCTTCACCCCACTTGGGTCTATGGGATGTGTCAAGATCAGCATTGTCTCCACCAGTCCCCTGCCAGCCTTGTGACCTCARCCACTTCCCTGGTAAAAGATTAGAACACATTTTCAGATGTTCAGGGCTATTTTTAGACAGACCCAGAGACACGCYGGGAGGAAAGGGGCAGGAGGGTTTTCTTCATCATGGAACAATCTCTGTGTCTGGAGAAAACACTCAGATTGATGTCAGAGCACAGAACTGCCCTGGGTGAAGCTGGATCAGCTCCATCCATGTGAGGTGGCACTGCTGGAATGGATTCCCCTGGGGAAGGGCTGCAGTGACTGGAAATGCACAGGGGGGCTCTGACCTATACCAGGGGATGAAAACAGGAACAAAAACAGGAACAGAAGCAGCAGGATCAGAGACAGGGAGCACTCTGGGCTGTGGGCTGAGAGCCAAGCCCTGCCAGGAGGGAAGGGATTTACACGAGGGTTTGGGGTTCCTGGGATGATTTCCCTGATTTAGAGCTTTGTCCACTTCCAGGGTTTATTCAGCTCAGCTTTAAGAGTCTGCAGGGCCCAGGGCAGCCCATCCCACCCATCCCATCCCATCCCATCCCATCCCATCCCATCCCATCCCATCCCATCCCATCCCACCCATCCCATCCCATCCACTTTTCCATGACAAGGGCACAGCTGAGGCACAGCCCCCCCTCTGGAGACTCAGCCCATCTCCGTTGCTGCTCCTACCCAACATCAGAGGGTTTGGTCCCCTGTCACTCCCTCCGTGCTCTCCAGGAGCCCAGAACTTGGATTCCATCAGGTTTCCATCTCAGGAGACAGCAGGGAAGGAAGGGAAGAAAGACAATTAACCAATCCCCCCAAATTCCAGAATAACACATTAATCCAACCACCCCAAATCCCAGAAAAAACACATTAACCAAGCCCCAAATGCCACTAATAATGCATTATAACAAAACCCCTACAACGTCCCTCATGACAAAATATCACCTTTAGACTCCAACCCCCACAAACTCCCAGACTTAACACATTAACCAAACCCCCAAATCCATAATAACCACATTTAAAAACTAACCCCCCCACAATTCTCCAGAAGACAATCTACATTAATCAACCACCCCAAATCCAGAATAACACCACTTAAACCATCATAAACCCCCCACAAAATTCCCAGTAATAATGCAACTTAACACCAACTGCCCCCAAGATTCCATAATACACATCAATCTCCCCAAACCCCCCAAATTCAATCCGAATTCAACACAACTTAGTACCAACCCCCAAATTCCAGATCTACCTACACACATTAATCCCACCCTCCCCAGAATGCTCTCATAATAAACATCCAATTCACTATCCACCCCCCAACATCCTCCAGCTCAATTAACACATGAATCTCCCACTATCTCCCCATAATTCCCCAGTAGCGATAATCCATAATTAGAACCCAACACCCACCAAATCCCAGAAAACGCACCATCTAATTCTAAACATACCCCCAAAATCCCCAAGCGCGAAATGAAACAAAATAACACACTGTACCGCATCCCCAAATCTCGAAATACACCATTAACGACCTCCAACCCACAGTAAATATCCGCCAGTATCAGATAACACATTAAGAGGCTAGATCTCTTCAACAAAGAATCTATATTTTTATAAAGAAATTACTATAATAACTATTTTTTTTTTCTTTGGAATATCCAAGAGGCAGCTCCAGAAAGCCCCTCCCAGCCCCGTGCTTGGTGATCTGCCCACCCTGCCAAATGCAGAGTTTGCTTCCAGCCATGCCTGGCACTTTTCCACCCAGGAACAGCGCTCTGGACTCGGCAATGGCTCTTGCATGTCACGCTCGTGGGCATTTGGCCCACGSAGTGCTTTGTTACCCAACCCATAAATCCATGAAATCCAAGCCTGAGTCCAACCCGAGACATTGTGGAAACCCAGGAGGGCTCGAACGAGCTCCTGGAATAYAACTGCAGCCCCTCCCCAGGCAGAGCAGTATTTTTAGGAAGCGGATTGAGAAATGTTTTCCTTGCTCCATTTCCATGTTTACTGGGATACAACATTGTTACACTGGATTGCATCAGAAAACACAGAAACAGCTCCACAGATCGATCCGGCCACGAGATCTCCGAGGAATTTACTCCTTGTCTCCAGCACAAACAATGGCAAATAAAGACAAGTGCTTCTCCAATAAATAAATACTGGGATATAGATACGTCAGGGAGTTTGGGCTGGATTTTAGGATCCTAAAYCCTTGGATATGGCTGTTTATAAAATTAGAGGATATAATCACATCCAAATGAAATTTGCTGTATTTTAGGGAAAGGTCCTATAACTGAAATAATGATGGGACCATCCCCTCCTTGGGGCTTTCAGCCACTCCAGGCAAGGAACTGAACTCTACTTTAAGATTTCCAAAGCCCAGAAATCCTTTTGAGGTCTGAACTCACATCTCCAGCCAGCCAGAATTCCAGGGAATTGATTACCAACATAATGGGAAACATGGCAGCTTAAAAATGGTTGGTTTGAACTTGGGATCTCTTCAATAACAGAGAGAATAAAAATGTCCAAGCGTTGCCTTTCAGATATCTGAGTGGCCTCTGCGTGTAATCAATTAGAAACCAACTCCATTCCACAGGAAAATGGCTCTGGCTTAGCCAAAAGATAATTTTTGTGAAATAGGTGAACTAATTTTTCCCAGGTCAAGCATATCCTATGACTCCTTCCCTGCTCTCTCTGCTCCTTGCCTTGTCTTCCCAGTTGGTTTCAATTCAARAGTCTAAAACCTGTTTGAAAATGGAATTTTCTCTTCAGAAATAATAAAAAAAATTATAAAATATTGATGGAAATTATTCTGACAGYGACAAAAATCCCAATAAAATGGCAGCAACAACCCTGCTATGAATTCATTTGCGTGCAGGGATTTCCAAGTCCTATTAGGYTTTTTTAAAATTAGTTTTTGTTTGTTTGCTTGAAAAATTAAAAAACATTTTAATTCAGTTTTTTTTCCTTCAATAGACAGCAAAAAAAAATCCATTGTGAGGCTTCCAGGTGGGCAGGCAGGATGCTGTCAGTTCCATTTCCCCACTGAGCTGAATTTTTCTGGCAAAACTCTGGCAGGCTCCAGGAGCAAGTTTGATTTTGCAAAGAGATTATTTTGCATCAGAAAATTCTSTGGATGGAAAATGGCCCAGCAGCCCCACTCAGTGAGAGTGGGAACACTGAATTTCAGGGGGATTTGTTGCAAGGCTGCTTTTGCCATTAGTGACCAAGCACTGTGTGCAGGAAAATCTGYGAATTAAGGGGCTTAATAACGGGAATTAATTACCTGAAGTAAGAGGAAGTGTGGATTTATGAAGAATACAAGAAGTTGTGGCTGCCCCATCCCTGGAAGTGTTCAAGGACAGGAATTGGAGCAGCCTGGGATGGTGGAAGGTGTCTCTGCCATGGCAGGGCTGGGATGGGWTGAGATTTAAGGTCCCTTCCCAACTCAAATCATTGCAGGATTCTTTGATTCTGMGAAATTTGGCTCTGCTGTGAAGTCCTTTAGAATTCCAACCCCACAAAGAGAAGTTGTTCATTCAAAAGCAGATTGAAAAATGGGCTCAGAAGCTCTGTSTGCCACGGCTTTGTGGCAGGAACCACTCAGCTCCTGAGCTCCTCGTGCTCTTACCAGGACTGTGAATCATTTTCAGAGAGCCAGGGATCAAACCCAGCCAGAGCTGCAGTGGTTCACTCCCAACACCACAAACAGCACCCAGAAATTGTCAGAATTCAGGACATCCCTCTGTCTGTCCTGGATTGCCCAAACCCCTGCCAGGGGGCTCASAGACCCTGGCACAGAGCCCAAGACKCCTGTGACTTTGATTATGACCCATGGAAAAAATTACCAGCCTTATATGAAGATCTGCAAGTCAAGAGAGTTTAAGTAGAATAATAGTTTGTCATGGGGTGGAAAATAAATTTTTGGGGTTTTTAGAACGGGGGTTCAGGCGGTCAAGATTGAGGATCTGGGTGTGTCCCAGGGCCTTTCTCCCTCTCTCTCTTCTTGCCTCCATCTTTCCCTGTCAGGTGCAGCTGTTCGTCGCAAACGGTTTTCTGGGTGTTTGGGTCTAGAGCTAGAAGCTCAGTGTCTTAAGCAAGCTTACGGGTGTTCATGCGGTGATTTAGGACGTTAATTGGTAATACCTTGTACACGTAGTTTTTCCTTTGATATAAAAGGAACAACACCAGTGTGCCTCTGCTCTAACCTCTGTCTGGAATGGACCTCCGGCTGCGACTAGGAGAACAGAAATTTTATAGCATAAGACATACAATAACAACACCACTCTTTGACCCGATGGATCGAGGAAGATCTTGAATGATGTTGTTGCCTGCACTTTCCTCCATCCTCTGGCACTTTGGCCCAGGCTGGGAAAAGAGGACTTTGCAATTCACATCTCTTCAGGTGAGTCCACCCTGTTCGAGCAGTCACAGATCCCATACGAAGGCGTGCCAAACTCTGCAGCAGCTGCGTTGCCACCACGCCTCCCCAGCCCCTCGTGTGCATAAAACACACCCCCCAGGTACGTCCCACCTGCCCGCGATTGTTTACACTGGAACCTTTCTGGGAAGTTCCTATGTCGTGAATATTGTACACCGTAGTTTCTTTAGTATAAAAAGATAACCACCCCAGTTGCGCCTCTGTCCTGTGCCTGCTGAACGGACCTCGGCTGGACAGGAGAAAGAACTTTTATAGATAAGGAACAATAAACAACACTTGAGAATGACGAACTGAAATAGTTTCTGACTCCTTTCGTTCACCACACCTACCGGCTAAGAAACAGCGGGAGACTTTTCCCAAGCTATCCAACTCTCCACACGATCGTCCCACTAGTTGCACAGCAGCAGAGCACCTGAGAGTGAAAAGCTGAAGCAGCTGCTCACCCACGTCACCGCCCTCGTTGTGCATAAACAACCCCGAGTCCACCACGATGTTTTAAGACGAATTTTGGAAGTTTGTGTAATTAATGCACACGTAGTTTTAGTAGTATAAACCAAGCTACATCCACCCCACGGGGCAGGCAAGAGTGCCTCCTTCGTCTGACTGCCTGAACGGACCTCGACTGAGCGCAGGAGAAAATCTTTATAGATAAGACATAACAACCTTGAAATCAAGAACTGAAGAGTTCTGACTCTTGCGATGCCGCGTGGCGGAAGCACCGACTACTCCCTAACATCTCCACGGTCACTTCGTGAGCAGCACAAATCCGATGAGCTGCGAAAATTGCCTTGAGCAGCTGCTGCCCCACATTCGCCCTCGTGTCTATAAACAGCTCCCGAGTCCGCCGCGATGTTAACTATGGATTTCTGGGCAAATATATGGTAAATAACTGCACACCGCTAGTTCTTTGGATTAAAAAGCATAACACCAGAGTGCCTCTGTCTTGTCCTGCTGAACGGACCTGCGGCTGTGACAGGAAAAGAATTTATATAAGGAACAATAAACAACCTGAAATGAGAACTGAGAGTTGCTGACTCCTTCTCATCAACCACCGGGCTAAGAAAAGAGACTTTCCAGCAATCTAGAGTCACTGTGCGAGCTAAAGCTCGAGAAAAAACCAGCACTGAGTCAACGTCTCCAGAGCATGCTAGAAGCAGGGAGAGCCTCGGGCTGCTCAGAGCTGGCACACCGGATAATTTGGCGAATACAGCACAAGTCCGAAAGGAATTTGTCTCCTCCTCACCCCGTACGTGGCAGACGCCTAGTGAGGACACCCAGATGAAACTCTTCTCCACCTGATTAGAACAAAGTGTTTTGCTCTTCTCTCTCGGGTTCCCCTCCTCCCTCCACCCCTTTACCTTCCTTATTTTAATCTACAAACCAGGAACTGCTGAGGGGTCCTCTGCCAGGGCACAGCCTCGCATTCACTTGAAATGCTGGCTCCTTCTACTGCCTCCAATTAAACCAAGACAAAAAGGAGGAGCCAGGAGGCTCTTTCTAGCCAAGGCATCCGCCCGGGTGTCCAGACTTTATAGGAATTAAATTTATGGGAACTAAAGGCCTCCCGATCACTCTCTTGATCTTTCTTTTGCTCTGGAAGATGTTTTTATCACACTTGTACTGGTAAAATGTGTAAAATGTTTTAAAAGGCTGACATCATGAATAATTTATTATACATTTTCTTTTTGCTCAATAAAATAAAATGGAAATTGTGTAGAGACATGCATTATACTTGCAAAAACACTTCTTATTTCTGGTCCTAACAGCTAAGTGAGAAATGCTGGGAGGGACTTTCAGAACACAGGGCTGTGGGCTCTCAATCCAGCAGCAGCAGCAGTCATCCATCAACTCATTCCTAATTGTACTCATCCCCAATAAACCCATTATATTTGAACTGAGCACTTGCAGGCTCATTGAGGAACTGGGAGCTGTTACTCGCATCCTAAAAGGCTTTCTTCAAGCGGACAGAGAGCCAGCAGCAGGTCCTTGCAGCAGCGTTGGGGGGATCCTTCACCTGAGCCACAATGTCGTGCTGTGATTTGGATCCTTTACCTGAGCCAGATGTGCAGCTGTGATCTGGATCTTCACCTGAGCCAGATGTGCTGCTGTGATTTGGATCCTTTTACCTGATCCAGATGTGCAGCTTGATGTATGGATCCTTACCTGATCAGCATGATGCTGGCTCTGATTTGGATCTCTTCCCTCAGCCAGATGTGCAGCTCTGATTTGGATACTTTACCTGATCCAGATGTGCAGGTCTGATTTGGATCCTTTACCCTCAGCCAGGTGTACACCTCTGATTTAAATATTTTACCTGATCCAGATGTTGCAGCTCTGATTTGGATCTTTACCTGATCCAGATGTGCAGCTGTGATTTGGATTTTCCTGATCCAGATGTGCAGCTCTGATTTGGATTTCTCCTTATCCTGATTCAGATGTGCAGCATGTGATTTGGATCTTTACCTATCAGATGTGCATGCTATTGGATCCTTTACCTGAGCCAGATGTGCAGCTGTGATTTGATCCTTTACCTGCACCAGATGTGCAGCTGTGATTTGGATCCTTTACCTGAGCCAGATGTCCAGCTCTGATTTGGATCCTTACCTAGATCCAGAGTGCAGCTCTGATTTGGATCCTTCCCGTCAGCCAGATTGTGCAGCTCGATCATTTGGATCCTTTCACGCTGATCCACGATGTCCAGCAAGCTTGCGCGTTGGCAATCGCTGTATTTGAACCACCCTCCCCCCGACCCTGTCACCCACCCCTGACCCTCACGCCGATTTCTTGCCCCCACTTCTCCCCACTCTGGCATCGTGCCTCAACATTGGAGTTTGGGCATTTGTCAGCTCCCCCAAARCCCTTTTCCCTCCCCGTTTCAGTCCCCAGACCAGAATTCCAGCACATTCCAAGGGTGAAAAGCGGAAGAACAGAGCCTCGAACCCATCCCTGGCCCTCCCCGCAGTGGAACCTCCCTCCCGCAGGTCAGGTGAAGCCCTGAGCGCCCTCATTTCCATTCCAATAAAAGCAAGACGGGAATTCATCGCGCTGACTGACGCGGGAACGGCTCGAKAGGCAGGATGGAGAAAGCAGCGCTTCTTCAAACTGCAAACTCCTTTGGGCAGGGGAAAATGCCAGTCCTGCCACTGCCGAGCGACTCGGATCCCTCCAAGGGCAGGGATGGAACGGGACAGCCCAGAGCTTACAGCCCGGCCCGAGCACCTGCTCGCTCCCAGCAACCGCGTTAATTAATGATTAATGATGATAGGGCTCTTGGAAACGATTTTTTTTTTAGCCAAGCATCACACTCGCCAATGACTCAGAGGAGCCGGTAATGGCTGGGCACCCGCCAGCAGCTGCAATGCAGAGGAGGCAGCCTGGCTCCAGGGGAATTCGGGAATGTCCAGGGAGTGTTCTGCACTCCGGGGGAATTCGGGATACCCACTGGAATGGCACTACAAACCCCATCAGGAATTKGGGATACTTGCTGGAATGCCATGACAAACCCCGGGCTGTGATGGGATCAGGAATTAGG